>OZ038423.1:63640595-64155390 GCA_964036155.1 Diploscapter coronatus
GGACAGCAGGGTGGAAATCAGCAGAGACCCCCACCACCACCACAGGTTTAATAATAAAGCCGGAGATTTGTTTATAAATATATTCTAGGGAGGCCAGCAGCCAGGACAAGGACAGCAGGGCGGCCAGCAAGGACCACCCCCACAGGTTTAATAATAAAGCCGGAGATTTGTTTATAAATATATTCTAGGGAGGCCAGCAGCCAGGACAAGGACAGCAGGGCGGTCAGCAAAGACCTTCTCCCCCTCCACAGGTTTGATAATAAAGCCGGAGATTTGTTCATAAATATACTTTAGGGCGGTCAGCAGCCAGTACCAGCTTATTAGACGTTTATTTTCTCTCATTCTTGGACAGTCATTTTTGATAAAATTTCGAAATTGTATATTTGATCAATAAACTTCTGTATTGAATTGAATTTGTAAATGTTCCATCTTTTAGAACAGATGAATCATTTAAGAATTCCAAATAACAAAGATAAAAACTAAATGTTTCGCGAGGTTCAGTAATCTTCCTATTGCTGAGTGATGTTAGACAACACCGATCAATATGCCTCCTGCAATTGCTTTGATGCAATTGGTGCATGAGAGCGATATTATATTTTTCAAATTCTTATCTCATTCTTCGAGATTATTTTTGATATTATTGATTGGAGTGAACATCGATATTCAAAAATTACGCTATTCGCCTTTCGTTTCTTTTCTACGTGATTCATTGTTTCGTTACAAGTTCGATTTCTAATTGCGAAATGCATATCGATTTTCTTTCCAATCATCAATAATAGATCATTCTCCATAATGAAATGTTTAAAAATCGTCTTATATTTGAGATTTGTTTTCAATCATGGATGATTTGAAACAAACTTTCGCCGAAGCATTCAACGTGATGAGTCCAATTGCAATAAAATTCCACACTGATGCGGATGAGGCAAAATCGTCGTAAGAAAGAACATAAATACTGTCGATGGACGATAACTTGGAATAAAGTGAAAGGGGTGCGTTTCTTTCTCCCCTTCTGCGAGCCACGGATCTCCTCCGATTTAACGACTGTTCTCTGTCGACTTTTTTGCTTACTTTTGAGCGTTTTTAGGAATAATTATCGATAATTAACCAATTAGTTTTTATCAATATCGATAGAGAAAAGCAATAGGAAGATTTTCACGACGAAAATCCCCATTAATTTCGGTGAAAATGCAAAAAGATGATTGTTAAAGATTATAAAAAAAAGAATGCCAAATAAACAAATGTCGTCAGCGAACGCATTTCAGGGCTCAAAAAGGGAGAGAAAGAAACGCGTCCTTTCTACTTTATTCCAAGTTATCGTTTGTCGACAATAATTTGTCCATACATAAAATTTTGCAAATTTAAGTGGTAATCAAGCTGAATTGGATAGACTGAAACCATATGCTGAACAAATCCATGAAATAACTTTGAAGCACTCTGAATTGAAGAACAATATTGTGAAGTTGCTAAAAATGGAATATTTAATCAACATTGTAAGCCAAAGGTTTTATAAACTGAGTATTTTGTGTTTAGATATTGAAACCGGCTCTTGAGTCTATTCCCATTGCAATCGACAAATGCACAGCCTTGATCAATAAAGTAAGATACCCCTGAAACTGATTTTATACCATAATTTAGGCGAAAGCATTGATCAAACTATTAAATCGCGCCAATAAAAGGGGAGAGATTGAAGGTGAAAATAATGAGGTTAGCAAAAATGATAGCGGAGCAGAGCCAGGGAGTATGAACGTCAGCAAGTCTTTGCGACCTACCTTTCGAAAATTTTCTTAGCAAATTTCCCTCTTCAACTTGTAGTTAGTCAAAATTTTTGTCCGTACGATCTGATGTCATAACTATGATTCGCTCGTACGATCTTACCCCCTATAATTTATTTTCGTCTGGCGAAGGTACTCCCTAGATCTGTAGCGGAAAGGTAGAAAATAATCGAATAATTGTTGAATTTCAGGGTAACATAAATATCGCTCTTCAAGAAATGATTGTGGGCAATAAAATATTTTCTAATTGTAATAGAAATTTAGAGCTCATTCTTTGCTTCTTGGAATGCACTTGATATGGCAGAGAGGAAAATTGCAGAGAAGAACGACTCCCAATATCGCGTATCATTTATCGACTATGGCATGGATAAATGGTCAATTATGGTTATTTTAGCACTTATGATGAACATAGTATCGATTAGTTTAGATATTTCTTGGGAATATCCATAGCATTGTGAAAGAAATAATTGAATTGATTGGCGATTTTCCAGAAGATTTCGTACGTTTTCAGTTAAAAAGAATATCGAATAATTCTCATTTAGAATCAACGGACAGTGAAACACAAATCTGATATTCTGGAGAAATTCGAGTACTTTATTGATAAGATAAAAGAATCACGAAGTAATCATAATTTTGAAAACGGAATTAACGAATTTCAGGTACAAATTGAGGTAAATAATAATTTTGTTTTGAAAGCTCGATAAGTTTATATTTAGGATGCTCAAGATATAGCTGATTCACTGCTTCATACTTCAAAAAATTTTCAGATTGACTGAATGGCATTAGATCATTCATTTTTTCCAATTCTGAAATTTCATGTATAATCTCGATTTTTCTCAATTTATGATCAGAACAAGTATTATAAAATTAGTCATCATGATGATAATTTGAGAGTAAACGCGTTTAATGTCATTTCATTTTAAATCTGCAAAAGATTTGACTTTCTCGACTATTCTTTGTATTTCTACAAGTCAATTTTAATCTCTGAGATATTTATTTTCTTAATCAGGTAATTGTTTGTTATTGTGAGCGTAATTTACAAATCCAAAATTAATAAAGGTCACTCGTAATTATAGTTTTGCCCATTAAATACAGTATCGGTTAAATATCCGAATTTTTAAAATGTAATGTATTATTCCATCAGTCTTCATAAGCTCAAATTTAGGCATTGAAAATCATCAATCAATTGCACTATTGACGATGATTCCTATGTATATGGAAGATTATGAAGCGCTATCACAACAAAATCAGGCAGATCAGGTCATATAATAATAAATTTGTAAAAAGTAAAAATTTTTCCAATTTTAGGGCTATTCCGAACTAGGTTATTCTTACAAATTTCTTTTCCTGCCCAATCTATTGAGAGCCATTCGCGGAGACACTCGAAGAGCTGATTTTGTCAATTTTATTTTTAGCGCCTATAACGTGAGTATTAATGTTGTCTGTGAGAGTAAGTATACATTTAAAAAATTAAGTTATGGACAGACACCCGAGGAACTGTTTCCTACCAAATGTACGAATTGGCCAACAAATTTCTGTGTGATCCTTGGGACGATGCTGGGGAGGAAGAGACGCTTGGCGGTGGGGATGATATTGAACTGGAAGAAGAAGAAGAAGAAGATGAAGAACGAGAGGATGAAGGAATCGGAGAGGAGTCTGAGGGTGAACCAGAGTTGAATGATAATGAAGAAGCTGACAATGATGATGGCGCTGTTTCGAATGATGAAATTGAGATTGAAGAGGCTGGACACGATGAAAGAATGGCCATCATAAATGCTATTCGAGGAAATGGGAGATTCAGAGAAGTGCATCTTCAGTATTTATGAGAAAAATGACCATAATCGTTTAGCCTCCCATGTCTGTGGAAAGATTTGAAGAACTTCAAGATATTCTGCGCCATCGATTCGAAGGACCCCTGGAGGAGAGATTCGACGTGCCCATAATCGACATCGAACAACAGTAAGTAGCATGAGATCAATTACTCTCGTTTTTTCCATGAACGCTTACTTTTTCGAGTTTATCGGCATTCTTTTTCAAATCTCTCGCTTATTATCCAAATTGTGACATTCTAACTTCAACTTAACTGCAATTTGAAGTTAGATAAAATTAAAAAAAAGTAACAATGGTGAAGTTGGAGTTGGAAAAATTGTAGTATTGAAGTTGAATTTTACTAGGAGTGGAACGACTTTTAACCTCTTTTCTTTCCCCCTACTATTTTGCAGAAAAGGGTAAGGGTAACTTAGGGGTCAAATGTAGAGAAAAGTTTCGTTACTTTTATCCTGGTGATGAATTTTTGAAAGAAAGTCAAAAGCGCCCCAAACTTTTTACACACCTTGTATGAACATTTTAGAGAACAGATTGAAGGCGTAGTGAGTTGGAGTTCGAGTGATGTCGTCAAAATCCGTGCAGTCGCCCCATTAGTTTTGAACGTGATAGCGAAGCAAACAGGACAGTGGCATTCGAATCATCAGAATATTGAATTTTTTGTGGTATGATATAAAAAAAATGGAAAATCAATCTCTTTTCATTTTAGAAAATTGTAAAGGATGTTATCAAAGAGCAACTTGAGCAGAGAGGTCTCGCAACATTTCTAAAGGAATGCGCCGAGCTAATAGTACCTCAAACAGAATGGATGAACTCCTTAGATGCTGTGTTCTTTCGAAACTTAACAGAAGAGCAGTTGCCTGTATAAGCAAAATTAATAAGTGAATAGATAATGTGCGTTAATTTATAGCATGCTGTACCCATTATAATGTTCCGTGAGAGACTGAATGAAGCGGTAACGCATCTACAATTTACCTGTTCGAATTATACCCTCTATAGCCTTATGTTTAGGAAGCAGCTGCCTATTTGAGACAATTCCTGAAGAAACGGGTAACCTAAATTGTCTTTGTGAGGGAGACTATTCTGTAAATTGTTCTAGAATTTGCTGCTGGAAATGAGACCTTTTGTGATGCGACATGCGATCAAAACGATCTGGGAAGAAGGGGGGATTGAAGCACTTCGAGATGCCAGGCACTTGCTCAATGACCATGCATTCAGAACTGTCGGAAGACGAGAAATTATGCTGTGAGCGTTATTATAGCTCTACGATAAAATGACTTTAGATAAATATTATTTTGATTTTTCAAAATGATAAGCTAATAATCTTGAGTATGTCAATTGAATATTGTCAATGAAGATAATTTTATTGAATCAAAAGTTCAGTTATATCACAGCGTAAAATTCAAAATATTCGAAATGTCTTTACAACAAATAGATTTCAGACATTGCAAGAGTCAAGGAATTCATCTTGCAAGTCTCCAAATGCCAGTTCTCTTTGTGCAAGTAATAGTTCAAACGAATTTCGAGTAAGAACAAGTCGGTGGCATTTAGGGAATGCGTATTTTGCAACGAAGACTGCACAAAGCTCTGTGCACAATAGGTGACGACCAGCCGATGCTCGAGTTTTCGGTCAATGCGGCTCTGACTAGGACATTCGAAGTCCACCCCGAAGCTCTTGATGGAATCGGCGTTACTTTGAATCAAAGAATCGTTACTAACGTAATAGTCATTGGAAAGATAATTATTTAAATAAATAGGGTGTCATTTAGGATCCCGCTTGGGAGGTAGCTAATTGGGTTCAGACTGTGTTATCGTTGTTAAGAGGGGATGATCTTCGCAGAGATTTCATGATGTAAATAAGTATTTTTGGTCAACAATTTTGTCTTAAAAATTCCTATAAAATAGAAATGTATGGTAACAATTATTCGCCAAAGTGATAAATTTGTATATGATTACTTCATCATATCTGTAAATTCCATTAGGTTTCAAAGATTAAAATGAATAAAACCGCCTATCATTTCCTAGTACCCTAGCTTTCTCAGAAACTTCAGCTTTTCAGTTCTTTGCGCTCTCTCAAGCAGTGATCTCTTGCTATTGTCCAGAAAATGGCAAAAGCCTAACTTGCTATCCACTACATTACGCTACCGTTGAAAGGGATCGCAACTCCTAGCGGTGCACGCTTGACAGAAAAAGACTAGAGAGTTAGGAACGGAGATTTAGAGAGGCTCGAAAAAAACTGAAGTCTCTGGGAAATCTTCTATAATTTTGAGTCAAATTTAGAAATTCTAAGGTGACGAGAATGAAATTATTGACCAATATTACATTACCTCCGAAACTTGTTCTAGTTTCCGTTTTAGTGTAACAACGCGACTATTTTTATCTCGTCTAATTCACTGGACCAAAAAATGGAAGAAGTCGGAAACTGCAGTCGTCAAAATTCTCAGAGTAACTCATTGAATCTTGAGTTTGCTAAAATAAACTTTCAGAGAATCGATAATGATTCGACAACTCGAATGCTCGGACTTTTTCCCTTAATCAGGAAATGGGTGGAAGTCGAAAATTGCCTTCATCAGGCAGCTAGATGGGGTGATATTCAATTCGTGAATCATCGAAATTTCGAGACTGAAACTCCACGCAACAAAGCCGCTATCATTATCACAGGAAACATTCTCCCAGAAATAAAAGTGAAGATAGTACTCGAAACTAATTTTGAATAGCTTAATTTCAGTCATACTGGACATCAGTAATGATTCAACCGTTCGTTGAAAAAGTGCTCGCAAAGGCGACAAATCTTCGAACAGGAAACGTGAACGAAGGAAGATTCATCAAAATGCTTCATGATAAAGCTAGAATTTTGAACTTAACATTATGTAAATAATCATAATTTAGCTGAGAATTCAAAAATTCACTCTTCTAAACCCGCTCCATAAAATCATAAATGATCAAAGATCCATAGAGATATTGGGAGAGAACATTCATGGCCGGCTGTCGAGACATTTACAAGCTTTCGTTCGACAATCAAATCAAGATGATAATCCAAATCTGAATATTCTGCTTCCTGAGGATTCAGAAGATGATGAAGTATCTTTTTTTTAATTTATCTTAAATTATATCAAAATTTAGGATGAAATGGAAGTTCAGCTTCAAGAATTGGCTGATCAAGTATGAACTTCTCGTTTGATAATTATTTAGTTTATTTATAAACAATTTAATTCTCAGGCAGACTTAAACGATGTTGAGATGCAACAGATGGGAAACAACGAACTTTATGGACATCCAATCGATTTTCGCATCGTCGGAATTAATGCAATTCCAGGCGATGTAAGAATGATATTCATCGAAAGTTTCATGATTGAACATTTTTTACTGTTCTTTTCCTATTTTAGGACGACGGCATTGCAGAAATTCCCGAAAGGCCATCAAATAGCAATAATGACCCTAATACTTTACCGAATATTCCTCAAAGTATTCAGATTGAGGTATGCGAATGAAAGAATTGTTCTAGTTAAACGTGTCTTTAACAATTTAGGATGATAATGTTGAACAAATTCCAAACGAGTTGCCTCACTTACATGGCGATGTTCAGATGGAAGAGCATGAACAAGAACCAGATATTGAGAATCAAGTAACAACATATTGAAAACATTATTATTTCCTAATTAATTCCAGGAACAAGTAATTCACCCTGTAGTTGATTTTCTGAATGATCGGGGGATTTCAAATGAGGCACGAAAAGAAGTGGCTCGCTTGATAAATCCACTGAATGAAGATGGGTCGACCAATGAAGATGTATGATTTTGTGCTATTTTCAAAATATTCCTTTTGATTTATAGACAAGATCTGGCATGCTGATGAAGACTGATATCTTAACCCAAACAGCAACTCATGTAACTCGACAGTCAGGTAAGAGCATTAAAAGATTCTTTTCTCATTTCACCTATTATTAGAAACAACTGAAGCTGATGAAAATCCTCAAACTGTACAGGAGCTGCAGAATGCCAGAATTGTAAATAAGGTCATACAAAACTATATAGATCCAGACAACGAAAATCGCCTATAACAGGCGGTTTGGAAATAAAGTAATGACGGAATAGGTTAATGAAAATAACTAAAAGTTTGTTTTCGGAATTTAATGAATGCAAAAATGATAGAATGTCTCTTTTCCCTGCACAATTCTAATCAGTTTCTAATGAGTTTAGTCATTTACGCGTTTCATCGAATCCCCAAAATCTCTTCGTAATTTCTCATTGAATCAGTCTGTCATTACGTCTAATCCAGATTGCTACCACGATATGTCTACCAATTTAATAGATACTGAATAATAGTCCGTTAAAATTTGACGAAGTTCTATTCGTGTGTATAATAACAGTAGAAGGAATTGATGTTTGAATTTATCTGTAAATTGTAATCAATTATGTGAAATTAAAATTGTGTTATAACTCAAAATCGCAGATTGAAATGTAATAAAATCTATTGAGGGAGAGTTCAAACAACCAAATTCTATCCGTTTTGTGACTGTGCTTCCGGTTCAGACCAAAGAATCTTTTTCGTCGCCCACAATTCACTCTTCATTTCAGACTGTTATTTTAGCTGCCATGAAAATCGGCCGTCAGGTTGAAAAATTCGAAACTAAATTGTCCAATAATCGTGATTTATTCGACTAAAACATAATGATTCCTTTGTCTCATTCCGGAATTAGCCTGAGAGACTGAAATGAAAAACTCGAGTTCAAAGGTCGATGAAATCCGGATTCAATGATTTTTAGTCGAAATGTGCCACTATAAATAGGCCACTCTATTTCATATTTTATCAAATTTCAACATTCGTTTTCGTTACAATTTTCATCTCTAATTACTCTCATAAATCCAGCCATCGCAATAATGCGTTTCATTTTTAACCTTAGAGGAGTGTTTCTTTCACTCACTTTCGAAAAAGTAATCGCTAATATTAGGTTGGTAATAAAATTCTGTCAGATCCAATTATTTTCGGCTGTTTCAATAATTATTCGAATCAGTTCCCGATAAAACTGTTATATCTTCATCTATCTTCATTGGTAAAGCATGTCTCACAAAATTTGATCAAGTTCATCCTTCATTTGTACGAGAGAGACGATACGGAAAATGTAGTGTGATGAAACTTTCTTCTTATCGACCTAGTATTTGGCTCTGGAACGTATTTTTGTGATGATTGAGGATTCGCGGATTCTTTCATATTTTCTCCATTAATTTCAGATGAAGTGTCTATTCGTCCTTGCTCTTGGATTGACTGTTCTGGCTGTCGCCCAGTCTGGCTTAGTTGTAAGATCTAAAAAATACTCGACATAAAAGAATCAACAATGCTTCAGAAGAAGCGTCAGGTTCTACTTCTACCATCCAATGTCGTCGCTCCCAATCAAGTATTGCTGCCCGGACAGCCAATAGTAGCTGCCCCTTCTACACCTCCTTCGGCCGCTTCAGGTGGCAAAGGCTCTCCAGGCGATAAGCAAGTCCCTGTTGGGAAAAGTGGACCTGGTGGAAAAGATCCGGCAAGTGGACCTAGTGCAACTTCCCCGTAAGTGTTTTTGCTCTCAATTATTAATATCGAGTAAGTTATTTTTTATTTATCACGACACGAAAAAATCTCAAAACGAATACATTCATAGATATTGGGCACCAGCACATATTGAAACTAATTGATAATATCAGGTTTTAATTTCAGAGCAGTCCCACCCCCAGTCCTTCCCGGTGGCGTGCCCGGAAATAATGTCGTCGTTCAGCCAGTCGTTCTCGGATAATATTATTATGCATTTGACAAACCTTCGCTTGCTCATGACTTTGAAAAGAGTGGCTTTACGTTATGAAGTTACAAAATGAACTGAAACATCGTAAATTCTACTCATTTGTTACTCGTCATAATCTAGAGTCGTATGGCATAAAAAGTTTTCAAGTCGATTTTTGCAAATAAATATGTTAATAATTTTTTATAACTCTGTAGCGTTCAATAAATGATTTTATTATGGAATAATTATGCTAGTACAGTAATTTATCATCGCCAAGGATAGCAGGATTTTGAGTCTTGATGTTTTTATTTCTATGAATCTCGCTTCGATCTCAGTTTCGAAAATGATAGGAAGTGCTCAAAAATTCTGATTTCAATTCTTAATTATCACATTTTTATTAAATTATGTCCTGTCCCTGATCGTGACTCATTCTCTCTGGATCAGAACATCCTGGTCAAACATGCAACAACACGTTGCAATGAGTCACTCATCCGATTTCCATATTTGATAACTTCCCTACCTTCGTTCTATTTGCATTTATAGTTTTGACTTTCCATTTCTCTCAAAACTGCTGAACTCTTTTCCAAATTATGGATTATTCACCCTTAAATCATAGTTAGCTGCGTTACGATGAGATTAGTTCAGCCCCCGTATACGGCATAATAAGTTTCATCATCCAACAACAAGCGTTTATAGAAACAATTCGACTATAAAAGAGATGGAGTCTGAGCAAGCTGTGTGCTATCATAGCTTGACCTCACTCCAATAAGTTTCTTATTCGAACTACCAATCATCAGGACGATGAATTCATCGGTTGTCTCTCTTTTACTCATAACTATCGCTTCCGTAGCTGTATCATTCCCGACATACGAGGTAACAGTTTGCAGATCTCTAAGGATAAGGTTTCAACATTTCAGAGAAATCAATTAGCGACTGATTCTTTCGATGGAAATGGTAATTTCCCTGGTTGGACCAGACAAAGTGAAAATGAAGGCAGAAGATTCTCGAAGCAGCCATTTGGCAACAATAACAATAACAACAACGGCAACGGCAATGCAAATGGATTCAATCAAAGAGGACGATTCTCTGGGCGATCAGGCAACAGCAATGTAGATGGGTCGAGTGAAGAAGAAGGACAACTGGGAGGGTCCTCGGGCAGATCGAATCAGAATGGGAACAGCTTCGGCAGAAATGGAGGGCAGAACAAGAAAGGAGGATTCGGGGGATTCGAGGGCGGATTCAACTCAAATCGAAACGGCAATGGACTTGGAAGCAGCGATTTCCCAGGCAAATTCGCGTTATTTTTAGAAACTTCTAACTGGTTTAAATTTCAGGTTTCGGTAGAGGAAGTAGCTTCAATGGAAACAGCGATAGATCTTTCGGGTCTTTCGGACAGAGTCAAGGATTCGGCAACTTTGGAGGATATTGAAATTGAATAATGATCTCAATGGTTTATTCTTGTAAATATTGTATGAAATAAATTATTGGGCTAATCAATTTGTTCTTGATTCATTTGCACGAATCATCGAATTCTTAAATTGTTCAAGAATGTTGATTGAAGAAAAATTACCCTTATACGAATTAAGATAAGCGTAAAAATGTTATTTTAATTGGGAAAGAAATGAGTATTATTTTATACGCTGTCTTCAGTGATTATATTAGCTGTGAAATAATACAACCGTCGTTCGACGACCTTCAGGCGATGAACTGATCGTGAGTGACAATGAAACAAAGTTATTGTCATTACGTTCCAATTGAAATGCCTTAACTGTTTCGAATTCGATTTTCATTTTCTGTGAACATATTTTGAAAAGTATATAAATGAGTACAAGGTATAAAACTATTTTCTGTCATTATTGCCATGAAAAATGACAAAGCTAAAGTTAAAGAAAAAGGCTTTTAGTTATCTAAATGAGGACATGATATTTGGATGTGCAAATCATAAACCATGCGTTGAGTTATAAATTTGAGCAAAGAAAATAACAACCCGTGGAAATTAACTAAAAGTCTTTATTCGCCAAAACCTAAATTTCAAATACCCTCCTAAACGATTTAAATTTTACAAAATATAAACAAAGTTCAGTTATCAATGAATCGTTTCATTCAAGGATAAGATATCCTGATCAAACATTGCAAGAAGTGTTCTGATGTGTGAGTCATGCAGCCGATTTTAGTATTTGATCTGATTGTTTCAATTTTCAATGCATTTTTAACCCCACTTTTATCCATTCTCTCTCTCTCTCAAATTGCGTGTTATTTTCCGACTAGTCTCAATCATCACTAGATCAGTGCCATTCACTAGGCTGCACTATGTTGCTGGCAGTGGGTTGGGAGACAGGCCTGCCTCCACCATTTAGCCCCGTTTAGACAGAAATGGCAACGAACATCCATGACAGATATTTACCTATAAAAGGCACCTCAAGAGAATTTCATTCATCCTCCAATATTCAATTGCTCTAGCCAATCCGAAAATGAACTCCTCACTCGCTATTCTTTTACTGGCTACAATTCTTTCATTCGTCGTTTCGTTCCCAGCTTCTGAGGTTTAATTTCATTTCTTCGCATTCAATTTTGAAAATGAATTCTAGAATCGCCAATTCTCGCCTGGACCCTTCGACAGCAGTCGCTCACCTCGACCTGGAAGGGGAGATCGACGAGAAGGCGAGGGACGGGGAGTCTCCAGAGGCCCGAACGGCAATGAGACCTGGCCGAGAGAGGGAGAGCGAGGACAGGGACAGGGAGGATTCTCGGGAAGACCGAATGAGAATGAAAACGGAGAATGGAACAGGGAAGGCAAGCACCAAGGACAGGAACAAAAAGGATTCTCAGGAAAGCCGAATGAAAACGGATTTGGTAAGGGGGAAGATACTAGATAAATAAAACCTGAATTTATCGCAACTTCGTAAATAAAACTTTTGCAACATTTAATGGAATATTGTGTGAAGGTCACTTATCCTAGCTCTCACTGGCTATGCTATGGCATTATTCGTGTTCTTGTGAAGTTACAATAAATCCAAGTTATCGAGCTAATAGCAGTAAAATTTTATGTCTCAGGAAACGGTCAAGGAGGCAGCGTCAATGGAAATGGAAATGGACAGCGAGCTTTCGGTATGAATATTGCGAATTTTTCAACTTCTAGCTTCAATTTTAGGTGCTCAAAATACTGGCTTCGGCAATATTAGAAGATTTTAAAATTTTATAATCTTTGCTCAATATTTCCTCTGATTTTTATTATTTTTGTACATTTATTTGCAAAAAATAATAAATTTATTCTTTCTTGTTATATTTTCGAATTTCGTTCTGGAAGTATTTTGAAATCGATTCCGAGATTCTTCAAATAATCGATAATTCGAGTTTCTGAGAATGCAGCTGAAGTCGTATACACGCCGAATCTTGAATAGAAATCTAATGCTTAACGAACGTTAATTATATTTGGAGTTATTTTTCCTAGTTTAAAGTTCAAATTGAAATCTCGAACATATTTCATACAAATTGGTTGAATCAAAACGAACTCTTTAGGCATCTTATCTCGATCTCTTGTCATCGCTAAAATCGCTGCAGAAAGGCAAATTGATGTTGAGTTGTAAGCATCTGGAGCGGTAATGATCATTTTCATCTGAATGGTGATTTTTTGGTTTTTTTTGCAATAACTGTTCCTACTTTCTTATCAGGTTGTCCTTTATGCTTCTCGCTAGGAAGTTTTTGATTTGAGTATCCATACCCGATAAAATGATAAGTTAGAAAAGTATTCGCCATTTGTTCCGGGGTTGGACCTGATTCCTAGACAGATATTGCTCTTTCAAATAGTAAAACTGATCCTCACTTTGAATAGATTAAAGCTCGTAATTTGTGGATACTTCTTCAAGTACCGTCTCGTCATATTGTTACGAGCCAGAATACTGAAACAGAACATCCAAACGACTGTTGCAATCGCCCAGTGCGGGCCTTGCGTTTTCAAATGCACTTCGAATTGAACCTATGAAATAGCTTCGAATTTTAGTTTTCAATAATTGTTTACCGGTCTGAGACCTCGTTTCATTACATCATAATATTGCGATCGAGTGACTATCGATTTATCTGCACCCAAAAATGGAATTACCCATCCCTTCACATCTTCGTCCTCAAACCACGATATCAGTCGACTAAAATTCAGTAAATTAAAAATAAATAATAGTCAAATCTCGAGATACCGTTTTTCATTTGCAACCTCGCTTTTCGGCAACCTGTTTGGCATTATGATTTTTCGATAATCCTTCAACTCTTCTGCATGTTGAATGCCCATAATTAGAGTTTGATAAGTAGCTGCACTAAATGAGTAGCCCTAAAATACTTCACACGTTGCTATCAATATCGACTAAAATGATGCTGAATAATAAAATACAATACTTTCAAATCGTTAGAATTTCTAATTCGAAATATTTTTTTTCTAAAGAATTCACAAAATACAGACTTGAGGGCCATATTTTATGGAGAGCACAGCATCTACGTGATTCAAATCTCCGTCGAATTTTTGTCTCATGTAGTGAAGCCCCAAATCAGCTGGCATCGAATCCATGCCCGATGCCCCAATCACGAATAGACCATTTTTCTTTGCAATTTCAGAGTATTTAGCTTCGATTTTCTCGAGAAACTGAATTGATCTTCGTACTTTTTTCAAAAATATAGAATTTCTACAGCAGGTTCCCCAGCCACATCGACGTGATCAGCACCGTTTTCGACACAAGCCTTCACAACCTGCTCACCGTACAATCGATACTACAATCATCATTCATTCCTTCAACAGTTACGCAAATTCAAGTCACCTACAGGCCCAACTGCGTTCACCAAGATTTTAGACTGCTTTGCCATTTCTTCGAGGCTTTTCTGGTCGTCATTATTTGCCACGATTATCAATAAATCACTCAGGTCTTTTGCTAAAGGACAACTATTCTAGTATAAACTTGCGAACTTGTGGAGTTGGAGAAAATCACATTTGGTATAATTCGAAATAAGGTGATGCAATAATAAACTCTAGCATCACGTAATGATAATTTTTCAATGATCTCAGCTTTGTTTAGCGTAATGCAATGAAAAATGATAGCATAACACATCCTCATACCAGTGAAATCAGCCAAATGCTGTCGTAGCTCTTCCAATTTATTCTTGTTTCGTCCAGCGATTCCAATTGATAAATTCTGAAAGGTCAAAATTCAAGTTCTCGTCTTCAATCAAACCAATTTACCTTGAAAATATCGCGTTTTAGGATGAATTCGAGGAATCTGGAGCCAGTGAATCCCGTTGCGCCATAAACGACCAGGTCTATTCGCCTTAGCGACATTCAGAAAAATCAGCCGAATTTCCAGGCAGAGAATATGGATATCTGAATGCAGAGAGTGCATTCTTGTTTGTTGTGTTTGCTGCTGTTTGGCTACACTATGGCGTAGTCAATAATGTTCGCCAATAAAAATACTCTAGACTTGTGAGGTCAAGGAAATTCATAGAAAGCACATCATCAAAATATTCTGCATTTTCAATGAAGTAAACATTCCTTTCATTTGAAAAAATAAAATAGATTTTGTTAAAACGATTCATTCACTCTGTTCGGATAAAATAAATAGTGTAACTTGCAACAATAATAAGTTTAGTCCAAGGAAATGTACCCAAGCAAATCATGAATAAATATTGTTGAACTCTGATAAAATTCCTCTTCAGAACAAAAGAATTCCCTCCCTCTAGTCATCTCTACTCTTTTCTACAGGAATAAAACGGTAACGAGTGTTTAGATGCTGGATTCAGACACGATTTTGTAAGTGACTCCAAGCTGCTCGAGGTACTCGAAGATCTTCGACTCGCCGAAACAAGCTGCGGTGGTGAAAACGCCTCCCCTAAATTATTGCATTTCAATATTTATGGAAAATTGAATAATTCTTCAGAAATATTTCAGATACCATTCAAAAGCTAGACGAAAAGTTCAATATCGTCTTTGAATTTTTTACATCTTTAATTTATCGACTAATGATCGCATAAAGAAAAGGCGATGGTTTTCAAGGATTAGTAGCTGGTTTTTCATCATTGTGATAAATCATTTCTTACTCCTTAGGCAATCCGTCCTTGTTCTTGAGAATGGTCATGGCAGCCCCCACAACGCAGGCACTCGTACCGGAATATCCCGCATCCGGACCGTGGCAGACAGACACTACCCGTCTGTTAGGCTTTCCTTCATGCTGCTCATTTACAGGTTTCGTGCTGTCATAGCCATATCCGAACAGCCAATAGTCGAACGAGGACTGCTTCACCTGCTCTTCAGTTGGACCGTCTTTCTGCAAACCAAATGTCATGGTGTAATATTTGGGAGTCGAAATCTGAGTATATTTGTCAAGTGAACAGAGATGACGTAAAAATTTCAAGACCTATTACTTGACAATGAGAATTTTTTACTACAACCAATAATATTCAGAATCTCAATTAGCAGAAAAAATTCAAACAATCCAAGTACTGAAAGTTTTTAATTGAAACAACAACTTTTAAATAAACCTTGAACATGTTGAAGGAGCAGAGATCGGGATAATCCTGGAGGAATTTGCGAGTCGGGGCGAACTGAGCGAGGATGGCGAACACAGACAGCCACATGAACAGCATAATGGCCCAGATCATCGTGCCGATACGGAAGTAGGTCTCGATGTGCACCTGGAGAACGATATTCATAAATTGTCATCGATCTTATATCCAGCAATGGATAGAAGATAGCTATAATATATCGTGCACATCGTGAAATCGTGACATTTTTTACTTACTTTGACAGAACAAAATAATTCAAATGCATGATATGTAATAGTTACCAGAAAGAATAGGAATTGTGAAAGTTTAAATTTAAGTGCTTTTAAGCTTTCAGCGTTAATTTATCGTCATTTCATAGCTAATATTCGCTTACGGGTCTTTCCCCTCTGACAGTAGCGTCGTAGTACTGCGATCTGTTGACGATGGCCTTGTCAGAGCCCATGAAAGGCACGGCCCAACCGTCAAGTTCCTTCTCATTGATCGAGAACATCTTACCCCTGAAATTCAAGTTTCGCAAAAATTCGTATAATACTGTAAATTAGAAAAGAAACTATCAGAATCCACAATTCTATGTTTAGTTTAATAAAATTTTCAAATACTTGGCAGGAGGTTTCTGAGCAGGCTTGGTGATGCGTTCGGGCATAAGCTGCTTCCTCAGCGGGCCGAGTTTGTCCTTCGTCATATTTGCGATTCCCAGAATCAGAGTCTGGTACGTCCCGTTATTAATCGCATATCCCTGAAAAGAAATCTTCGAAGGTGAGCATCAAGGATTTTTATAGTAATCATGACAATAAAGTAATTCTAACTGCGTTCAGGGAAGGCTAAATCTAAATCCATCCTATGACGATATATTTTCCTCATCCTCTTTACATTTCAGATCTCCAATTTTTCTGTTAGTGATTTTTGTAGTTTCAGCTACACAATGGAAACCGGTCAAGTTGTTGTCGAAATTGCAATTTGCAAAATAGCACGGTTTCAGTCGACTTCTTGATGAGAGAAACCGCGAAAACAAGGAAACCACCTACGCTCTGATAAGAATTACTAGAAAGGGGGAAGGGAGGGAGATTGATTGAGAATGACGACTGGAAGTGACCAAAGATAGAATTGAATCAATCAGACCTACCGCAGGTCCATGAACAGTCTGAACGTAGCTCTCAATGTAGCTCAAATCGCCGTGGAAGTTCTTCTTGAGGAATCTGACTCCCAAGTCGCAGGGGACTGAAATTGGGTACTCAAAATTGACTATGATTGAGTAGAAATATACTTGAATCCCAGCCACAGGCACCCACGACGTACAGTCCCTTCTTCTTCGCCTCTTCTCCATACTTCAGGGCCATTTGCTCGAGGAACTGAACTCTTTTATAGCCAAAAACAATACCATGATCAGTTTCTAGGGATGATCTTCAGAAAATATTACAATATTCAAAATAATTTGGAGAAAATTAATCTTAGCAAAGAAGAGTTTCAACTTACCGCCGGTTCTCCCGATATGTCGATATGATTGGCTCCATTCTCGACTGCAGCCCTCACCACAGCTTCCCCATACAGACGATACTGAAAGTTGCATTTTTGTCTTCACTCAAGTCCCCTAGTTCGGATTTTTTTCTTTCACGCGAAAACATCGCGTACGACTTGTTTGGTGATTTTGATAGCTTCGATTGCGAGGCTGCGGGCGAATTTTATGATCCAAAAGATGGCGATTTTTGGGCACTCGAACAAGCAGCCACGCATAAATCAGGCTAATAAATTGTTGGAAATAATGGGACGAAAACGTGATTCTCCTTCAACAATTTCTTTCTTCTGCAACCCATTTCCATTTCTCGCATTTTATGTGTTTGATCTAATTGCCTACTTCAAAGAGAATAACAATGAGTTTTGGAAAAGTGATGATAACTTTCATGGAAACTCCAATAGTTTTCGATTCTTCGAAGAGGAATTCTGATTTTGATATGATCCTTGTCATTGATAAAAAGGGGAAACCAGTCCCGTTCTTCCTGTTATTTCATTTTCTCCTTTTCATAATTCATTCTCACTATCAGTTGGTGCAAAGGTTCTCCAAAAATGACAAAATTTCGGATGCAACTCATCGATCATTTTGACGAATGATCAATAGATTCAAAAGGAACAGACATGCAAAATTTCAAGATCAGAAAAATATCTCGCCATGTTGCGTACTATTTTTGAAATTTTGAAATTCGATCTCTAAAATAGAGCGCAAGTTCCGTCCCTCTGTAAAAGTGCGACAACATACAAAAAGTGGTAGTACGGGGACCCCCAAAATAGAAAGCAAGTCATGTCTAGTCTGCGAAGGCATAACAAGGTCCAGTCGCAATCGACGATAGATCTAATGGAAAGTTTTTGCGCCAAAAATCAGCTCATAATTTTGTCGTACAAAAATGTACAACCGATTTTTTCGACCAAATTAATTTTTTATCATATTTTTCTTTCTAAAAGCCTTAGTTATGCTCTAATACTACATACTTCTGAACGAAAAATAACTACGGAATATGGTTATCATGGACCCGTTTGCGCTCTCTACTCTAAAAGCAAAAGTCTAGTTGTTGAAAAGGAAATTTGAAGCCTCAATTTTCAAAATTGCTTGCTTTCTATTTATGAACTGAACAGATACGAATTCTGCATAGCAATTCCGAGAATGACTCATTCGAAAAGTACAATATTTGCATTTTGTAGCGAGTTATTTGCACAAACAAAACATTGTTACGCAGTTTTTGATTAGAAAAAAAGCTGAAGTGATTTCTATTTGGTACCTGTAGAAATTATCTAAAAAATTCTTCACGTGGTTGAGATTATGTTTCAAAAGGCCGAATGAATTGACAAAATAAAACCATCACGCCTTTAGAGAAATTTAAAAAATAATTTTACGTTATCAAATTAGCCGAAGAAATATGAAAATAAAATTCAGTCATTTAGTAGAACGAGTTACGTCCTTTAGTCAAAGAGAAGCTGCTATTTCTTGAATATTTATGAAATCATCCTACCGGTCCAACAGCATTGATGATGAGATTTGCCTGTTTGGCCATGTTCACGAGACTTGCCTCATCCGAATTGTCCGCGATGATGATCGGCACCTTCGACAAATTAGCTCCTGAAATGATGGGTTTTCTTTATTGTAAAGTGGAGTAAAAGCGGAAAGATTATGGTATTTTTGTATCATTTTGAAGAAAAAATCAACTTCTTCTGCAGTTAACAGAAAGTCCCTCGAATTTTTTACAAGAATTCACTGGTTTTTGTCAGTTAGGTCGTTCTTTTTCACTCTTTTCGTGTAATTGTCAAGTTTGCAAGCGAGCGATCGAATGCGAGGCAAAGGGGTAAAATGTCAGAAAGTGGAGGGGAGTAATTCGGAAGTGAATCGCAGTGCAAAAAGTCGTCAATCGTCCCATTTTTCTATCATTTTTTCGCCGTTTTCAACTCGCTTCTCTTCCTGTTTTTCATTTTTTTTCTTCTCACTCGCCCGCTCCTTTTCTTCGTCTCTCTGCTCTCCTCGTTCTGTTTTCTATTTCTCATACAAAAGAGCTTTTGCCTTTGCAGTTCCCCTCTCCTGCTTATTCTTCGAAAATCTCTCGTTTATTTTCTTCGAAACAGTGATGCAAGCAGAGAGCATTGGAAGTGAGAGAGTCAGGGAAGGGGAGGGAAACGATAAGCAGGAATTGATGGGAATGAAGGGAGAATTGAATCATAAAAATAAACAACCACCTGCTTATTGTTCTCTAGCTAGTCCAATCATTATCAACAAGTATACTCACCAGTTCGCTTGGAGACTTCAGCCAGTGTTTTCCTGATCTTCGACTCATTCCTTCCGGCCACGGCAAAGTTCGTTCCCTGAAAACAAGATTTTTGAAAAATAATTTTTACAGAAATTTTTTATAAATGAATAGCAAAATTTACAACAAAAAATAAACATTCATTTTCTCTTGAAACTATTTTTTAATTTTGAAGCAAATTGTTTTCTGAAACTCATAAAATAGTACTTTGCAGAGTTGATCAGTGGCGAGTCTGCCTACAACGTATGCGCCAGTATAGCCTGTCGCTCCATACACTACAACGTCATATCGAGTCATTCTGCTGTGTCACCAAAGTTTCTGAAAATTCAGCAATTACTAAGACAAGGAAACAGTTTCAATGTGAAAACGAATAAGTTGAGCGATTTTGCATTGATGATTCAATCATTTCAACAAGAATGAATCTCCAGAGAAACGAAATAACATGAGTTGGATCAAAAATCGCAAGACAATAAAAGTAAAAGAAATAAAATAGAGAGCATGCAATAAATGAACAGTGGGTGATTTTTGAACGATTTGATTTGATCAACACTGCAATCAAAAATTGCCGTTTGACAATGAATCAAACGAAAATGATACTGAAAAAGAACTAACAATAAGTGTAAGAAGAAGAAATCGATAGTTTTGGAGGAGTGAATTATTGCGTAATGCACCAAGACAACAACATTATTTTTGCCTGATGAATGAAGACAGAACAGAAAACCGAATAGATACAGGTCAAGGAAAGTACAGAAATGAGTAAAGATACAAATAGAAATGAAGAACAAACAGAATGAAACTAAGTATGGAGGAAATTCGATTGAAGTAGCCAAATCAACAACACTCTTCCCTATTTTGAAGGCCTTTCTTTGTCAGCAATTCACAATATCGATTGAGAACTGGTGTGGCAGGAAAACGCCTCGCAAAAATACGCGCATTTCATAACTTCATAAATAATCTGCATGGGTTTTTGATTCATAGAAACGAACTTCGATTTAGAAAATCGTACATTACAGCAAGAATTTCGAGAAAAATTTAGAAATATCATTTTGAATGAAAGAATTGTTGTTTCTCTCCTAAAATGCTGATGCAACAATTCGAGAAGTGTACCATTAGGACGGTTTGATTTGCTCTTATCATCGTTTTGATGGCTCATTCGAAACCATCAACACTTTTCCTGAAACCTTGAAGCAAGGCAATCAGGCCATTGGAAATTTCCAAGCAACTCGTTCAGTTTCTATGACTTTTCCCCTTGTCAAAATAAGGTGATTCTTGTCACCTCGAATGTAAAGATCGATTAGACTTTCGTATGCATTTCACATGAAATAGTACAGCTGCAGTTGAATAAATACATAATGCACGAGATGCGATAAATGCGCACTGCAGAAATTAGAAAGAAAATCTGAAATGTTGAATATAAACGATGAAAAATCACGAGGGTTTCACTTTACCTCGACTTCATTACAATTAAATCCAATTCTCATGTTATTAAGATCTAGAAATCGAGTGGAATAAATATTAGGCAATTTTAAAAATCGAAATACACAAAGTTTAAGAGATTGAAATCGCACGTCATAATAATTTCCTAGACCTTTGTAATATCGTCAATTTGACTGTAAACTAAGTGATCATTTTAGCGCTTTTCAAATTGATTAATCATTTATATCAGTTCCTTTTCCAATTACGGAGATTAACTTGCACGATTAAAATTTACAGTCAGTTTCAATAACTCATACAAATTAGTTAATGGTCCCTTTGCCATATTTCGATATTTCACTATTGCGTAAGCGAGTAAACATGTTGAAGCACTTCATATTTCATCAAATCCTCCTAACTTTTGACGTGCCTGTTATTTATTTTCCGTGGCAGTTGTCTGGGGATTTCCCTTTCCTCATTCTTTTACTCAAATCCATCACAGCCCAATCGATGGTTATGTTCAAAATCTTTCCCCCATCTCATTTCGCCCTGCTATTTTCTCTCGTAAACATTTCAATTCTCATTATTTCGTCTTTCCGTTCTTTCCATTTCAAATGTGAACAGCTCGAATTTCCAAGGGGAAAGGTCGCTGTGCGTTGTGTTGCGTGAGAGACGCGTTCAAAAGAATTCGCTCGAAACTCGAACAGCTTGATCTCGAAGAAAGGAAGGAGAAGAATAAGAGAAGGAATGGGAAAGGAGGTCGAAAGGCTTCGCTTATGAGCAAGCAAGTAAAAGGACGCAAATAGATCGAAGATTCAAACAAAAACGACAATACTCTAGTTTTTCAATGTTTGTTAAACATTACTTGTTTTTATTCTGATAAAACAAAATCATAAAATATCAGCTTTTTCTTCGCTGCTGTATCAACACATTCCATCGCAGAAAATGTCGAAAATCGATTGTTTTGATAAAACTTTTATTGAACTCTCAACGACTGATAATACATTACATGCCGATAGAAAGGAGATATTTGAAAATCACCTTTTCGATACAAAGAACACTTTGAAAAGAGAATTGTAAATATTCAGGTGTTACAACTGAAACTTTACAATTGCCCCAAAAATATTCTTATCATCAAAACGTCTATTTCCAAAAAATCAAATCAATCAGGCACGGGTCAACTATACAACTGTGATTATCACTTATCAATCAGAGATGATCAACATATCTCTAGATGACGGTAATGAGTTAAATTAAAGAAATAGTATGATAATTTGTACACACTGATATCGAATAATAGTCATACAGACGAATGAATATTTGCAAGGTTTGAGAGTAGAGGGGATTGGTAACTGTCACACGCATATCGATGAATGAGATGAGACATCGGAGAAGACTTGCAACTCAAGTCGCCTTTGAAAATGTGCTCCAACGGTAAACGTAAGAGTTGTCTAACGTTTAGCAATTGAACACATTTTAAAAGTGGATAATTTACGAATCTTCTTCGATGCGAGGATGAAGCCAAGGGGGATACAAGAACAGGGCAATTACCAATGCAGAAATACAACGAATATCGCACGCAATGAGAGACAATCGGAGAAATGAATGAACCGTTTGTAGAATGACAGGGAAATAGGTGGATGAATAATGAAAATATAGGAAGCACATACAGACACGTTTCAATTCGAGAGTAGAATAGAGAGTAAAGACATTTGAACTCGACAGTACTAGAAATAGTCATACGGTCATAGCACAGCGCTCACTCATACATCCTCCTTTCCTAAACGGATCAAACCAATTCATCTTCAATCAATTGTAATAGTTTGCTACTTTTTCTTTGGAGTATGATGAGTGCTCTCTATTTCCCTTTTAAAGTTTTCTTTGTGTTTCACAGTCATTACGTTTTCCATGTTTGTTAGCCTAAAAGTGAAGCCCGTTTTTCAGAATTATTGGGTGAGATGAGATATAATTTAAATCAAAACGACGAAACGAAAACAATGAAATGAGAAAAAGCAAACCCAGCCGAGAATTAAAATGGAATATTGATTAATCAACTCATAACAAATCAAAAAATCAATAGTCAATAAGTTAAAGTTCAATCGGGTGGCTCGAGGAGATAAAGGAAAAGTCGTCAAAACATAAATCAGCCCGTATCTCGGCTAAATGACATTGTCTTGAGAGATGGGGGAATTGTGATGATTGAGTTGTTGGCTTAGTCAGCAAACTTATCTTCCAGAGTAATATCTCGAAAAAAGTTGAAGTTTGATGGCTATTACAATCGCAGCAGTACATAATAAAAAGCAAAAGCTAAAAGTGGGCGTTGTTGCACGATTTGAGAGAGGAAGTCGATCAAAATCTAGACACAATTTTGTACCCATTGCAAAAATAAAGAAAGGAGAAAATAGGCTATGAAAATTGACTGAACACGACAAGAAACAACAATAAGAGGGACACAGAGAGAATCACACGTCGAAAAGAAGGGAAGATAATGAATTTGACAGGAAATGGAAATGAGCCCGCTTGGTTAGGGAAGGAGAAGAAGCAAAGGACTGTGCACCAGAATGAGAATGAGAATTACAACTGTTCCTGAATGAAGAGTAACGTTTTGGAAGGTCACAAGGATGTAAAGGGGAAGAGCAGCGGTGAGAATCATCAACCGTAGTGTCGTCCAAATCACGCCACAACTTCCAAGTAGAAGTCATAGAATAATCCGACGACAGGAATGATCCGACTTGAATTGGAATAATGGCAGTAAAAAGGCAGAACAGTTGATGATGAACACAGACGCATCACGCTCAAAGTGATGTCAATCACGACGGGGTGGAGACATGAATAGGGCTTATGTCAAGTATCGCTACAAGAAGCATCCCTATCGATCTCTCTTCTAAACACTCGTATTGGGGTAAATTGTATGAATAGACGAAAGGTTGCACCTGATCGTAAAAATGCACGAGCAAACCCAGCAAAGTTTACGAGAAGGTGGTTCATTATTAAATACAACAAAATTAAGGACATAGTTTCGAATTGAAATGGAACCTCGTTTCAGAAATAAGAGATAACGTTTAGGATGTAGGCGGTGTTTGCAGACACATAGACATCGATTAAAAGCTACGACTCGATTATACTCGGATTTGGGAGGGTCGAAACGGAGACCTCATAGGGGTCTGATTCTCATAATCTAAGCATATAACTATGTACAGTAATCCACAAATAGATTTCTGTCTTCTGTCTATACAACAAAATGTCTAGGAGATAAATTAGAACTACAGCTCAACTCAAGAAAAACTTACAGACTTGATCTAGGGGGTGATTTTTTCATTTGGAAAAAATGTCAGCAAGAGGAGATTGTTTGCGAGCAACGATTTGCACATGAAATGTGTGTGATGATTAGGGTATGTAGATCACATGTGGATTGTGGGTTGGCGATTCGAGGGATTAAATAAACTCGTTTTAGATTAAGGGAAATGGAACCGAAGTCTCTCGAGCAAGTGGTTGAATTGAATTGAATGGAATGGGGTTCTATCAACTCTTTAATTAAGATTGGTGTGACTCAATCACTCGCTCGTAGTCTGGATGTTATAATGCAATGCGTGGCGTGGATATGAGAAGATCTTACAGCAGTGACAATTGACCTGTGGATGTAGTCCGACCAGTCAGCCTCACCCTCCCTGTCTCGATCGCGACTATGCCTGACTGAGGAGTTGGGAGGGGAACAGATGGCTGAGTTCGAAGTGACCCCAAGTGGCTGGAGAGCCACCTCCCAATAGGGGGTCTTCCGCATTCACAGTATCCACACTCGTCCACAAAGATGTCGATCTTCCAGTTGGCCACGCAGCGTGTCTTCCGCCAGGCACAGAGGGCACACAGCCAGTTGCAGTTGCATTTCCTTGTTCGAGGAACATCGGATCGTTGTCCGTCCATTTAGAACGATACGTCGGCTTCTGAAATATCAGTGGTTATTTCTCTTTTGAAATATTTTTAAAAAATGATCGGTATACTTTTGATACTTGCTACAAAACACAATATCTCACTCATTCCCAAAGATAGATATTCCCTTTTCAAAGTGCTCATAGATAGCTGTTTACAAGTTGTTTTCTTTTGAAACCCATCACAGGGTTAGTTTAGTTTAGTCCCTTAGATTAAACATTTTACAATTCATGATTACAAATATACAATCTGTCTGTTTGTTAGTTGTCAATCGTTATCTCCTCTTCACTCTATTTTTTGCCTGGTTTAATTTCTCGATACGAGGAGTACAGCTCGATTCTCGTTATCTAGCAGAGTCTTCACCTCCACTCACCCACTCTTTCACTCTTCCACTCGATAGCCAACCAACTTTTTCGTTCCCTTCTCCTCTTCCCGAGTGAATGTCAGTCAGAGTGGAGCGGCGAAGGAACTACCGATAAGACAAGACTAATGACAGGGAAAAGGAATGAAAGGGAAGATGAGAAAAGATAAGCAGAGGAAGAGTCTATTTCGCAGAATCGGCAAGAACCATTGTCCGGCAAGAGAATGCACAGATGGACAGAATATATCTACCTTATCACTCAATCGCTCTGACGCCAATCCATAAAAAGTCTTAGAAGTATCAGTCAGCTGATGGAAAAAAACAAGTCCGAAAAAATTTGAAGACCATCCTTTTATTATCGCCAAAATGTCTTATCAGATTAATTTCATGGCTTCACTTTACAAAAATGGCATCAATTTAGTGGAGTCATAAAAATTTCCCTGGCTATCCTCTTCCAGATAGCGGTTGCAAAACTGGACATTTACATAATCGCAACCCATCACATGTTTTATGTTCTATTCCGAAAGAATGGTCCACTATCTTTCCCCCTATTCTATTTCCACCATTTCTATCCTCGACTCTATTCTTTTCCTTTTCTTCGAATCTGCCGCCCCCACACGTCATTTTGCCTTCTTCTCGCATTATTTCTGCTAGGCCTCGACCTCTATGGCCACAAAAAAGATCCCTTTTCTATCCTCCCCCCTCGCTTCTCTGCCTGCATGCTCTCTCACTCCCCTCTGACTTCTCTGCACCCTCTCACTCTCTAGACAACAATGACGCAGGTCATGTGCCGTTCTATAAAGACGAACAAGAGAAATAGAAATTAGATGAGATAGAACTGAAAAAGCGGAGCACTCGGAGAAACCATAAAAATATCCCGTGATAGGAGAAAATGAGAGAGGCGAAAGAGATGGCAGTCAGACAGACAGACAAACAGAGACCAGGGCAGGCAGAACTAAACGGGCCGAGTGCAGAGAGGCAGGCAGGCCAGAAAGGCCGAAAAAATTGCCAAGCCGCGAAAAGGAGGAGAAGGGAAAAAAGAGGGTAGCCAGATATGAAACAGGCAGGGATGGAGGAGAAAATAGAGAAAAGAAGAGCAAAGAGCGATGGCGAAGCCGCAATCTATATTTACCGATTCGGAATCGGAAAAAGGGATAGAAAAAAGAGGGAGAGAAGGGACAGGACTGTAGAGAGACGAAAAAAGCGCCCCCCACTCTCTGGGAATAAATTGGAATGAATGGAAAGTGTGAATTACGGTTATAGATCATTGAGTTAGGCGAGAAAAATACTTACATTAAGAGACTCGAAAACATCGAACATAGAATCGGAGATGGGCTGCAGCTGGTCGGCAGCACCCCAGCCAGACATCTGATTGCTGGAGGGAAGAGGGCACAGACAGTCGATCTCCATGTCCATGGCCTCCATCGGCTCGTCCTCGACGGCAGAGGGGGGAGCCAAGTGCCATGACGAGGTGAGCAGCACGTCCTCGTCCTCCATCGAATCCGCCGAGTCCATCAGACTGCAGAACACGTCCTCATCGTCAAGCAAATCGAGGTCTTTCTGAAAGAAGACCATTAAAAACGCTGTAGAAGTGGCATAATTTTTCTTGCGTTCCATTTGGCAAAATCAGTCAAAATTTGAAGAAATGTGCAAATGCAAAGATACTACGATTGTCTGTAGTAAAAATGAGAATTGAAAGACGATACATTGTTAGACTAGAAATGATGGGAATTGGTGCAACTCTCACCTGAATCTGCTTGATAGTCTCGTAGACAAGCAGATGCTTGCGGAGAGGCAGATTGGGTTGACGGAGTTTGATGAGGGAAGTCTCCAACAGCTGACGACGCTGGGCTCGCTCGGCTTCGCGCTCGGCAGATGAACGGGACGATGAGCTGAAGATGATGCGATCATGACTGAGCTGCCGAAGGAAGGACAAACCTCGACTTGGTGGAAGAAATGCTTTCCCACGAATTAGAAAGCGGCGATGAAAAGAGCTGTTCCACCGGAGAAGTCGAACGGACGCCTGTCGATCTGCAAAATATTGGCTGATTGAAGAAAATTGTGATTTGTATAAGCTTTTCTTCTTCGTGCTATCTTTCAGTAAAGAGGGCGACAAATACAACAGTCTGTATGTATGATTCATCCATTCATTTTTTGATTTACTGTCTGTTTCCCCCTTCACGCAGAGAAGCTTCTAGAAAGAAAGAGGGAAAGGAGGAAGGGGACTACGATGAATGGGGATGTTTACGTGCGCGATGCAGTTGCCCGCGTTGCGCTTCACGCGTCCTGTCTCTTCTCCCTTCTCTTTCTTTCTCTCTCTCTCTCATGTCCTTTCCTCCCCTCTCCTCTTCTCTTCCCCACTTCGTACACTCTCAAATTCAGCACTCTCCCAATGCAAAGAAAATATCGTACAAACTGATTCTTTAATAGTGATTCTCGAAATGAAACAATCAGAATGCGTATCAGTATCAGATACGGTATTTAGAGATGATTCGATTATCTCACAGCTCAAACTACAACACATTAGAGGGACAACCCAACCACAATCAGTGTCAGAATTATTGTCGGTGAAAACAAGCGTGAAGCGCGAATCAGTAAATCAGGTTTTTGCTTGTACTGATTTCTGTATGCGAGTGTGAAGGAGATGTTCTATACAAAAATACTCTAGTTGAAAATTTAAAAAGAAACCAACCTTATAGGAAGGGGTTGCGTGGTTTGGGCGAAAAGCCCCAGAGATGGTTGCTCGTTTAGGTTCTCGATGATGGAATCCGACAAGTCTGAGGATGAGTGAAATTGATGATTGGCATCGGGCAGGGAAGTCAGAGAAGTGGATGACGTTGTACAGGAAGGAGGACGAAAGTAGACCATTGCAAAGGAAGGGAAGAGGATGAGGAGATACTGCCCGTAGCTGGATTAGAACTAGCAAGAAGACCCGCACTAGTAGAGGATAGAATGGTGGATGAATACTCTGAAATGAAGCGCATTAGGCGGATGAAGGGGAAGAATAGAAACACGACAGGTATAAATAGATACGAAGAGAGGGAAGAGGGAGACAGGGAGACGTCAATAAGCAACAGGGCAATGGCCCGTCAATCACATGACCAGAGTCCAAGGCAGAAGGCCTCAGTCAATGGCAAAGCAAGGCCAGCCCCAGCCACTCAAGCTGACTGACTGGCTGTTTACACAGATTTATGCAGAAATTAAAAATTCTGAAGGACATCCGAGAAGAGAAAATTCGACGATAGCATTTTAGATTTGATTTCAAAATGAATATTCATTTGATTGCGTAGATTTTCATAATCAACCAGGCGATGAAATATTCAGAGGAATTCGAGAAAAAGATTTCGTTGATTCGAAATGAATTATGCCCGTTTTATGATCGAGGAATTTATACGGCAGAACTAATAGAAGTATGGAAATGTGATGGAAGGGAGGAAAGACGCATGAAGTGGAAAGTGGAATGGAAAAGTGGGAATGCGAATGCAATTGACATTTTGCACTGCGCTGATGCACTGAAACGTCGTGAGGAGTTGCCCTAAATTGGCCCGCTGCTTCTCGGCTTCCCACACGGCGAAAAATTTCCGCTTATAATTGTCAAGAAAGTGTCCAGGAAATTGATACTTTAATTGCGCTCGACGACTCGAAAATGTCACTGCGTTTCGCCTACGAAACTGCAATTTTCCCGAGATCGTTCAGTCTAGCTTCGGGACTAAATTGAACAAAAATAAGATTAGAAAATTGCTGAATGATTTAGTTGGGGACGCGAGACGTCACAGATTCAATTTAGACTCAGTTTCAAAATAGTGCAAGAATTTTCTTCAAAATAATGGCATTTTCTAGAGTGAAAGGGCGACTGATAACGACAGTAAAACGGTGGGAGCGACATGGTAGAGCGTGAGTAATAAATAAAGGGTTACAACCGACATGAAAATGTAAAAAATAATGCAAAAATAAAAATATAAAATGCAGGGGAAGGGTGGAAACGAGGCGATGCAGCGATGCGAAGGCGAAAGAAGAAGAATGGGGCTGGAATAGAGGAAGGGAGAAGGAGAGGGAGAGAGAAGAGAAAGAGTGGAGGGGGAAAGAAGAGGGAGGGAATGAGAGACACTGCAAGCGAGGAGAGGGGTAAAGAAAGGGAATAAAAATAGGGAAGAGGAGTAGAGAAGGGTAAATTGATGAGAGACCATGGAAATTGAAGAGGAAAAGAAAGAAGCTGACTATAAAACTGGCTTTCCTCTCTTTGCTAGGCCTGGGCCTATTCACTGACTGAAAGACTGCGAGGAGGCCCCCCTTTATATTTTCCCACATTTCTGCTTCTCTAGATTTCTCACGACAAAGATCGATCAATGCAAGTGAAATAGTACACATTGTGCAGAGGGGGCAGAGAAATCGAATAGCAGCTGGGCCCATTTTACAAACCAGTGACTACAGAAATCGATTGATTCTTCATCATTTCTTGACGAGTGTTAGATTTTGAAAGCACTACTACTACGCAAGATGATGTCATTCGAACATTCTAGTCAACAATTATCGCTTATCCGAGAAATATCTCGCTTTCTTCCATAGGATAACGATTAGACTCACTTTTTCGAGCCATCTCTAGAAGAAAGAGGACTTCGTAGAGAATTTTAATGCGTGAAATTAACGATAGAGATCCGCTATCTCACGAAATCTAACGGATCCCCCTTTGCATGAAAGAATGAGTATGCAGGGAAAAAGATAATTAAATCCGCTAATCGGATGCATTAATCTGAAGACTACTAAATATCTAATCTGATGCAAATAAAATAAAAAGTCGCCAAGTGCTACACATAAATGTGCTGAATCTGTTTGAACTAGGTAGCGAGTCATCCTTTATAAACTCAACTAGCGTTGCCTGGCTTATTTGACATTTGAACGGTTATAGTTTTGAAAGTTGTCGTTTGATTGACAGTTAATTTCTGATTATTGCATTAAGATTCGCAATTGGCAGGTCTATTTTCAAAGGAAAGAATGATCAAAGTGAAACGCGAATTGATTGAAACAGAAACAGAAAGAAGGGAATGATTCGCAGTTAATTTGATGTGAACACTTGGAAAGTGTGACAGAAATGGGAATGGAAAGTGGATGAGGGAGTGGGATATCGATTTGAGAGATCGGCTAGGAGGGGCTTAGTTAGTTAGTTAGTTAGTTAGGAATGGAATGGAATATGAGGGAAACCTGATTGGATACGCCACTCACTGCAAGCTGTGATGCATCTGAAGGTGTCAGAAAAAAGATGGGTAATTGATGGAAATGATAATCGAACATGAAGGAGAAAAGGGGGAGATGAGGTCTCAATGACCAATACAGTCATTCAGTCATCTGCGCCTCTCTCGATCCGATATCCCATCCGATTAGAGGACAAAGAGGCGAAGATTTGCGAAGTTCACTCAGAAACGAGGAAATCTTTCGGGTCTTCGATTGAGTGAAACCAGTTTTTATGGTTTTTCGTTGTAGGAATTAAATGTTCTATATCGAAATGTCGGGTTTTATGTGGAGGAACGCAGTTTGAACCGAGCTGAAAGAATTCGGATAGATGAAATATCTCGACCAAAATTCATAATGTTTTTGACAGAATTTGAAAGAATTGAGACAAGTGCGGTGGTTTATATAGAAACTGTGTAGGATATTAATATATTCAGGAGGGCGGAGTCTATCTTCTCGCGAGAGGAGAGAAACGTTTAGGCTGGTTGATACGAATACGATGAAAATGAGAAATGGGAGTGAGAAGAGAGCGAAAACACGTGAGATACGTGGAAGAGGCCTGAATTGCTTTGTTTTAGTTCGGGCCGGGCCTATTTTCTCCTCCTTTAGCCCTTCAACCTATTCATCTCCACAAAGTCATGCATTTGCTAAGAAAACTAGAGCGTCTGGGTCGGCGTTTCTACAGTTTTTTCTTCATATCCTTCTATTTCTATTTTCTTCGAGTTTTTCGAAAACAACATCTGCTGACTTTACGGACTACGCAAATGGGCAGAGAAAATTCTCGTCTCGAGAAATGGAAGGAGATATCATATGTCGGGCTATTTTTTATGCATACGCAACAATTATGCATGACTAAACAAGTCACTTGATCGGTAAACTTAATTACATCGAAATAAACTTCCAGCTAGAAGAAAACAAACTGAAGGATAAAATATATCTGCATTCGAATGAGATATATGCACATAAATGCATATTGCATATGAACATGTGAATATGTTAATGTTAATGATATTCGAGGGGCATATTCACACATTCAGCACTCTGCGAAAAATGAATTGCGTAGAAACAAAAGAACGAAACAATAAGAAGAGGGGCAATGAAGCAATCAACTGAATGAGTGAGTTAGAATGAGGAAAGAAGAAAAGAAGAAGAAGAAATAGAAGAATTGGGAAAATGAAAACAGAAAACATTACAGTAGACTGTACAGAGGAAGGGAGAAAAATTTTCTGCAAACAATTTGCGAGTTGAGAATCGCGAATTTACGTCGTAAGGTCGTCGCTTTTCCTTCACTAAGAATCGACTTCAATTTTCTGACCTTCGCGATTAAAAACCGACCTATTCGATTCAATTCCTTGAACGAGTGGGTCGTTTTTAGAATGAATCGAATGGAGAATTGAATAACGTATTCATTCAAGGCCACACTTATTGAGGGAAGCCTCGTAATTGTTGTTGATTCTGAGTTAGAGGGAAGATCATTTCACCGACTTTTTTTTTTTTTTTTTTTTTTAAATTTGAGAATGCATCACTTCCTCACAACTAGATTCTTTTCCCGATGATTTGACAAAATTTTGTCGATTTATGAAAAGTGAACTCAATTTGTCTCTTGTCGATATTATAATTAGATGCGAAAAGATCAAATTCTCTTCAATCAATCGGCATTCTTGTCATATTTCCCATTTGGAATTTAAAATCCTGTATATTCAAATGTAGTCGGAGGTTGATCTTCGTTTTCGAAGTTTCAATTTTTAGTCCTTGAATAACCCTGATTACTTTTTGGAATGAAGATCAGCCTTACCATGAGTGATGGATGCTTGTATCTATTCTTAAATTGTATCAGCTCAATATTTAGCCGTAATTAGAATCGAAATGGTTGATTATTTAAAAATATCAACACAATAATATCTTTAATTTTGATATTTAATTTCAAGAAATGATAATAAACGAAGACCGACTTTGTTTCGTTTTTATTATATGCCAAAATATCTCGGATATTCACATAAATCATACAGAACTAAAAATGGCAAGTCCGAATTAGGGAGCCATCAATAATTCCACGCAAACCAAGGACGACAACATGTTATTCCTGGCAATGCATTTATTCCTGCATTCCCGATTTAGCTGCTGTTCTATTATGCGAATGCGAATGTGGCTGTGGGCGGCCGCAATCTGGCCCGCAGGCCGAACGACCAATTAGCATAGAGATATAAATCTCCTAGCCTCCACTCTGCTTTATGTTTATGGCTCAGCTCTCCTCTTCTTCATTAGCCTCTTCCATTTCATTCCCAGCCTCACCCCCATATGCAGTAATTTGCTCGCTTGACGTCAGCAGCTCCCCTCACGCCCATTTTCGGCCCGCCAAATGAAAAGTGCGGGAAATATTTATGAGCTCGTTCCGAGAATTCCCATGGCATATACTTTATTGCAAATGCAAAAATAACAACATAAATATCGAAAAACTCTAATGGGCTATGTTTTGAACTGATTCGTTGAGAATGACTCATTTCGTTGCGAAGTCGAATTCAATAAATACCAGGCAGCAATTTGTAGGGCACTTTAGAACAATACTGCTGCCAATATTGACCGTATTTGATAAAGCACCTGGCTTCGTCCTGGAACACTCGAGCAATTAGGAATCCTGCAATAATCGCTTATTTTTATCGTTAACTTTTGGCTTTCTTCGGGATTTCAGGATTACTGGAATCTATCATGGTCTCTCAACATTCAATATAGAAAATTGTCATTTTAGTCGCTTTAACGTAATTCCTATCAAATGACTGAAATGGTGTGGATGAAGATAATCTGGCGCTCTAATTTCGAACTAATCTTCACAAGTTTCCTATACCAGCACAATGTCTCTGACCGAAGAGCGAATCACCGCGCTGCAGCACAAATGTGTCTGTTTTTATCGCATTTCTCCTTTCTTTGTATTCCGCCTGGAAGACGTCAAGGAGGTAAGATTAGTCGAGATTTGTGGAATATGGAAAGAGATATATGAAATCTGTCGAGATTTGCGGGCGATCGTAAATAGACGGATAAAGGGGATGATATTAGAGCATCAAATGACAAACCTATTCCAGTCTGATGGAATTAGTCTGGAGCTGCAGAAATAGGCTTGGTACGAAAGGATAAGTCAAAGAGTGTTGACTCCATCACAAGGGGATATGCCATTTTGAGGGCGTATTAATCATATCCGCCAGGCTCAGGTTTTAGTACTTTAGAGCGTAAAGCAGCTAAATATAAGCGCATGTTTATGGAGCTCATATGACTACTAAAGACTGAGGGATGAAGACTCATTTCTCGCCTCTCAAAAAGGACTGCTCGTAATGCAACGAGTGGGAGAGAAAAATAAAATGTGAAAATACTAAACTTACGCGTGGGGCCTATGAAAATGTCATTGTCAGGACACATCGCACTATTACTATTTGACTATTTGGAGTTTTTTTTTTGGAAAGTTCGCAAGTTTAAACTTGGAAGTTAATGAATATGAAAGTTAGCATAGAATGTTTTCTATATCAACAAAGTAAACGTTCTAGCTTCTTATTCTAAACTTAACAAGTCAAGATATTTCTAAATATAATACTGAAAGAACTTCCAAGGATTCTCATAATTTCAACTTTTCCAAATTAAGAAAAAGCATTACCTGTTGTGTAGATAAATGGAAGATAAGTTAGAGGTGAGGTAACTCCTTGAAATAGACAAAATGCGAGGAACGTTAAAGCCTCCATTGGGTAGTTCAGATGTCGACATGAGGAATAGAAACCCGATCCTGGAATTAACGAATGTCACAACATATCCTTGGGTTATTTTTCTTGTTGCGAAGAAAGCAAATGTCGATGATTAGAATTCTAGTTTGATGAGAAAAAATAATTTTCAATCGTAAATCATGTCATAATTCAAAATTATGGCAGTGAAGATCAACTTTTTTTCATAAACTATCATTGTTATTGGATCAACCATAAAGAATCTGTTAATCTTGAAAAAAACACTAATAATGACAAAATGAGAAAAGACATCAAATTTAAACTAAATAAATCTTCCGTATACAAAACAAATAGCTTACCCAGCAATAAATTAGCAGCAGGCTCGCCTTCATCATTTTTGTATTTTGCAGTAATAAAAAACGGATCAGAATTGCCAATTTTGTAAATTCCGTTTGCTTTTCTGGAAGAAATAGAATTGACCAGTTTCCATTTTTAACTTCCTACCGAAATTCGTATTTCTGCCTGTCGATGGCGTTTGTGATATAAATGGAAGTCAGAGTGAGGAGTGTGAAGATAATGTTGGAAATAAGAGGCAGATTGCGGTTATTGTAGATCATCACTGTGATTGGAGAGGTGAACAGGACTGGGTAAAATACCTGTACAAATAGTATTGTCCAAAAATAGTCGCTATTATTTGGTGGGTTGGAAAATTTTTAGAATCATGTGAATTTTTTCTCGTCTTTTTGTAAGAAAAATTTATACCATATCAGTCCACATGCGATAGAATCCGAGATTGGCTCGTTTCGAATCGAGTGCATTCAAGTAGAGATCTTCTGCCCAGGAATGACGCAAGATATACAGTAACTGCACACCACCGTTGCACAACACACTTTCTGGAAAGTATAAATTTGCATATAGAAAATAGGTTGAATCGGAATGAAGCAAGATTTTATGAAAATAAAGTTTTGATAAAATGATAAGCGGAAACATTCCTGCTGTCGAGAAGAAAAATGCATAAATTTAGAATATTGCCTTTTATGACGAAAATACCGATGTTCAATTGTTCAATGATATTACAATGACAAAGAAAATAGACTTACTGGATATCCGACCGTAAGTTGCATGTGAATAGTGGAATGCCGAAATAATGAAAAGGGACCAGAATCCAAACGTAACGCGAGTTCGGATGAAATGCTTCAGATCGATGTCCAGGAAGGTTGGATGAGCTTCGATGCCGAAGTAGAATTCGGGAACTGTCGTTACTGAATTGCATGGATAAACGTCGTTATTCTCCTCAGACAAATTAATCGTAAAATGATATCTTCAATAACAAATTTAAATCGTATCTAATTCTTTTTCTTCTGATGTCGTGTCATCTACAACAAATTTGAACATCAAGAGAATGGGAAACGAGACAATTTTGAAAAAAAACTGGAATTTTTAGACTAATTCTACGAGAGATCAATAATAAATCTGAAAAGAATACCATGATTTCCCGTTCCGAAGTAGTAACTGAGCAACAGAACGAAGAATCCACATGCAGAAATGAGTGCAAGGCAGATAGCGACTGAGTTGAAATGGAGGAAGAGAACGTCGCCTCGATACAAGCCTAGCAAAGATCCGAGGGAGTACAGAAGGCATAGCAACACAGTCGAGGAGAATCCGTTCACTGGCTTCCATTTGTTTCCTGAAATTTAAATCTAAGACTGATAGCAAATGAGTTCAAACAAGATCTTCGAAGAAACATTGTTTTTTTTCTCGAGATTTTAGAAGAATGTATTCTGCAAGATGAAATTATAAAATCGAATTCTAGCATAGTAAAAAATATTTTATGACAAACTCTAATCACCTAACGACGATAGTACGAGAACTCTATCGTGGGGCAAGAACATGTGAAAAATGAGCTGCAAAGACAGAATCGAAAGGGCCAATTTCCAGGCCACAAAATCATTGAGTGGAGGGATCATTTGTATGACGAAAGGATATCGAAACAGTTGAGCGAATGTCTGAAAAATAACATCGATGATGAAACCATTTAAAATTTCATCCATGAATTAGCATAATCATGGTGAAAATTCTCTGAATAATGATTTTTATGGAAGTCGATAATTAAGAAATCTCGCAACATTGCTATCTCATAATTTGAAGAGTGAATATGGCAAAGTGATAATTGCTCTGCTCTTCTAGTGTTGCATAAGGTTCGTTCGCGAATTGGTGTGTGTGTGTGTGTGTGATGACGATGATGAAAGAAAAATTGAGAAGGTTTGACACAAGATTATGAGAGAGTGAGTTGATTTTGCATGTTTATGTTTGGTCCCGGTTTCTTTTCTTGTCGAGTCCAAGTCAAGCAAAAATGTTGCAGTTTATTTGTAATGGCCTGTCAGGGCTACTTGATTTGTTGGGCTTTCTGTAAATGATAGCCGAGGGCAGACGAAATGAGATAATGAGGTTTGGGGCTGGGAGAAATGAATGTGAATTTTGGTTTATTGGCTGATTGGTGGATGTGTGCTAATTCAGGTAGGATGAACTTAGATCAATTGGGAATTGCGGTCTTGGGCCAATCACAGGACCCATTTACTGTATATGTTTCGTCGAGCTCCGATATTTTCAAATGCCCGAAAAATGAGTGAAAAGTTACCAAAAATTTTTGCCAATGATATTTTATCATTTTAAAGTGCAATGGACCAAAATAATGCGAAGACAAAGGATTTACCTTCCGGAAGCTTCCAGCATGAAGATGAACTGAATACAGGTAGAAAAATGTGAATAGAGGCAGGAATATCGACACGATAAACAGTAATTGAGACGAGACTTTCTGCTGCTTCTGCAAGTTTTTCTTTAGAACTTCACTTGTACTTACAAATTCTTCAGCTTAGTGTACAGCTTGCACTTTAAAATTTTTTAAATTTCAGCGGGAGCATTTTCATTGACTTTCATAGAAAAACTGTAAAACAAAAAACTTTTCTTCATATAATAAAAAGAAAAAATTTCAGGATAAAAAGTTGTAGCAAGGGTAATTAGGAAATAATAAGACTTATTCATTCTTAGCCAAATCTACCCTCCACCTATTTAATAGTGATAAACATTTGTTTTCAAGAATTGTTACCAAAAAGTTTTTCCCTTCCAAACTGACATATTAATATAAAAAATGATTTAAAAAACCACCTCCAAAGTCTGTTGCAGAAGCAAAATGTCCCTTTGTGAGATGGAGCTCCTCCTCGTCAAACTGGTCGTCCTCGTGAGACTCGACGAGGAACCGAACGAGGATCGTCTTCTGCCTTGTTGCATGGCTGATTGTTGACTGATTTAGAATTGATTGCAATGGATTATTCGACTGATCATAATCTGCAAATTACAGAATTAGTTAATTGTATGAAAAATTAAAAAAAAAAAACGAAACTTTCCTTTTTCTCGTGAAAAATTCTCGCATTTCCATTTTTAGAACTAGATGAAATAATTTCATCATATGGAAAATAAGGAACATGAAATGTCAGAACTCATCCTCCTTTTGATAAATTGCATTGTGACAAGTTGAATTATCCCATGTCTTTTTCCTTACATCTGCACTCTCATTCTCCTTCAAAATAGATACCCTCGCTCTCGAAGATAATACAGCAAATTTGTCGCGAGAGATGAGAGGCTAATAAATAAATAATTGCTGAAAGATATAATGAAGTATGTAGAGAGGAAAACTGATAGCTCCTGGAAAAATCGATAGGAGATATGTGAAATCTCAGAGATAAACGAGAGGAAAGGGAAGAGATATTACAATTGAAAGAAAAAAAGACGAGAAATGAAAAAAGGGACGAAGGGAGAGAAGAAGAGAGGGAAATGAAGCCGACGGAAGGAAAGTCAGAGAAAAAGAGAAATGATGATTCTGAGCTCGTACACATGACCACTCTGCCTGTGGCCGAGGAATATGTGAGGTGATCATGATTGAGACAAACCTCTCTGCCTTTGTGCTTTCAACCCTCTCCTTCTGTTGTCAACCCAATAATGAGCCCTACCTTTCAAATCAACAGCTGCTCCCTCTGACCAAATTCATAATGCAACAATGCTTGTCTCCCTTCATAGCAATATGTTGTAGTGGATAGCGAGTCAGATTTTTGCCTTTTTCTGAACGACCAGACTTCTCCAAAACACGACCCGCAGAAGAAAAATAATATATCTTGTCAAATGAGAAAAAGAAGATATGCTCTTTTCCTCTCTCGATATGTCATACTATTTTTCTGCGGGTCGAGTTTTGAGAGGTTTGTAGACGATAAGCGAGAGATTTTAGAAAAGAAGGAACAGAGAAGCTTGAAAAAGTAAATGTTTCTGGGAAAGATAAGGCATTTTTCAAGTAAGAAAGTGGATCAAATTTTGAACAGGCTTCTAATGAACACGAGTATCGACTGAAAAATAAAATGTTAACCAGCCATTTTAGCAGTTTGAAAACCCCCCATTCTATGATCAGAAATGTTCGCAATTGGCAAAAAAATTCGGAACTGCAAGTATAATTTAAAAAAAAAAAAAGTTGAAGACGACTCATTGAAACATACTGCAAAATTTACGGTGCAGTGCAAAATGGAACATTCCTGTTCATCCTATTTAAGAGCCATATTTTGCACTGTGTTCAATAAAAACGCTTGCAAATTGTATGGGAAAACTTACACCGATAATCGTCATGACGAGGATGAAGAAGGAAAGGCTATCTTTGTCCAGGACGGAATCGAGATTTCGGACAGGCCGATCGCGTTCTGGAAACAGAAAGGGCTTCCTGTATTTGTCACCAAATTTTAGGGTAGGGAAAAGAAAAATAACTGGTGACAAATACAAATAATGATGGTGATCAGTTAGTGACAAATACAAAATACCCAAGGAAAGTAATTGATTAATTCTGCAAGAAGCTCACTCTTGCAAATTGTGTTTTGCTCAATAAACTCAGCAATTTAATGAGCTGCCATTCAAGACGCTTAATCGGAGCAAAACAGAAATCGGAGTCTGAAAGGTTCAAGAGTTTTACAGTAAGGAAAAGCGCTTCGAAGTAGGAATTCTTCAAAGAAAATTAGACTGAGCACACAAACGACAGCACGGCCTGTCAGCATAGTTAGAATTTGTGCATGCAATTTGACAAAATTAGCAGAATTCATTACTCGTTTTGATTTGCCAGAGAGTCCTTACTTCTCATTCTCAAAAGTGCGAAAAGTGTCTTCAATGATCGTCCGATTTCCGAGTACTTTTCAAAAATCCAGTTCCATACGCCTATGAGCACTGTATTTATCTACAGCCCTATGGAACTCTTTTTCGACCTTATCGCTTCCAGACGCGCTGATGCCGAATTTTGATTTGTTGCTAAAATTTGAATAACGAAATAGTGTTAGCGAGACAGATTAGAGTAATTTCATTACTATGCACGACTCGACAGGCCATGTGAAAAGTCAGTGAAATTATTTTGGATTTTTTCTGGAGGATTTTCTTAACAACGACTTTTTTAGATTATCGAAAGTGGCAAACTTCATGTAGAATTTGTCGCATCTCCAGGTCACTTGTTCGACGATTTTTTTTAAAACAATTTTTTCATCAAAGTTTCCACTTTTGTCGCGGCAATTAACTTTTGTGAGGTTTCGTGAAATTTCTCATTCTTTTCATAGCACTTCAGTTCACCATTGCCCATATCAGCTTTTGAGGAGAGGATTCGATGCCATTTGATGAGCACAGTGCTTTATTCTTCCTTTTCTTTGTTCCGCAAAGCCTAATTAAAATTGCATCAAAAGTCAATATTTACAAATCTAATAGCGCATTTTTAAATCTAATCAGATACGATTATCGAGAATATAAAAAATAAAAATAAAAATAATGCACAGGTAGGAATTTATTTTCAAGTTTCTGAAAAATGACACCGGACAGCTCAAAGCACTGTGATGAGGTAATGACGAGCATGGGGAAATGCGAATGTGAGTCTTACAATTCATTTAACTTCGACAGAAATTACAATTTCGCACTACAGATTTTTGCTCATTCGATCTTATCTTTTCTTTTTTATCGATATGAAAACTTTCGAATCAAAGCTATTTGCGATGCGGTGCGCAGAAACTTTGAAAATCTGCGGTACAATTTTTTCGCACTGCTAATAGTTGTGTTTCTAACTCATGGAAATTTCGGGGAGTTGTATCTGAATAATAGAGCCAAGATTCTTTATGGTAGATAAGCAAATGATGTATAAGTTCCTTCTCCAATAATATTTTGAATAAGTTCATGAGTTTTTTTCCTCAAACCTAATCGATCCCTTGTAGTTGCCACTCAGTTTATAGAACGACCACTCTAAAAACTGAGTGACAACTACAGAGAGCCAAGCTAATTTAGGAAATTCTTCAACTTGGGAAATTTATTGTGATTTACAACCAAAAAAGGAATTCTTATGATAGTGCTAAAAGCATAGGCTCTATAAGTTTTGCAATCATTCAAAAGACTTACATCCGTATATGATAAGCCGGAAGCAAGAGAGTCACTGTAAGATGGGTTTCGAGGTTTTGATCAAAGGAGGAAGATCTGAGGAGAGGATAGAAGTAGAACCGAAAGGTCTAGCTCGATATGAGGTATCAAAGTCTCTTAGCTCTCGGCGTTGTTCACCAGAGAGTGTCCAAGAACAAAGAGTGAAGGGGTGCTGTTAGGAAAGAGATTCATTCTGTTAGTCTGTTGAGAGATAAACCAAAGGTAGATTTCTCTATTAAAGTTTATTGGCTGCTAAAAATGCAAAACAATAAAAATAAAACTGCTGCTGCTGTTGGTGGTTCTCTTTCAGAATTGTCCTTTCCGGGAAAAAAGTGTAGGCAGGGTCAGGCTCCGTCCCAATGATAAGGGGTTTGACCCCATTATGCCCTGTGCGCGAAGTGTTCTCCGAATGAAAATCTATTTTAAAAAATGTATCATTTTTAAAGGTTCGTAAGAATATATAACTTCAGTCGGACTAAGATTTGATTGATCAGAAATCATCACGTTAGCTCTGAATACCGTTTTCTGTTCTGATTGATGGATGCTTGCAGATAGGTAACGCTGTGCTAAAAATGCTCTGTCTGAGAGACGTTTTTGCATGATAATTACTTAATTACTTTCTCGTCTTCCCCGATAATGAACATGTTTGCAGGGTGCACGCACAGGCTATGGAATGGAAATGCAATGTGTCAGTGTGTCAGCAGTGGTGACCTGTTGCATGAATGATATCCCGAAATGCTGAATTGCTGCAGGGGCATATCATCTCATTCCTCCATCCATTTCCACTCTTCCCAGACGATCATTCCATTGCCTTATCTAATTTTCCAATCTGATGCTTGCACCTTGCCTGTGTCCTCGAGACAGCCGCACAAACCTAGACCATTCTCTGTTTTGCTCCCTTCCCCTTTTTTCTCTCCCCCTCTTTTGTCTGCAACAATTTGTGCTTTTTTATTTTGGAATTACTTTCGGGCCTTTCAATCAAAATCGAGTCATTTATCTCTTCTCATAAAAGAGTAGCTCTTCTGCTTCTGCTGTGTCCAGTGCTCTTTTGCTTTTTTTCTAGTTTCTTGTTGCAATCCCTTCTTTTCTCAATACACTCCTCTTCAACCTTTAATCCGATCTCCTCACTCCCCCACTCCTGTTTTCTTCATTGTCTTTATTGTAACTCCGTTCTCGAGTTTTCTCATGGTTTTTTTTTTGAATTTATCAGTGGGTTCAACAGATTTCAACATCGCTATTTCAATCGACAATGTTCGGTTTTAGTCAAACTTGCCAAAAATGAGACTCTTCCTGGTCTTGTTTGTCACGGTCGTCGGACTTTCCTGCGCGAATAGAGGTTTGTCATTTCCAATTTAGGTTACTCCTATTTATTTGTCGTGAATTTCTTCAAGTTATTTTTATCAGATTAAGGTAGATCTAACATCGCCAGGGATCTGTTCAGGACCTATTCGCAAAGAGTCTATAATAAGGAGTACGATTTAGTATGTAATACTGTTGAAACACTTTCAAATACTTAAACTCAATTTTAGGTTCGTTCGATGTACCACGATAATGCGGGTTTGTTATTTTAAATATTTCATTTTTCCAACTAAATGAATCAGAGAGGAACGAAAATTTATTTTTAGAAGTTTTTCTTCAATCGCTTCTTCCATTCCGAGATTTTAGATACAAAAATAACATTCGATTTCGAGATCTAAACTATCAACATTGCGACATAGCTCATTTCTGAACACGATTATGATTTTATATACATAGCTAAATGAGATTTCCTTCCTTTAATCAAACGTTTTAGTGACTGTCGAAAAGGGCAAAAGATCTTACTACGGACCTGACGGTACGAATTAGATATTTTATGCTATTAAATTTTTTTAGATTTTTAGCCATTGCCAAAGCCATCAAGATGTATCATGAAGACCTCGGCGTATCTAAGACTCTTGTAAGCTAAATGTTTTATCAATTATTTATAAAATGTAAAATCGGGGTTTATACATAGGATCCTCAGATAGATCTGGCGAACTAATGTTCTGGACAGCTTTTTGCGCAGAAATATCATCAAAATTGTAAATAAGAATTCTGTGAAGGAAAAACATAATTAGAAATTTTCCTAGCCGAAAGAATCACAAAAATCCATAGCTCTAAATGAATGCATTTTCACAAATGAAATGTCTCTTGCTTCTTTGTGTTTGCGTTTAAATATTTTAAGCTGATTTTTGACACAGAACCATTTTACCAGGTTTATCGTCGATATAGACGGGTTTTCGAGACATTCGGAGTTTGAAGGGTACTTCCTTCCCAAATTTTCGCTTTAAACTATCACGTCTCTACCACAAACGCATTTTTGCAAGGAGCGCGGAACTCGGGGACTCTATTTGTACAAGCTCAAAATATTTTTCTTTTCCGAAAGAGTAGTGGGATACGCAAGATTTATAAGAAAAAGACTGTTGGGGAACGATAAAACCGTGTGTCTATTATATATTTCTCAAAAATACCAAAGACCAAATGGGATATTTGATGCTTCACAATATCCGAGAAAATTGCATAATATATTCGATTCCGTGACCTAAATTTCTGTGTATTGATCAGGCACAGTATCTTCTACGGTACTGAATTTACTAATAGAAATGCTTCTCTCTTCTCACTTGAATTGATTGACATATTAGTGGTGCAGCTTCCTGAGAAGATAAGCATTCTATTGTCGACTGTGAGTAAGTGAATATTGCATACTCTCTGCAACTCGCTTTTCTTTTCCCTCGTTATTTCTTTTCTCCTCACTCTTGTTTTCTTTTCGTCTCTCCGGAAAAGTGTAGAGAAATAGAGGTGGGGAATGAGGGAGGCAAGTTGCAACGAGTATGCAATATTCACTTACTCACAGTCGACAATAGTATATTTCAACCGACTGTTATTTCGTCCAGGAATAGGAGTTCAGAAATTATATTCGTCAAGCAAATATGAATTAACGAACATCTTACAAATTTAGAACACCAATGAGCAGTTCATTGAGCTCTCGAACGACTTCGTCTACTATCAAAGCGACTACGAAGTAAGTAAGGCTTATCAAGAAGTTGGAAAGATATCATTTGTAGTTATGAACTAGACAAGACTCTAGTTTGCTTTGGAAATATTTTGTTGGGAGCATTAATTAAAACTTGATGATTTAGTCTGAAAAGAGTCAAGTTAGGAAAGTTAGTTAACTAGTCTGATATCTCTGAGACTAATTCGATATCAATTAATGATAGGCTTATAGATTCAGAGCGAACTGAAAGATCAAAATATCCGCGGTACCTACTGGCAGATCTGGAAAAAGTCGAGCGACGGCCCATGGAAGATCATCCACGACGAATTCTCCATCGATAAGGACGACGACAACTGAGCGACTCATCGGACGGGCTGATCGGATTTTGACAATCGATTTTTGACTCTTGCATCAACCATCAACTCGATCATTTTTTCACGTTTTTTTCCTCGTTTTCTTGCAATGGTTCTTACGAGTAGACTTCTACCTTCACAATAAATTAATCAGGAAATTATGCATTCTATTCTTTACGGGATTAAGGGCATAGTTTTATCCACAGCATTTTAACGGTAATTTTAGCGATCATATTCATTTATGGACACATTTTTCGATGACGAGTTGATAATAAAATGCGTGGCACACATATGTGCTTGTTGATAAAAAAGTGTAAGATACAAAAAATCGATAGGAAAACATTTAAATTCTAGCAAAGAATATTTAAACTGATAGAACATCTGTCAAGAAAACGTTGTAATAATTTGTAGACAGTGAAATTCACTTCACAGAATCATTGACCTGTTTCGACATTTTTACAGAAATTCATCTAGAACTCCAGCAAATCTAAAGTCTAGCATATCGCGGAAGAGTAGGATTTGTCTTGGCTTTGTAATTGAGATATCGTTTGAATGTGCTGATGAACAGCGGCATGTCGTAATCGAAATCTGCATTCAAGGCCACTCCGTGAGGAATGTAGTCCAGTTGCATGTGATGCAGATCGACGCCACAGAAAACTGGCAGTTTGACTCCTCAAATTGTGTTTTACTCGACTACTCAACGCACTCGATGCATTGTGATCACCTCTCTTATTCAGAGCGAACCGCAATCGCTTTTTGACTTGTGGCCAGAGAACTTTCGGCACAACGAATGAGGTGACCTTCTCGATGGGAGTCGCGAATGGTCCACTCAGTCCGATCTAAACCAATTCGTTAGAATCAAGAAAATTCAATTTTAGTTGTTTTTTTTTTATAATTTGTTGTCGAATTCTGAATATGAAACGCTCACGAACTGAATTTAATAACGGATGTTATTATCGAAGAGCAATCACTTGAAACAATAAATGGCACGGAATTTCGCCGCGTTGAAATTAGCGCATTGCTTGCGGCAAACTTTACGACACTTCATTAGTTCAAGTAAATAATTTTACGACAAAATTAAGCAACTCACATTTTTGCATTTTAAAACTGTTTACCGCTAATTTTGTTCTCCAGTGATCATTCTTCAGCAATAGCTTACCCTGAACACATTGACGTCCACACTTGTCAAAGATACATCACCATAGACAGAGGATTGACGAACTGTTGGTTTGATCTAACAGGTATTGCATGTGTGAATTTTATTTTGAACTATTGCTTACAGTCAAATGAAGCTTGGTGTTCAGATGAATGACATCACGGAGTGACTTCCATCCTTGAAATTGTACGGATACATTCGCCGCCAATGCCACTCGAGCACCGAATGTCTGATGAATTTCGAGTTTTGGCTCTCTAAAATGGCAATGTTCGGTCATGTTTGGTGATATGAAGTCTTTGAATTTCGTAATCTAATGAAAGGGGATCATCGACAAAGAGTGATGGAAAATAAACTTCAGAAGTAAGTTATCAAAACACATGTTTTGAATTCAGCTATGATAATAATTGCATCGGAAACTTAATCTGTCATCGTCGCATTCACTTCGATGAAGCATTTGGAACATATGGCTTTGAACACCTTCGAGAATGTGTTTGGAAGATTTGCGGCATACACTCTAAAGTGGCTTTGTGATTTCTTTGAGTGCTGATCTTCACCGTTCGGAAATTTTTGTGAGGTTGTGAGTGAAGACTTGATGGAAGAAGGTATTCGGGACGTAATCAGAGACGATTATTCCGACCATCTAGATAAATTAACCAACATAACGCTCGCTGTTACTCGTGTTTACGTTTCTATCTAGGACGGTTATGTTGAGCACATTGGGCTTGGTCACGTTCTGGGCTCGCTTTCCGTTGATCGTTATTCCCCCGTTGATTCCGAATACGACATCCTAGAGCTTGTATTGCTTCTTGACGACTTCATTATACCGTTTCTTACATCCTTGGTGAAAACCGGGGGATAGTCGAGATTAACGTCGACTCCCCAATAGACAGGTCCACCAGTGTATTCTCCCTTTGGCGGCTCAGGAAACTCGTCCTCGTCCTCTATCTTGTCGATTTTCTTCGGCTAAATTCGTAAATTCGGGGTTTCAGCTGTGTCAAGCCTTAAATCCTGTTAACCTTGCAGAGACTGTGCCCCAATTCAGCCGCATTGAACGCAGTCGGATCATCGACGGGAGGCTCAAATTTCTCCTGTGCCTAAAATCGAAAAAACTTTTAAAGTGTTAAAGCAAAGAACTGAGATTGTCTTGAGCAGAGGGTATTTTTCAGATTATTCCCAGGAAGTGACATTTGACAATCCTAGATACACCGCGTATTGTCTTGGCCAAACAGGAGAATAGGTCGTATATTAAAAAGAGTAGAGAGACGCAGAAGCAATTGCGTAAATATCACTTTTCCCACTGTTCCTAGCCGAATCCCTGTATTCTAGCCTCGATCTCTGCGCCTAGTTTAAGACATGCAATGCTCGTATTGAGATTTTCAACGCACGAACTATTTGTTCATTGGAATAAGACAAATGTCGTGTTGAGGTAAATTTTTGATTGCAGTCTGATTTTATAAGGACTCCAAATTATCGTCAGTGTTTATTCGTGAAGGAAATCAGCTAAAGCCTCACAATCATTCTCTTCCAAAGTTGAGCTCGGTTGTTTCTACAGACGCAAGATCTTTTAATTCCAAAATGCCTAACCCTTTGGTTCTCTTCGAGCATGAATTGAATCGTATCGACAGTCATGTTGCAAATCACAAACTTGAGATTCTCGGTAATCTAAAATATCGTGGAAATCTTGTTGAGTTCCGGATAAATTTTCTCCACCTCCTTCTCGATGGTATCCTTGATGGCCAACAACTCAGAGTCTTTGTCGAATGTCAGAATAAGATCCTTATGGGTCACGTTGCAAACTGGTGCCTAATTGTCTGTTGGATTTCGTTATCTTTTTTGAGATTATCCTACCGAGACGACAGTAGCATTTATGGTTCTATCTTGCTTGAAGTAGAGATGCGCATTAATTGTCAGGTTCGACACGTCAGCGATGAAATCGCCTTCGTACGAGAAAATGACCACACTCACAACTGCATGAGCACTCGTACGCAGAGTCGGCAGTTTGATATTCGCAGAAATTCCTAAAATTATTTCGATGAGCCTACTTACATCTGGACCAAGAGTTTTCTGAGGTTACGGTCAAAAGTCACGAATGCTTTGCGCTGCTCTATTCTAGGGCAATTGAGTTGGAAAGGATCGCTTTTGTTCCGAGTTTTCTGATTTATGTTCGGTGCTAATTTTGGAAAGTTGTACATCAGAATGATCTAGCCAATGGGAAATTACTTGGAATGGAAGAATTTCAGAACAAATTCGAAATGAAATAGAAAAATCGCTAAAATAAACAGCCATGGGTATACGCTCACTTTTGCAATATTTCTACGCTCCCTCCATTTTGCCTACTCTCGCTTCGCACATAACACGATTTGTGCGTATCTTCGAAAACTCTTTTATCCCACGACTATATAATAATTCACAACGTTCACAGTGAAAAATATAGATAGTCTTCGATGAGAATAGTTAGTTTCTCGAGTATCAGAAAATTCTAACAAAAGGTTGAAGATGCTAGCACTTGATTAGTGTCTTGTCATTACTTTTCCAGAGTTGTTGGAAGCTAGTCTTAAAAATTGAAAGTTCTTTGTATTTTGGAAGATTTTTGATGATTTCGTTACGATTTTTAATTTAAAAGTTCAGAAATTCTCTTGATTCTCGACCTTTTCCATGCAAAAAAGTTGCTCGAATCGATGGTCTTGACACATTTCGAATGTGGATGCTGGAGACTTTGGCAGCTCCTCCATCGACATCTGCTGGGTGCAAGTCGTTCAGGAGCTCGGGAAACGCATCTTCTGCTAGCTCTAAATTAGCAAAAAATGACTCAGAACAAATACCCTGGACTTACTTGAGATGTAATCAACAGATTTCTGATTTAGTCGAATATAAATTCCAGCCGTATTGCTACTAACTAGAGCAACTAGAGAAGTAACTAGTAAAGAAGAAATCAATTGCCCGCTTAATGAACGCATTTCAAGCAATTTTTGATAAATATGCTGGAGATTATCGGCAAAACATCCAATCCGAATTCAATATGAATCAAAAGCTCTGAGGGCATCTGGTTTCTATCTTTTTTCCTCTCTTCTAATTTCTCTTCTTCTCCCACATTTTTCCTTCCTCTAACAATCATAAATTAGAACAGTTGTACCAAGTCTCGAAAGATAACTATTGCTCAAGGGTCACGAGATAAAATTCGCCTAACTAATTATTCATAAGAAGACTCTTTTTTTTTTATAAAACTACTGACGTAATGAGCATAAAATGTCGCTGCATTAAAGATTAATCATCATGATGAGTTCAGATATTGCTGTATCAAAAAGTTTTTATTTGTTTGCTATTGAACGAGCACATGGAATGCAATAATAGATAAAATTTATGCTGATATATTTTTTATTCACTAATGAATCGTTATCATACTGTTTTTGCAAGAAGTGAATTCGAGTTCGTGAAGTGATAAACTGGTCAAATTCGTAAGCAACATGTAAAGGGAATTTTCATATTCACGATCTTAAGGACATGCATTGCTTCAAACTTCGACGATGTATTCCTTTGTTTTGATCTTCACATCTTCATTTTGTGCATGCGTCGATATCAACGCGAATCATGTTCCGCTATAACATTTTGCTCAAGAAGATCAAATCTGGAGTGACTAAGACTTTTGATAAGCAAAAAACTTGATAAAATTTGATTTTTGGCACAACCGTTTCAGAAGGTTTATCGTCGATCTAGACTATAGGTTTTTCATAGCATTTGGACGTTGAAGGGTACTTGATTTGCATTTTTGGGGCTCCTTAACTACCACTTTTTGTCACATTGCTGCGGCGAATTTGCACAAGGGCGGAGCTTGCGCTCTCTAGGTAGTGCGCTTTGTCTTTGTTGGTCAAGTGAAAAGTTTGCCCTTCATTTATGCGCAGCGCGTGCAAAGATGTTCGGAGATATTGTGCGTTATTTTTGAAAAGTTTCGAAATTTGTATTATTTTTGGAGAAGCAGTTTATTTGTTTGCAGAAGATGTTGTTCCATCAGCCGCCTTCTGGCTCGAACAGTTACTCGCAGGACTCGACCCCCACAGTCATCGTCCGTCCCTCCGTCGTTCTGTCGACCGACTTCAACCGGCCTCTGCCTGCTGAGAACGATCTGGTCGTCTTCAACCAGGACAATGAACTCGCTATTGGAGTCATCAGACCGGTAAAATAAAGATAAATGCATTTGAAGTGTTTGGAGTTGCATTTTTGAAAGACTTATTGTTGTTTTTATCAAATCACGCATAAGATTCAGAAAATGGAAGAAACAGACCTCTTGTAAAATTCATCGAATTCACCGACTTTGCAATCGAAATGATATTGATAATGAAGGAAAATTGTAGACCTTCTAATGACGGCAATTTGGACTTGTCACGAAGTTATATTCTTGAGAAAGTGCAAAGTGAGGGCGTTTTTTTCTCCTATTTCTGCATCCAAATTCGCTCGGTTGCAGCATTGTGGCAAACCCGAATTTCTCCAATAAAAATTAAATTTTCAAATTCCCAAATAAAAACGAGCATAAGCGTTGCAGAAAGATCCGGGCGAGAAAATCAAGATATTGACGAACGATCAGCTGTACGGCCTGCTACCCCACAGATATGCAGTAAAGATCGAAAACATATTCAATGCAAGTCTCAACACCTGCTACGTTGAGGAGGTGGGCTCATCGATTTTTATATAATTTTCTCCCATTGACTTACAAATCTTATTCTTTGTAGATGTTACAAAGGTGCAAATAGCGAGAAGAAACCAGAAGAGTTCGTAGTGTTGTTCAACAAAGCATCTTATATGTTATTTTACTCCTGGAATTCAATCTCAAAGTTAAATCACGAAATAATCATAACCTTTGTTAGAAAATAATTTTTAATGACGTTCTTCGAATTCGCTGGTGATTATTGCAGGCTTGCTTGTTGCATCGCCATTTCTTCAAATCTGACTTGGTGCAGAGATTCTACAACAAACACACAAGCGATCCGAATAAGAAGAGGATGCGAGAGGCCGATGGAAAAAGAGAGGATGCCGTGGGAATCATCATCGACACAAAGGTATTTTACAAGAATATTTGTTTCTAGAAGTTATTCGAAATTTTTGAAAGATATTTCATGCAGGAATGTTTGAAACTCTAATTCCGACTTTTTCCAAATTTCACTTTCAACACACCTGATTTCGTGCATATTGATCAAGTTATTTTCAAAATATGTATGTTTGCAGGTGACTGCAGACGTGCTGCTTCTTCCCGAAAGGAATCGCGTGGTGCGCAATGTGCCCGACAGCCACTGGATGAAGATCGCCTCATACACTTCTCTCAGCAATACGACATACTCCAAACTCAGCAAGGAGAACATTATCTTCTACGAGGGTAATTCGATTTTATTTTCACTGTAATCATACAATTTCTGACTTGGTCACATCATGAATGAGCAAACTCCAATTATGATTTTCTAAAATATTCATCCGCTCATTCTCGAATCTCGAAAAAATTTTTTAAACAAAATTACACTAACGTTTTGGTTTCGGAGTTTTGTTTCTCGTCTAAACTCGAAATACTCATTTTTTCAAAAGTCACAGATCATTTTCAGTTTTAACTTTCCAAAATATTTTACTTTCCTATTTTCGATTTTAGAACAGAAATATCCTTTTTGCAGGCTGGTTCGGACGCATTTTTGCGATCAACCAGCACTTCGATCTCTCGATGCTCTTCGATGGGAAAACGTAATCTTATTTTTTGATTTAAAAACTCATTCGTTTTTCTTCAGCCACAAAATGACAATGAAATTAACGAGCCACCCTCGCACCTACAGCAAAATTCTGATTTGCCCTCCTGTCGACGAGAACAAGGCCTTCTATGCTGGGGAGATGGTCAGAGTCGAGCTGTCCGATCTCATCAGCAGTAGGCTTCATCAATTTAAACATTTTTGTTGGGATGAATGAATACTGAAAGAAACTTTTCGCTATTCATTCGACTATTCTTTGTTGTTGCTAATTATTAAGAGTAAATGTCAGTAAAGACCAAAGTCGATGTTTCCAGGGGTCCGTCGATTTGGCTGATTTCCACATATATTATTCAGTTTTTCACGCTGATTCTCGTGGTGCTATTCGTTTTTCATAGAAATTATCGTATGCAGGATTACGGTAGCTTGAAGTTTTGACTGACCCGACCTCAGGAAAAAATTCATAACTTTCTTATTTCTGAACAAAATCAAATGGGGTTTTCAGTATTGAATAGCCCACGAAAAACTCTACAAATAATGTAACTACGACCACTTGTTATCATCAATGGTTTCCCGCCAAAAAATTAATTTCCAAAAATTCGACCCTGACCGATTGCAGTTTTTCGGTTCTTTACCCAAATTAGAGTCCCGTCCCCAGACTGAAAATTGGCTTATTTTGTAGAGAATTAAATTCTGCATCTGAATATGCAAAAATATTCAAAAAAGCGAATGGTCCAAGCAACGAAAAATGCATAAAACCAGTGCATTCCTATATAGAATGTCAAACTTTGACCCCCCGTAACTTCCTTATTCTGTGTCATTTCGACGAGATCTTTTCGGAATCGTACTCAGCTGGTCTCTACGAGCATTTTGATACTAAATTTATATTTTTACATGCCGAATAACGAAAATAGAATTTTTAAAAACGACTGGATGCGGACCTTCCGGAACATGCGGAACAAGTGGTCGGATCGGGTTTTAACCGTCATATTCGTAATCAGCGTAGTCGAAAACCCCTGGGTACCAAATATCAGCCCGAATATTGAGGGTCAACTTCTTGGGTACCACCCCCCAAACTCGATTTTTATAAATAACGTCTTATATTCGCATACAAGTGAATTTGCAGGTCACAGAGAACTTAGAGGATGGCAGACAGCGGATTCCCTGCGGCCCTTCCAGCTGAAAAGGCTCTAGAGGTGTTCGAAATCGGGTAGGAATCAAGAGTACATGAGGTTTCAAGTTTATCTCTCTATTTTATTTTTTGAATAACTTCCTTATTTCTGGACCAAATTGAATGATTCTTTTTATTTTATTCTCCTACTTAAGATCTACGAAATAAAAAAAGAATCATTCTATTTAGTCCAGAAATAGGAAAGTTATGATTTTTTTCCGAGGTTGGGTCTGTCAAAACTTTAAGCTACCGTATCCTGCATACGATAATTTCTATGAAAAACAGATAGAACCACGAGAATCAGCGTGAAAAACTGAACAATATGTGTGAAAATCAGCCAAATCTGGGGACCCTTGGAAACACCGACTTTGGTCCTTACTGACATTCACTCTTAAGAAATAAATATTTCAATTTTCATTATTTGAGTTTATTCTATTTTAAGACGGAGTCTTTCTAAGACTCAAATAACCCATAGAGGGGAATTGCATTAGGACAAAAGTCCTTCTACCGGGATATGATCCATATGAGTGGATAGCCCCTTAGTTACTGATCACAAAAATTGGTTGAATAATAAATATGAACAATGGTTATTTTTGGCATAAGTAGTAAAAATGACCAGAAATATTTCAGATGATCGCTCCAATCACTTCCGTTCTCAACTCGCCCAGCACTTCAGCAACAAATTTGCGGAAGGAAGAAGAACCAATGGATGAAAGCGCAGCAGAAAAGAAGGAAATGCCTGACAATAGTGAACAACAGGCACGTTGCAAATAATTAGGCATTATAATTGAAAGGAGAACTAAATGATAAGAGCTGAATTTACAAGCATTAAACATCAATGCGAAAATTCTACTTTCTGCTAAAAATTATAATTTTGTTGATTTTTCGATTTTCAGATTTTGGTAACAATCCACAGACGCCATTTCACTGCCGATGAGACTCACTCTGAGTACATGATTGTCGATGCCGAGGCCAAGACTGTCTAAAGGGTAATTCATTTCATCATTCCTTAAAAAAATAATTGTACTTTGAAAGTGAATTTGAGGTTCTGATAATTGCTGAGAAAAATCAAATGGCATTCTTTCTGTAAATTATTTCTACGAAATTTCTCTCTAAGTTGTCAACCGGCTCAGTGTATTTTATCAAATGTTATTTTCTCTCCGAGTCCTCACTCATATCGATCATTTGGGTAACGAATTATTTAGTTCGGAAATTGTTTAGCCATGATTAGGCACTTGTCATTTTTATCAAAAATCCATTCTGCTTTAGTGATGTTGTTGCTATTCAGTGATCTCAAATCGATATCACTTGATTGTGTTTATTAGGTGTCTTCATCATTGTGCTCTAGATTTAGTTTCTTATTCCAATTCCGCTAGATCTTCTTTTCCAAATGGTATTACCCTTTTATCCTCCCTGTGATTCCGTATTTTTGTTACATGTAAATTTCGTGGCATCGTGATATGACATAATCTTTTCCTATTATTTTGCAAATTGTGTGTTACAGTATTTTCACTTTAGCTACATATTTTACTCAATTATTTGCTTTGTCTAATTATCCTTCCCGACCTGCCCCAATGCAGATCAATCTTCTAGTGAAAATCGTTTTTAATCAATTGCCAAATTATTACAACCTACTTACTGTGCTGAGTAATTATTTAGTTCCGATTCGATATTTCGTTAAATAACATTCGCAAGAATAAAGTGATCGTTTTATTTTGTAGCTATTTGCTCATTGCATCATGGCATCATTTTACGTCTTATTCTCAAAAATTATGTTTCTGTGAAGAACTATAACATTATCTATGGATTATCTACTTTACAAAATAATCAAGTTGTTCATTATTGACTTTTCTGGAAGACAGATTCCGAGTTTTATTACAAAAGTGAGCTATTATGTGACAACATGGAGGCAAAACGTTTCCCAATAAAGCGATGCTAACAAAGATGTGCGTGTTAGAGAACGCCCAACAGTCCTAAAATACTAGGCGTTTGTTTAAAAATTTATCCATTTCTTCCCGAATATTCTCTTCCTATTCATAGAATCTATTGTCTCCTTCCAATGGAGTCTAAATAATCAGGCGCAAAAATGAGGCCATAAAATTAAAGGAGGGCTCCTGTCCTTCGTTTGGCAGAGATCTCTTTTCATCTCTTCAGAATTCCATTCTTTCGGTTCCTTCAAATATTCGACTGTTCATTTGTGAATTTAGCTTCCAGATAAGGGGTGCAATAGAGTGAAGGAATCGAGACTCAGAACTGATTTACTACTTGAAATCAGTTCGAAGCATAGTTTTCTTGGTAGCGCGATTCGGTATGCTCGAGATTGCGTTGCCGATTTACAGCCAGCCAGCCATTTATGGACACAAAGTGCCTATCGCTCGGCTTCAAACATCCATTTCCACTTCTTGGCGAATTGAATAGTTCTGATGCAACTCTATTTAAACTCGCTATTTGTCATTATTTTGATAGCATTCACACCTTGTAAGTGATAACTTTCTAATTACCTAATATGAGAGGTCAGCTAGAGAAACTGAATGATAAATTACAAAATATTTATTTGACAACACCTTACATAAAATGAACGCTCAATCTTAATTAGCGGACAAGCTTATCTACAGAGGTCGAAAAAACGTTGGAGCAACTCATAGCATTAAATGTTCTGTGTCAAATCTTCATCTTTTACTAAACCAACCCTTCCACAATTTTGTATACTTGAAGGCGATGTCAAATGACAACACTTCTTGAAATTTTATCCAGATTACTAGACGAAAATAGTAGAACAAAGCTTATAAATTTCATGCATTGTTCCAAAGCTTTGTATTTCTCAACATATTATGGAATTAGTAGTTTTCTTTTTTTACTAGTAAGAAATTATCCTTTTTATCAGATGAAGCAATCGATCTCATTTCTATATTCCATGCAGATAGCTTCAAAACAATGTCAAAATTCGACAGAAATTGAAAATTTTCAGTATCGTCATGTGATCAGAAACTATGCCCCTATGATTGGATGTTTTCGAATGACACCCATAATTGCTATTATCTTTCACAGCGGGTCAGGAAATTTGCATAGTTTTATATAACGTTTATTTATCATAATCAAATGAGTGAATGAATGATCAAGTAAACGAATAAAGATGAATTTAAAGCTACTTCACATTTTCGAAATTTATTTTTATCAACCCTTTAGATGTACAATTGGGCCGATGCTCAAAGTTACTGCACAAGCATCGGAGGGAATTCGATTTCGCTTCGATATGGCGTCGAAAGTGATCTAGCCAACAACATGACTAGTGCTTTGATGACGCCCCCTTGGACTGCAGTGTACTATAATACAACCAGCAAGTCGTGGGGAAACGTTGATGGATCAACATTTATTGGTTTCTGGGCCAAAGGTGAGATATTATGTTTTAACTTCATTGATTGTTCATTATAATTTCACATTAAATCAAACAGGAATATAAAATTTTTATAGAAAAGATTCTAGTGTGAAGAGGTAGTTTAAATATAGATTGGTTGAAACAGAATAAATGACAGGCAAACTGCATTCGTAAATGTTAACACGCTGTTTGCATTGCCAACTTGACTACACTTCAAAAATTCAATTTATGATTTCAACGTGAGGCTCAAGATTATGGAGTACAGATTTTCCATTTTTGTATATGTCATATACTATTTCACAATGTATATGCATTTTTTACATAAAACATATTTTCGAATAGTGGATATGAGAATAGAGTAATGCCATGATTCAGGTGAACCAAACCAAGCGAATGGGAATTGTGCCTCGTATCGCTCGACAGCAGACACGCACGGGTTCGCCTGCACGCAGTGTTACGACATACAGCCTGCTTTCTGCAAGCAAGCCGCCGCTGTGTAATCAATATCGTTCGTTTTTCTATACAGTTATTTTATTTAGATGCAATGGAGGGAATTTTGGAGGTCCGTCCACAAGAAAGGGAACAATCACCTCACCAAACTATCCAAACACTTATTACAATAATTTGGTAGGCTTAATTCGGTATCATGATTATTCTGTTAAAATTTTAGGATTGCCAATATCTAATTACTAGCCCAAATGGGACTTATATAACTATCAATTTCGATCCTTTTATAGTCGAAGGCTTGGTTGACTATGTCAGTATTTTTGATGGACCTATGAATTCCTCATCTACACTCATTGAAAAGTAAGAATTTTTGGGAAAAATATGGATGATCAGGAATTTAAAAATAGTACGATAATATGACAACAAGATAAACAAATAGCAGAAAGTTGAATAGAGAAAATTTGTTGTAATCTACTTTTTAATGCTATCTCATCATCTTGTTGTTTTGTAATTTCTAAATTGCCTGAAAGATTTATCAACCTAGAATTACTGCATACACTGAAAAGCGACAATTCGAAACGACTGGAAATCAACTTTTGGTAAGATTCGAGAGTACAAACTCTGACCATTTTTGTGAAAAGTACGAAAAATGCATATTTTACTTTCGAAAGATTTCTAAAAATAAATAATATATTTTTTAATTTGTACGACTGATATTAATCAAATTGGCTATGAAAATTTTTCTCTTCGAAAAAATGTGATCGTTAAAATTAGGTATGGTTCCACACGGACTATTCGGTAGTGAAAGATGGTTGGTCAGCATATTGGGAGGCCCGTACAATAACACCTCCAATATATCAAAATGGCTCGAGCGGAGTACTCACTAGGTAATAAATTCGAAAGCTGTACCTCATACAGAAACATATCACGTCTAGTCCCAACTATCCCAATGATTATCCGACCTACGTCGAGCAATTGTATTTCGTGACAGCCACGCCGGGATTCCAGGTTTCAAATTGAGTTTTCATTAAAAAAATTCCCGATTTATTTACTGATTAATCCAGTAGAAGATATAACTATAAATATTTTCTGAATGATGCGTTTTGAAATTTAACTATTCGATTATTATTTATTATATGGTGATTTATTTATAAGAAAGTGATCATTTATAGTTTGTAGGGAAAAAAAAAACATTTTAGGTTCAAGCCAATATCGACGATTTCGCTACTGAGAATAAATTTGATCAACTCCTTGTCTTCGATGGACTAGTACAGACCTCTGAATTCCAAGTGGCCAATTTATCCGGATCGACAGGAGTGGCCCCGTGGAATTACGTCTTCACCAACAACACATTCAGTCTGAGATTCTTCACGGACGGATCGATGCAATACAAAGGATGGCATTTGAAATGGTCATTGGCTGAACATTGACTTATTCATTTGTGAATGCCTTTCTTGAATTTTCTTTGACTAATAATAGCTTATTTTTATTGAATTCATAAGTGATGTGAATCATTTTGACTGATTATTCGTTATGTATATTTGATTTGAAATTTGCAATGATTGAATAAGTAAATAAATTATTTGAAATCAAAATGATTTAGAGGTTTCTTTCAATTTTTGAATACGTGTCGAATAGTTCGGTTCGGTTTAAATTGTGAGATAGATGTTTCGATAAAGGGAAGGCGTCATAAACTGAACATACAAGGCATAATAACTGATTTACGACATGAATCAGTCCATTCAAAAGCTCCCAACATCAAGCACTCGGTGGCTGTCGTTTCGGCTTGGTTACTTTTTTTTTTTTTATCTTTTACAACCATTTATAAAAGGGTCGCACGTAATTTGACACTTTATCTTGTCAATTATTGTCAGTTCACTGCTCTTTTGGACGATTCGGAGAAGCTATGCACATCAGTTTCTATTCGTTACTTGTCATTTTGGCTATTTATGTTCATAGTAAGCATTTTTTTTGGGATTAATTCAGCATTCTGCAGAAATATCCTCACACATTAAATTTAGCTGTGAGTTGTGCCCAAAAGCTATGCCCTGACGATTGGATTTTCAGTAATGTGTCCCACCAATGCTATTATCTCTCGTCTAGAGTATGTTTGCGAGAATTTTCATATCATGAATTGAAACGAAATTTTGGAGAAATTCAAGATAGAAAGGGATTTTTTCGGGAGTAAAATTAAAATAAAAAATAGAAAATCGAACTCTAGCTTTTTTACTTTACTTTGATTTTTTAATTAAAAGTGTCAGTAATTTTAATTATCAAAAGTATTAGACTTGGTTCCGAAGTAAACCAAATTTTGATTATGTTTTGGTTTTACTCTCAAAAGCTATAGAAATAATTAACTTCGATTAATTTTTTTTTCGAAATTTTTACCTTTGCTAGACCATAATCATAATATTCTGAGATTTCTAAACCTGAATTTCATCCACCTTCATTATGTTTTCTGAATCAGACAATGATAAATTTAGGGCTCGAGTTGGTCAGAAGCAGAATATTTCTGTAATCATATTGGAGGAGATTTAGTATCAATTAGAATTAGCGATGAAAACAATTTCGTAAATAGTAATTTAATGTCTAAATAATGGTTTGGTAAATCAATTTTTTTAGATATTACTTCTGGAACGTTGATTCCTCCTTGGACCGGAGTTTATTATAATCAATCTACGAACTCATGGAAGAATATTGACGGAACTACTTTCATATCATACTGGGCTAAGGGTAAATAGGGTGACGAGCAAAGATTTGGAAACGCAACATTTTAGAAGCTTGTCAGATATCATTAATTGGAGAGAAAGTCGATATCATTTCGCAGCTAGAAATCGAATTTCTAGCAAAATAGTAAGTCGCATGGGGAGAAACGAGGCGAATAGCGTAATTTTGAATATCGACGTTTTCTCCAATCAATAATAAAATCATTTATCATGGGAAAATTTGGCGCACACGTTGAATACGCTGAACTACGTAATCCTGCAAAAGCTCAGATGGATCTGATCACATTCATCGCGCTAGACTGCCATATAAAAATGATAAATGCTTCCAAATTTTGCACGCCATTGTATCAATAAGACTTATAATGGCGTAAAGTTATAAACATAATCATCACATTCGTTCTGTGTTGCACTGAAGTTGAAAATGCTATTGTGAATCTTGAAATTTAATATCTTGAATTTGCTAATGTCATACTCTAAATTTTATGGAGTTTGAAGTTTTATTTGAATGTTTAGGGGAACCAAATCGTTTGAATGGCGACTGCATTACATACCATTCGACGGCAGACACTCATGGCATGGCCTGTACGCAATGCTACGATATTCAGCCTGCACTTTGCAAACAGGCCGCTGCTACGTAAGATGATTATTCATAATCTTTCAACAGTGAATTTAAATTTCAGATGTAATGGAGGTAACTAGCACTAAAATTGCTTGTTGCTACACATCGAACAATTTGATAATTCTAGGCAATTTTGGAGGCAGTACTGTTAGAAAAGGAACCATAACTTCGCCGAATTATCCAAACAACTATTACAACAATTTGGCAGGGAAATGTCTATACCGTGATTATTATTGAAACATTTAGGATTGCCAGTATATGATCACTTCACCGAGTGGCACTTACATAACTATTACCTTTGACCCATTCATAGTTGAGAGCACATATGATTATGTAGTCATTTTCGATGGGTTCGAAAATTCGACAAGCAAACAAATCGCGAAGTGGGGATTTTTGGTTATAGGGAAGAGTATGAATTGGTTTAGAATAACTGGAACTCTGGGAAGAAAACAGTACGAAGCCACAGGCAGTCAGTTATTGGTTTGGTTCCATTCAGGTAAGCTCATATGTAATGTTTTTCAGTAAATTTTGCGGAAAGAACAATATAGTATGACGGTACAGACGAAACACATTGTCTACATTATGGCTGCACGATTTCCTTCAAATCATAGCATGCTTCTGTAGAAAACATGCGCAATTTATAGAAAGATTGGCTATTTTCGTCTCCAACATTATCGCATATACTTAAGAAATTGTAGTTTTTTTTTTTTTAAAACTTCACGACTCGAGGAGAAAAATATTTTAAAATCGAAATTCAGATTACATTATAAACAAGCAAGGTTGGTCAGCGGCATGGGAAGCCAAGTATGAAATTAATAAAATAAGAGAAGCAAAACTTTGTTCCTTTCAGAACGATCATGCCTCCAATTTATCAGAACGGTTCTAGTGGCGAACTTACAAGGTTAGATAAATCTCCTACTTCAAGATAGTCTTTTTAATTGAAGTCCGTTATACCCGGCTGATTATCCGTCCTGGTCAGAGCAGCTTTACTTTGTTACCGCTACTCCTGGATTCCAGGTAAATTTAAATAAATTGTCTCACCAAATGAAAATCGTCAAATTAAGGCCCAATTGACCTTTGACTATTTCCAAGTTGAGAAAAATTACGATGGACTGCAAATCTTTGACGGACTAGTTCAAACACCCCAGTTCCAAGTTGCGAATCTCTCGGGAACAACAGGAATCGCCCCGTGGAACTACACATTCAGCAACAATACATTTAGTCTTCGGTTCTTCTCCGATGGAATCATTCAGTAAGCATACTTTGACATTTGTCGATAATTTACAAAATTGAAGTAAGGCTTTGATTTTGAAAATCCTCACTTTTTGCTTATGAGCCTAAAATAAATAAAACATTTCAACGAGTTATTTTTTTATAACTTTTAATGATGTGAATTTTAGATACAAAGGCTGGCATCTGACATGGGGATTGGCTGTTTGAATTATTGTTGAACCACTTCTACCAGATCAATAAATTTTTTGTGATAATTCGTTTCCACGGCAATCATTTTTGTTGCACATTTCAATGCAGAAGCCCTAAAATTGATAACTAACTGCCAGGAAAATTTATTTCGGTGGCAACTATTTGATAAGCCTTGACTAGCGAGCATGTAATTCGTGGAGAGCCAGAGAGAAAAGAACGAGATAATTATTAAAGTGCTTAATACGTAACGCCCGAGGAAACAATTTGATCGCATTTTTCATAATTGACTATAGACTTTTGTATTTAGAGATGTCTAGGATTTTGCTAGGATTATTTGGACTTTTAATAATTCATTTAGCAGGTACGTAAAAATGAATGAAGGCAAATCGTTAACAAACCTGTGGATTGAAAACTATACTATCGTTCTAATCGTGAGAAATTAAAAATCAAAATTATTCGTGACGAGATTCAGATTTTTACCTTCTTATTTAGTTAGGAACAATTTTCAGAAGCCGATACAGATCAATCGACATTTTGTCCTGATAATTGGTACTTCAACAATGGGTCGAGCAATTGCTACACTGTGACAACGAATGTAAGTGTAATTAATAAAATATCATTAAAGCTAATATTTTCAGAGCTACACATTCAATGATGGGGTGAATTACTGCGCTTCAATTGGAGGAACCTTGGCGAGCATAACTGGGACTAGCGATCGAACATTCATAAGCAGTAAATAATTTATAATCTGAGGAAAAATTGCAATAATAGCTCTGTATACTTTTAAATGGAGTTACTTTATCGGATGAGACTGATAAAGTGTGGTTTTCTTGATAATAATTACTAAATCGTCTTAATTAATGAAGAGCTCATTATTTCTTTAGATTTTGGCTCAGTCTAGGATATGGTATCCAAAATAATGATCAATTTGCAAGACTTTTTCTTCAATTCTATACTTTTGGTGAAAACATAATTGCAAGTATTTACACTTTCAGATATGACACTGAATAATTTACTGCCTCCTTTCATTGGAGTGACCTACAACGCAACTGCAAATAAATGGACGAACATAGATGGAACTTCACTCTCATCTTTCTGGGGTTCATTTTTAACTTTATGATGTTGTGATTAACCTCTACTTTAATTTTAGTCTCTGGTCAAGGTGAACCAAATCTAGCGTAAGTTTAGATTAAAGAGCTAGACAATCATATGAGCACTCTGAAAGAATTATGTATTGAACAAAAATTAGCATGTTTTCAGAAATGGGAATTGCGCTGTATTCAAATCTGTTGGAACTCTTTCAACTCAACAAGGATTTGAAACAGCTCCTTGCTACGATACCCAGCCAGTCGTTTGCAAGCAGCATGGGGCTGTGTAAGATCTTTGAAATAGGGCAATTTTAGACCAACCGTATGACATCAGGCTTCAAGACATATGTAAAATAGAGTAGGAAAGAATAGGTTATGTCATCATCCTTTATCACACTATTTTACCATGCTTTGTGCCATGATGTTCTGCGATTTAAAGCTGATTTATCTGGATAGTGATATCCATCTATGACAATTTAGCTATTTCTGATAAATTGAAAAATTGAATTGTAGATGTGTGCCATACAATGTGACTGCTAACAATGGAACATTCACGAGTCCAAATTATCCGAACTACTACTACAATAATTTAGTATCAAAATGTTCTTTTCTCAATCTCTATGGAATTTCCAGGACTGTTTCTATTACATAACATCGCCTGCTGGAACTTATGTTGCAATAAATTTCGACCCAGTTTTCCTTGAAGCCACTCTCGACACCGTTTCCGTCTACGAAGGATTCCAAAATTCAACTGGGGCTTTGATCGGAAAGTAGGATTTTTATGAAGAAATATTTTTATAGCAGAACAAGCAGTTTTTTTTATTTGTCATTTCTAATTTGTTTTTCTTTTCGTCGGAAAAATAATTTGGACTGTATCTTCTCTTATAATTCTCCAATACAAATGATATTCAGATCTATATTTTTCAGAATAGTGTCATCTACATCTCCCCATTCATTCGAAAGTGTTGGGAATCAGATGCTTGTTTGGTAAGGAAAGTTTATGACAGTTGGTTTAATCTTTGTGGATTGAAGAGAATTGATTAATAATGACCTAAAAATTATCAAGACTATTTTTAGGTTCCACACAAGCTTATTGACTGTACAGCAGGGATGGAGTGCCTTCTGGACGGCGAAGAGAGGCAATGCAACCATCGTCGAATATGGAAGCAGTGGACAGCTAAATTCACCAAATTATCCGAGCAATTACGATAACTTCCTTGGTAAAGCATCGCTCCATCTCTATGTCGATTTTGTGAATAATTTCAGAGCAATCATACCTCGTAAATGCGACCGATCAGTTCAAGGTAAAGAATATTAAAATTAATAACAACTAAATAATTAGATAAATCATTTTAGGTGCAAGCAACCATCGTCGACTTCAAGACACAGACCAACCGTGATTATTTGTTCATTTACGATGGGGCCAACATGACTAACGACAACTTAGTTGCGAAGTTAGAAAAAAGCATACAAGTCAACAAAGTAATCTTTGATTTAGCCTTTCTGGTCTGACCGGAGTAGCGCCTTGGACACACACATTTTCGTCGAATATTTTCAGCATGAGATTCACATCGGATGCATCACTTCAGTATTCTGGTAGATGTCATTTTTTATGAAAAAGTTGAATGATGATTTTAGGATGGAATTTGACCTGGACGATTGTATGAATGTGATCACAATGATGTTTAAAAGTGCAGTAATTGTTGTTGACGAATAAAAATAAATACTATCTTCTATGTATATATTTATCTCTCAAATAATCAATTTTGCATGGCAAATGATCATTGATGTCATTTCGTACTACTTTTTCCAGTCGTTAATTCAGCTTTATCAATTTTATGTCATGTTGCGTAAGTGAATGGAAGAATAATTGGCAGATTTAATTGTTTCGATCGCCAGAACAGGCAACCTCGGAGCAGCTATTTGATGGCTATTCTGTCTGATAAGCTCCTCTTCCCTTCATTTAATAAGTACATAAATTCGTTTTATTCCAGCAATGCAGCTCAATTATGCGTTGTATGGATTCTTCCTGATCACTAATTTCACATCGATTTTGGCTCAAATACCCGAAAATTTGTGCCCGAAAGGATGGACTTTCTCGAATGGAACTAGCTTTTGCTATCTCATCAGTCAGCAGGTTTGATATTCCGTTTTCTTTACGAAACCATTAATGCCGATAAGATAAAATGTCTATAGACTTAGGGAGCACTTTCGTCAGATGAACAAAATATATTGGGGGTAGGTCGCAAAAGCCTTCTGACGATCGTCCTCCCTAAGTCAGAATGTCTATCGTTGACGCTGAATCAGATATACTCAAGATGCCAAAACTGACGATTTGAACTCAAATTCTCGAACCAGAAATAATCGGGAAGAAAACCCCACACTCGATTTTTTCAAAATGAAATGAAGCTCTTGACGAATTTGATTCTGATGAAAAATATCAAGAACAAACTTTCAGTCCTTCTCTGCCGATGATGCACAAGCCTATTGTAACTCAATAGGCGGAGATCTAGCTTCCATCTATGCTTATTACGAACGAGACTTTGTCATGAGTAAGCATAAATTTTGAAAAAGTGCTATGATTTTCATTCATCTAGACTTTACTATGGACATGATAGTTATGCCGTGGATCGGGTTGCGAAGAAATCTGACATCGAATTCGTGGTACAATTTGGATGGTACGAGTTTCCTGTCATGGTGGTCTTCAGGTATGGATATTTCATCAGAAAAAACTAGATTCAATCATAGGAGAACCTTCGGACGGAAATAATTGTGTTGTATTTCGGTCAAATTCGAATTTCAATCTGTCGATGAATCAAGAAGTCTCTCTGCCTTGTTACATGAACCAACCCGCATTATGCAAGCAGCATTCTTCAGTGTAATTTTTATTTAAGAAATTAGACAGATGCATAAAATTTCAGTTGCAATGGTGGTGACATTTCTCTACTAATACAGAACAAAGGAAACATTACCAGCCCAGGATATCCAGTACTTTTTGAATCCATAAAAAGCCAATGTTCTTTAATTTTAGATCCACTACTTTAACAATTTAGATTGTTTCTATTATTTGACTGCCGCTTCAGGGCTCTACATCACAATTTATTTCGATCCCTATTTGGTCGAATTCGGCTTTGATAGGATTCGAGTCTATGAAGGCAAAGGAAATAGTTCGGATAATTTGATTGGAGAGTAAGGACTACAGTAAGTTTTGTTCAAAATGATTAAAATTAAAGGTTGCGTTCTGAAGACGATGGGAGATCTTTCGAAAGCATTGGCAATGTGATGACAGTTTGGTTAGTTTAAAACATGTGTTTATCGTCGAATGAACTTTTTACAGGTTCCATACAGACAGTACAGGTTAGTCTATCATTATTCACTAAAGTCTATTAGCGTCATTTACCAAAACCATAGGTGAATGAAACTACATAATTTTATTCCAGTAGTAAAAAATGGGTGGATGGCAAATTATGAAGCAACGCGCGGACTTGCACCGATCAATCAGACAGGGTCGAGCGGGGTATTAACGAGTCCGAATTATCCAAACGACTACGGGAATTTCGTCGAGCAATATTATTACGTCTACGGTCCCGCAGGATTCCGAGTCAGGATAAACGTCGACGATTTTTACACAGAAGTGGGATAGTTTGAATATTTGAAATTTATTTTCCAAGTGCAGGACACTCGTGACTATCTGGACATCTTCAACAGCACAGAAGTATTCGATAATTCAACACTGGTGGCTCGATTGACTGGTTACTATGTGGCTTCTTGGAATTACACATTTCCTTCCAATACTTTCGGAATGCGGTTCATGTCTGATTGGCTTGTTAGCTACAGGTAGGAGACTTTTTAAATCTCAAAAATTAGAAGATAATGGACTTCTGAGTCTTTTCTAGATCATTTTTTTTAATTTCAGAGGTTTCCATGCAACGTGGACTATCGTTGAAAACTAAAAATAGCAAATGATAAAATGTTTGAAAATTGTCGAAAAATATTTATGTTTTGAAAATAGTAGTTGCAACCAATAAATGTATCATCGAAATACTAGCATCACATTAGACATGGGCGATTTTGGACTCCTTTCTTGTGCAGATCATTGAGTCCCAGAATTGATGTCTGAAACTTTCATGAGTGAAAAGTTCTAAACTCATACAAATATCTAAATTACAAATAATTAGGAAAAAACGATTAGCTAACTTTTCGAAGTACTGTGTTTTCATTTCCTCGATTTTCTTTGTATCTTCGTCTTCAGCAACTTCAAAAAATGCCGGACAAAAATATTCCCTGAAATAGTAACTTTATCCAAAGTAAAAAAATATTTTAATTATTTGATTGTTAATATTTATATATACACTAGCTTCTTGTTTCTTGGTTTTATCAACAGAATAAACACAAGGAAGGGCTCCTTGCTGATTTTATATTCATGGGGATGTGCTGCTTGTGGCTAAAATTGTAAGCAAAATGACGGATGACGAAATGATACGTTTCTTTGTCTGCTAAAAATTGTTCGGTCTTTCAGTATTAGAGCCCGGAACTTTTATTAGTTCTGTAAAATTAAATAAATTATGAAATGATTGCTTACCTTAGGGCCCAGAGGTTGAACAGTAACCAGGAGAGGAGACAGGTTATGCCCGCTGAAAACTGATATAAGTAATGCACGGAATTTTGCCAAGATTTTAGATATAAAATTGTCTCGACGCCAAATTTCCTGAATAATTTGAATTTCAAGATCTAATTATGTAAAAATTGATGGATTTAATATGGGTCAATTCAAAAGGGCTACTAAAATTCCTTACGTTCACCAATCGGGGGGATAAAACTTGCAAAACCACATTCCCATCCTCCAATCAAAAAACCGCTAGAAAACGACACGACTAAAGTGAACATTCGAGTACGTAACGCATGCTCCGATTACGGCGAATAAATGTCGTACGATTTTTCGCCCTTTGTCTCGCTTTGATTTTCGCAGTTTTTATCTTTTTCGCACTAATTTGTTAATTATGGTCAAGTTAACCCCCATTCACTCACCAGGCAACTTGGAAAAGTAGCCGCGTTATTTTTAAGGAGGGAGTTAGTTTTTGGGCTTTTAAAATATACCAGGGGTTGCATATATCAGAGGAATAATAAAAACTGAGAGATAGGCATGGAGAGGGCAAGGGTAGGGCGTGGTAAGGCGAATTGGGTACCAAAATGTGCATCTCGATGGCAACCTGTGAAAAACAAGGCAACAAAATAGTATTGGAAAAGAGACATACAAGACCTTTCCCCCACCCTACTCTATACTATTTCGTATGTCTTGTCGTCCTGTTTTTCCCCGATTGCCAAAATAATGCAGCTACTTTCCATTGCAACAATGCAACTACTTTTCCAGATTGCCGATGCAAAGTGATTCGATGTTTCATCGCGAAGAAGAAAGCTTATAAGAATGACAAGTCAGACAAAATTACGCTAATATCCACAAGTGTTATTTATCTTTCTGCTTACCTGCAAGGAAGATTTCATCTCTATATGAATTGAGTGAAAACAGAATATTGAAGGCTGCAACGAGTGGAGAGAGGAAGCATCAAATGAATGAAGAAGCAGAATGACAGAGTCATAGAGGCCGAGAGAGAACGAAACAACAAAGAGAAGAAGTTCTTTCTTCTCTGCTTCTCAAAGAAAACAGAATTCCATCTGCTTATAATTTTCGCTCGTGGTCCGACGTGTTTATTTTCGAATGTTATCCAGACTTCGACTTGTTAATTTTTGAAATCTCTAATTTTGAAAACTTTATTCTACAAAGTGAGTCATGGCAAATAAATAGATGATCGCAAAATTTAGATAGGAACATAATTGAACTGATTCTTTTGAATGACATTTTTGATGATTTCGTAATCGATGAGAATCCTTTGCCTACAGGCATGGATGTTATCTTCATTCGCATACATGCCTGAAAATTTAAATATTTTACAGAAAAAAACGCATTCTTCTTACAGAAAGACCAGGTAACGTTGAGTCCATTTTCTGCATACAGAACGCACTCCTCACTCCTTTCCTTGCAATTCTTCAGTTGAAGTTTCTCCTGGCATCGAATTTTATACAATTCGCATACTTCTTTCTGAATGAAATGCACGAATATAACATTTTAGCGGAAACACCTTTACCGTTGGGAATTGTGGTCGGTCAGGTAATGAAACAATTAGCTCAATTATCAGAACTAGCACAAGTAAGATGAACCGGTGCATCATTCTGAAATGAAAACGATCGGAATTTTGGCACGGTTTCTAGGAAATGAGAAATGATATCGAACAGTTCAACTCATTGTAAAGATGCAACATGTGTTTGAACATGAAAATGAATAGATTGAGAATGAACAAATTAATAATGCACTTTGAAGACGATCATAAAGTTGTTTGTTTATGGAAAAGAGGGATAGATAAAAAAAAAGGCTTTGTTTAGTTTCGCTAACGAAAATTTTTCTTGGAAGAGGACAAAAATAAACGAAAACAGATGGGAATTGTCAAAGTAAATCGACCGAAATTGAAAATGTGTGCGAATAATTGTGAATAATATTTCTGGAAAATTTAGGTCAAGAAATAAGTTATTATTGGAGACCGGAACGCTCCTCCCCTCTCAAATTTCCATAGCGCACGAAGAGTGGTTATTTTCAATTCGGAAATAGGATTGAAGTATCCTTGAAAGTATTTAGGCGAATTAAAAGTTATAATCTAATTCATGGACCATATAATACTGCGGGTTATGCACAAAAATCAAAGGATATTTATAGCGCTTAGTATCGATTCTCGTGAATTTTGTTTCAATCACGAAAAGTTTCCAAATTGGTAAAAAGTTCCCATATCACAAATGAGTCATTGAAATGCTTTTTCAATTGAAAACGCTCGATAGGAATTTTGATAAAACATGATAGAAAATATATTTCTGACCATCATTCATGATTCCTATTCAGGGATATTAAAGATGAAAATTTTGAAGAAATACTTGGATTCGAAATCAAAATTTTCCTGATAAAACACGACTTTAAAATGATTGCAAGTTTATAATGCAAAGCGGTTATTTTCAAACGATTTGGCCGAAAAACGAAAAGTTGATTTTTATAGGAAAATATGAAAATTATTCGTCTATTTCCTTGCTGAAATAATCAGTATTTTATTTCAAATTCATGTGTTAAATTTCGATCAGTTTTGAACCAAAACCGAATTCGAAATAGCGTAAAACTATCAAGTAAAAATTTTTGAGCGCCTTTACCTATTTATCACAAAAATAGTCAATAACCAAATCATTCGAACAGATATAAGTAAGAGGACATGAATGTGTGAATAAGAATAGAAGAGTGAACGACGAAACAAGCATTTGTTCCTTCTCTGCCACAACTGGATTCCTTTTTAGAAGATTTTTTCACACTCACTATCTTTTCGTTATAGCATAAATCAACCACTTCACCACATTTTGGCACCAGATTCGTTCAAATCTTCAGCCGAAACATAATGGCTGTTGTAAATTATATTTTTAAAAAAAAGCATCGGAAGCACTCACGATTACGCGGAAATGGGCCTGTTCGCGCATTCTCATATCGAATAAAAACATTCATATAAAACGTTAATAAAAACTCGTAAAATAAGGTCACACTTGGACCATCTGAATTGCCAATGTTTTCAGTCAATAATTTATTTACTTTGTTCACCGGTATATTTAGTCAGAAAGCACGAGATTTTATCTCAAATCACAGGGAAAACCTATCGCTAGGATTGTTATTAACTATTAGCTTATCAAAGACAACAATTCTACTGCACGATATCAATTTTTCCGAGAAAAATTATTATTATTATTATTGAGGTTACTAAAAAATTTCGCAACTTCACAATCTTGAAATATGTTACAAAATAGATGTAGCGTTGTGCCGGATGCGGGAAAATTACTGGTACCAGCAGTCTAGTAAATCAAATTTTGATGAAAACATGCATTTCTTGGGGGTATTTTCTATCGTTTGTCGTGCTGAGATGGACAAATTAAAGGAATGATAGAGTGACTATTCTGGCATACTTGGACTTATGAAGCTAAAATATACATTGTAAATTTCAGTATTTTTTCGCGCCCTGTACAAGATAGTGAAACTCGTACTTATTTTACATACTACATTTCCTTCAAGTAGTGAAGTTGCGAATTTTTCAAGATCAATTGTCGATGTGGTATGCTTGTTGTGTACTGTCTTATGTAAAAATGCATAATTCATAAATAATGAAATCAGAACTGTTAGCTATTTTTGTCGCATTCCAATGAATAACATTCACGTGTTTCTTCAATAACCAATGGATTGCATTCCAAAGAACTTCGTCTTCGTCTCTGTATTTTATCTGAATAAAATTTAGAATTTAAAATAATCTTCAAATGGTTTACATACCTGGAGCATCATGACTATGTTTCTTCGGATTAAATTTACAGAATCGTTTTCTGGTTTGAGTACCACAATTACATTCTGAGAATTCACTCCATCCCGTGTCTAAATGAAGAAACATTTTCCAAAGTGAATAAAGTATCATACATTTATTGGGTGATCTTCTCAAATGCCTTCTTCGACTTCGGATAATTTCAGGTAATTGCGCAGACGGAACTGGTTGAATCTCTATTTGAGACTGAAAATTTAATCCTAATGAATTCTACTTCAAAACAATAATAACCCTTGACTGAAGTCGGAATGTAGGAGTATCGACCACTCTTTCGAGGGGAATCATATCCACTACAGAAGCACTAGGATTGTCTTCCACTGTTTTGCTCATATTCGCTATCATCCAAGAAAGAGCACGCGCTGTGTCGCCTTCCACGACCTGAGTCATAATAAGATAGAAAAATAATAAGAAAATTGACTAAGAAAGAAAAAAAAACCAAAAACATTTAGTTCATAATTAAAATTTTTTAATTTAGAGAAATGCCTGTTAAAATGATCCCGGGACTGAAATCCGAATTCCGAAGAATGTCGACCCTCAAGACATGTGAAACTGAGTGAAATAATGGGGGAAGGGTTCATTCTTACACTTCCTAATAGGTGGCTTTCGAGGTACAGAATTGTAATTATAAAAATGTCTCAATAGACTTACATCAACAGAAGGCAACGGTGTCTTTGCTTTTGCCATTTTCTTCTTGCTCTTGTTAACTTCCTTCTGTAATTCTGACAGTCGCTTCTCAATTTCTAGCGTTTCTTCGTAGAGTTGCTGACTTTGATTCATTACGGGCTAAAGCCAAAAATCTTTTGAAGAAAACGAATATTTTTCTTACAGTATTTGAACGAACTCCTTCAGTTTCGATTCTCTCCAGAAGTTTGTCGATTTTCTCGAGAGTTCGGTTGACCTTCCTTTCCGAAATTGTCGCTATAGTCGTGAGTGGTAAGACCTAATTTTGGCGCGTTTAACTTTTTCAGAGCTATTTTACCTTTCTGCCTTCAGATTCTGGCAATTTGAATGCCAATTCTGTGGGTAACAAAGCAATCTCGCTAACTTTGATCTTGCTAAAATAATGATCTAATGATTTATAAATGATTTCAAAATTCCGACTTATTCAGCATTTTCAGTCTGCGTGACAGCTTTCTTCGCTTGTTCTTGCCGAGTTTATGTTTCTTTAGTTTAGGTTTACGAGGCTTGCGAGTTGTTGTTGTCTGAATAATGTAAACTAGTAAGAATTACTTAAAAACGAATGAACCTGAATAACCTCGACAATTTCTGCAGATTCTTGTTGCTCTGTCGCAGCAATTACTTGCTTCTGTGGCTGCACAGATTTCGAGTCGTAGACTTTTTCAACCTCGGACGATTTCGGTGAAAACCCGAAAGGCAATCGAGGGGCTGTCATTGGGACAGATGGCTGAACCACCTAAACAATATTTTATCGGTTACAAGGGATATAAACTGTTAATAACGGATCCAGCACAAAGTTAATGGATGATTCAATTCGAGCATGCTGATACCAAAAATCGCGTTAAAAAGTTCTGGCCATGCACCACCCCTCTTTTAAAAATTTGGTACTGAAGTCTGTCTCTCATTCCTTTGATTGAAAACGTTGACATGAGAAATTAGTGCACATTATGATTCCAGCATTAACAATGAAATTATCACTGCAGCAGCAGCAGCAAAGTTTTGAAAGGGGAAACTTCGAGTCCAAATCCTCGAAACAGGATAGACGGTCAGCATTTTTAAAGTTGATTTTCGGTATCAACATGCTCGAATTGATTTACCCATTAATTTTAATCAGGAATCGTTATTAACACGCCGTTTACACTCCTTATTAATTAAATCTTATTGAACAGAATAGTGGACATTATGAATAGAATAGCCAATATCTGTTTGATTAATTTTGATATCTTATCTCATTGTCAGAATCTTCGAATTTCGAAGTGTAACAGGGATTCTAGTTTGAATTTCATTGCATAAGCTTCAAATACTTCCTTTCAATGCAAGAATGCGCAGTAGCGTCGTTATTTACCTTGAATAGCTTGGCAGGAGCAGTTGGTTGCATTGCAGGTATCTCTTCCGTTATAACGACTCCAGAAGTTGGTGGTTGCGTAGGAAGAACAGGAAGAACGATTCCAATGTTTGACTAGATTTGTATCATTTCACGATATCAAAAGCAGACAGACTTACATCAAAGTCGACTCTCTGGATGTTGTTCCCGAAGTCATGCTTGATATGAAGCTCAGGCTTAACGTTCATCTGTTCATTCGATTTATTCTTTTCTTCTTCACTTCCAAATTCATCGTTTGTGGTGAATCTTCGTCCAAAGTCAGAATCAGACATCGAAAATTCGCTCGCTTTGCCCGCAGCTTCGACTTGCTGCTGCTGCTGCTCAGTTGATGTTTCAAGTTGTTGCGTTGCTGCAGTGACTATTATTTCTTCAGAACTTGTTATCGGAACTGTTGATGTCTGTGCAGTAGTAACAATTTGAGTGGCTGACGTTGTTTCAGGCTCAGTGACAGTAGTCAAAGGCGTAGAAGGCGCTGTTGTTGTTGTCGTTGTTATTGAAGAAGTGGTTCTAGATGTTTCAGAAACTTGCATTCGTTGAATCTGTCTTTGGACTTCGTCATCGGCATCATTTTCGTTGATTTTGAAGAAGTTCGGGTTCTGCGTGGTAGTTGCCTTCTTCCTGATCGCATCAGAGTCTGGTGTCTTGAGTATCTTTCGAGTGCTCGACTTTTCCCAAGCAATCTTTTCCGTCGTTGCAGCTTCTGCGTCTTCGTAGTCTTCTTCTGACTCGTCGTCAGGCTCTGCCATAATTTCAGCGATCAGCTGTGGAGATAGATTCTCGGGAAGAACGATCGATGACTCGTCCAGAGGAATTCCATTCTTCTGAAATAGAATATCTTTAACAAAGCGAGCATATAAATATGATTTTTCATCGGAATCGTGAGAAGAGGGTGTTGGAAAGACAAAATTGCACTATTGCTTACAAATTCAAGAGTAGTTGAAGTTTGAAGAGAGGTCGAAGAATTTCTGTTCATAAAATAAGAAAAAAAATCAATTTTCAGTTAATGAACAACGGCAAATGAATATGGGGCTTTTTTAAATAGGTCGGAATTGCTGACGCTATTGGATTCCATGAGCTGTTGGAGAGTCATCTCTTTCGACTTTATATCGCCTTTGGTCACTAATCTGTTGATCATGGGCTGAATAATGATAGAAGTCGTTGGGGGAAGTTGTGTTGTCGTCGTCCTTTGAGTTGGCTCAAGTGTTGTTGCCAATTTCGGATTCCCCCATATGCCTGAAGACAATTACTTTGGTAAAAACTCAGAAAATTAGTTGAATTAAACCGGAAGGTGCTCCAGGCGGCAGAACCATCGTTGGATGTGATGGTGGCATGGAATTCGAATCACCAGATGGAAACGCTGATAGAGGAGGCAGAATTTGTCGGGGTGGAGGAATCGGGAGGACTATCGCTGGCTTAGGCTTCTTCGCTGAAATTACAACTCTTCTGAAAGTCTTATGAACTTATCAAAAGATATGATTACTCGTCCTAGCTATCTCTGGCGTCTCCGGCTCATAATCATCATATAGCTGCTTCATAGCTTCAGACCTGTCCGCCTCTTCGCTGTCACTTTCTTTCACTTGATTATTCCTGTTCGAATCGCACGTTTGAAACTCCTGAATCGAAAACATCGAATGATAAATGACCAGTTTATCGATTATTTCATCCTATATCTTTCATCCGTCGATATCCAACCTCGATAGATGTTCATAGCGTGCAGCAGAGAGATATCCGATAAGGGGTTAATGAAAAATCGATAGGTTGAAAACGCAGGATTGCGTCAAGATATTATCGGATTTCGGGAAAAAGGGCGTTCGAAAGGGAATTTTAGATCGTTGAAAGGATTCTTTTTCGGAAAAAAGTGAAATGCAACATGAAAATTTAAAGGAAAATCAAGTTAGTTTTTGGGAAAAAATTTCGCAAAACTGTTTTCAAATTTGAAAAATAAGTGCATTGTCAAATGATTAACAAGGTGCAAATTATATTGATTAATAGTTGATAATTCATTACGAATTGGAAAACGATTTTCATCAAGTTAATCCTAATATCCAATTCAAACTAGTAAAGGTATGCCTTATTGTGGCCGATGCATTTGAATCCACGAACTGTAGAGCAGGCTCGCACTCGAATCATCACATTATTCGAGCAGAATGACCATTGGCTCCAAACACTCCATGTTGAACCAAACTCTGAAAATGACAAAACTGCTAATTTTGATAAAAATATCAAACATTGTTGTCATTAGATATGAAAACTTACGTGCATCTGACATATCCTGTCCTATTGTCGAACCAATTGTAATCGTTAAAAATAAGAATATTAATGTGGATTTCATTTTGTCTCGCATCTAAAATAAGAAAATATTGTTGGAAAATCGGTGCATAAGTATGAAAAGCGATAACATTTCTGGAGTGCTTAGCAGATAAAGGAGAATTCCAAAACGGATGAAAGGATGAATCCTCGAGAAAGAAGAAAGGTATCTGTAGGAAAAAAGAGGAAAGGAGGAGGGGGAAAGTAAGAGAGAGTGACAGAGACCCAATTCGGGAGGCAGCAACTTCGAAATGAAGGAGTGGCTGTTGGAAAGATAAAGAAAAAGGGAGGATGAAAAGACGACTTTGTTTGGAAGTCACACAAATGAGATGGATAGTTGAAAAGTGAAATGGGCAATAAAAAGTACACGAGATGTCAGGGTAGGATAGAATTGGCCAAAGGCACTAGCTGGATTTGCAGGATTCGAGGATGCCAGCAGTTTTTGGTTGTTGATTTATGACTGTCATTTGAGAACGTAAATCCGTATACGATGATTACTGGAAAAAGTGTCAATCAAAAGTGCAGGAAAAAATAATGAAAAAATCAATAATAAATCAGATAAATACCTAAAATTTAGAAATAACGTAGAACTGCGCTGATAAATGGTGAATTGAAATATCAATTCGTCGTAATATCGCAATGAATATTTGAATAAGTGAAAAATCCAATGTTTTATAATTTGATTTCTTTCTCCTTAGGATTAAAGTAATGTCAATATTTTGTCGGAGAATTTTAAGAACAGATAAATTCTTCTATCTGGTAAATCAGACATAAATTTAATGTCAAATGAAAAGTGAAACCTATATTTTAAAACCACTGCGATATAGTTTTACTTTAATGCCAAGGTTTCGAACACTTTCTATAGCATCATTTTCGGAAGATAATAGATAATATTCTCTACGTTTTTAAATTTATTCAAACTTTTACGCGAATGACATAGATTAACTAATTCGCGTTCCCAGCAAATCTTCAAACTCTTCGAATTCTAGCGCATATTGTTGTCCAACAGGTTACATAATGCGATTTGCAAATATCTCCCCATGTTTAATATCCATGTAAATGAGTCAAGTCCTGTTGTTGATGGACAATGCGAATCCTGTGCAAACAGCCTTTCTCTCGGCTTCGAATGGATTGCGTAATTATAGTCATCGAGTCGAGAAGCTGTTCATCTCCATTGTCTTTTTTAGACAAATTCACAGCTTCTTCACTTGAATTCCTGCAGTCAAACACTCAGCATAATAAATCTGGGTTTTCTTCATAAATCAAATTCATTGTACAAGATAAATGCTTTATTATGAGATGATGACTAGAGAGCGCAAGCTCCGCTCCTGTGCAAAAGCGCGGCATTTAACAACAAGTGGTAGTTGAGGATTTCCAAAAATGGAAAGAAAGTACCCTTCAATCGCCGCATTTCATCAGAAACGCAAATTAAATCTACGATAGATCCCGTGAAACAGTCGTGTGCTAAAAATCAGCGCAGAATATTCATCTACAAGAATCTACATCGGTTTTTTTTTAGATTTCAAAAACGTATTCATTTTGAGATTCGGTTTTACTACTTTTCTTAGATTTAAGTTTCTTTTTAATTTTGTTTTACCTCGCCAATACCTTGGTTGCGTTCCCACGGATGTTTTGAAATCAAATTTTCTCGGTTGAGTAAAAGTTGGGAAACCATTTGCGCTCTCTAACGATGACTCTTGTATTGTTATAAAAGAAGCGGCATTATGAAAACATAATGAATAATTGCAATAACATTTCCGAATATGTCTTTCGACTTTTTCATCATGTCACATATCACTCGTATCACACCTTCGCGCTATTACACTGCACTGTTTGACATTTGACTGCATTCGCACTTGACTTTTTGAAGATGCCGCCGGCACGTTTCCGGAATGTATCGGTGAGGGCAAAGTTGCGCAGCGGGGTATTTTCGGGATGAATTAGGATAAAATGAATGATTTTTGCTGTCTTATTGAGGATTCTCATTCGAAAATCCTAAATCTGCGTATTCAGTTCATTCATTCGGTCATTATCTGCATGGACTATCGTTCCGCCTGAATGCTCTTCCGCAGATCATTCGCGCATTTCTGTCATTCATACATTCCTCAGATTTATTATTGATTATTGCATTATCCAAAAACCCAAATCTAATGAACTGAGTGTTCTGGAACTGATTTTCAACAGCTAAATTTTCCGAATTGCAATTCATGTGTGTGAATTAACTATTAACTATCGATCATAAGTAATGTTCTATGAATTTATTATACCGTATTTTCTCTAATAGAAGCCCCCTCTTAGCTTTTCGCCTTTGGCTGGTCATATTACCCCAAAGTCTTATCGAAGCTTATATAAGTCATACATATTATTTAAAATCCGAGTCTATATCTCGAATATTCCTGCACTTGTAGAATGCATTCCTAACGAAAACTTGGAGTTCATTTAAGTTTGTACTAACTTCTAATAAACCTAAGTTGTTTATGTTTTTCTGCTTGTCTGCATTTTATGCATATTCTATCATTCATTCAATTTGTCGCCAACCAATTCATATGCCTAGAGGATAATCTCCCCGTGTTGATTTCGCGTAAATTCCTTCATTCCCACCGTATTTGCAAACATCTTCTCTGCTTCTCTCCATTCGCCTTCGTTCTCTCATTCGTCCCAAAGGGGATTTAGGCTTTAGTCGACTTTCACACCTCTTAGTTGGGCCAAACAGAGGATGAATTGGGAGATGGAGGTGGTTAGAAGAGAGGGAGGAGTTGAGAGAAAATGCGGCCAATGGGAAGGGGAAGGGGAGGGGCGAGGAGTTCCGAAAGGGAGGTGCAAACGATGAAACGGTAGTTAGTCCTCAAGTGTCGGCAGGCACTGTCAATTAGTCATTAGTCATACCTGCGCTGATTGCAGATTATCACCTCTTATCACAATTAGCTTTTATTCAAACTGTCTCGCAATTTCCTCCTTTTCTTTACCAAATAGGTGTCATTTCATGAAGAAAGCTGCCTACAAATTGATGTATTTCATTTTAGATTTGTTCTGATATTGAACTAGTGAGAGATTCACAAGAGCTGATTTGATGTCGTTGCCTTATCCCTACTGGCCCGATCAACTACGCAGTTGCATCAACGCAATGACAACTCCAACCAGGTATTTTCGCGATTTCAAATATTGAAATAGAAATGAATCACTTAGTTCCGGAGTAAATGGAAGCAGCAATTCGTTTTCGATCGATTCGATTCTGTCGAACCGAATGTCGCTGCCGATGTTTCCTCTGGCAGGAGATCCTTTTGCCTGGCACATGGCCGCTGCAGCCTATCCTTTTCTTCGTAAGTTATTTGAGTTTTGATTTTTTTAAAAAAATGTTATTGACTATTCACGTGAGATCAACCATCTTTCAAACTGTTGAGTAATATGCAAAAAATGATCTGCTGATAGTCGTTGTGTGCTGTGTCATTGAGTCAGTGAATTTTACGTAATTTTCAATTCAAAAGCCTTACTGTACTTTGGTACATTTGCTCAAGGATTTGTCGATTTGAGCAAAGCATTTCGACCAAAAGTTACAAGTTGACAATTCAATTCTTCAATGCCCGATTCATTGACACTTTGATGCCCGGATTGCCGAGTTTGCACTTGGCTCTGCTCTGTTTGAAATTCCACTCGGTTTCGTTGGTTTTTCCCACTTCTCCTTTCACTTCAATTTCGGCTTCCTTGCCATTTCTCATTTCATTTCACTTGTTCATTTCACAGTTCAGCAATCCTTCCTCTCCTTTACTACTTGTTCACACTTACCAACAATAGAAACAACCAACTTATCGAGATTGCCGAGAGAAGGAAGGGGAATGTAGAAACAGAGAATTAGACGGGGAAACAAACATTCAACAGTGCATTTGCGCATTGTGCATTTGTATGACTTGACTCGTTTGATCCGTGCCAATTCCCAAATGCTCCATTGGAACTGGGAATTGCGAAAATCGACAAATTGACACAGATCGACGACAGCAAACAACAATAATCAGAAATATTGATGCCCAAAATAACTTGGAAATGAAATTGCAATTTCAGCCGGAAATTTGATGCCATCACCTCTTCTGCCGACCTTTCTTCCCTCGTTCCATTTCAACGGGAAAAGGAAACGTCGCCATCGCACAATATTCTCTGAGGAGCAGTTGCAAATCCTCGAGAAGACATTCCTGTCGACCCACTACCCGGATGTGAGCACGAGGGAGAAATTGGCAATTCAATGCGATCTCAGGGAAGAGCGAGTTGAGGTGATCGTTAGATACAGTTGCAGAAAAGATTAGTTGAAATGATTATTCTGGCTGAGAAATAGTGTGAGAAGTTTCAATTTGGAATTTGCAAAGTCGAAGTTTGTTTGAGCTTTATTTCAACAAATTTGTAACCATTTCACTAAAATTTCGAACATTGTTAAAGTAAATTTCGCCTTTGATTTTTTAAAATCTCAACGCTGTTCCAACCAATGATTGCAAATTCTGATATTTTTCAAAGTAAGTTCTCAGCCGAATCTCTATTTAATTTTAACCTTGGAAAAACTGCGCGCCTAATTATCCAGATCCAATCAAAAGCTGATAATCCTAACTAGCGTCACGAGGATAAGTGACTAATTGCTTTATCGATCTCTTTTATCCTTCCTTCTTCGGATAATTGCAATCGAATGGAGGCGCGATTTCCATTCCAGCTGATTGCTTCGGGTCGATGGCTGATTTGGCTGATTGGATAATCACATCGCCTCTTCCCATTTGTTATTATTCCTCTTCTTTCGCGATGATGCAATGATAGAGTCGATTTCCCCTTTGTGAGCTCTGCAAATTTCTCCTGCTCAGCTTCTGCAGCTATCGCATTTAGTGCCTCTATAATTATAGCATTAGCTCTGAGAGTCCACCATATTTGGCATTATCGCTCCTCTCTTCCTTCTGCCATTTGCAAATCGCTGGACAAAGACAGCTGTACAGTAAGAAACACAGAGCGGCGAGAGCCTTTATTGTTCCTGCTCTCGTAACATGAGAATAATTCATTTATAAAGTGATCAGATAATCTAAAACAAATATATGAGCTGGCTGAGTATTTGATTCAGGTCTGGTTCAAAAATCGACGAGCCAAGGAGAGGAAGCAGCGCAAAGAAGTCAACGGTGATGACAGTAAGGACGGAGAAAATAAGGTGATTTGTGAATTTTTGTTGAAAATCGCTTTCTTCTTTCCAGATTTCTTCCGTTAGCGACGCATCTGACTGTGAATTGAGTGAAGACGACGAACCAAAGGAGAAACGACAAAAACGAAGCTCGAATGAAAGCGATTCCAACAATTCGTCGTCCCAAGCAGACAGTGTTCAACGACATCCGAAGGCAAGCAATAATTCCCGGTCAGATCAGAGTCCACCAAGTTACCCGGAATCTCACAACCAGAAACAAACCAAGTCTGAGTCCTAGGTAGAGAATTGTTCCTTGTTGCTTTCTATAGTTGATGATGCTATTATGAGAATATAAATCTGATTGTGAAGAACTGTAATGACAAATCTCTTTACCTACAAATTTAGTCATGTATTGAGTCATAGATACGCATTCTTGATACGTTTGTGTAAGTCACCGTCGTATCATCGTCACTTCGTGCGAATTTTTATCGATTTTAGGTAGTGTTTTTACAAACAGTGACAATGCTCCTGCGGTGATTTATTCGTGGTTCACATTTCAGCTGTACAATTTTTATTGCAAACACCTCATAAATTTTATATTGTGCAATTCTGTTTGTGACGAATTCAGCATTCTTCATACAGTAACCTTGAATTACTAGTGTAGGATTGTGTTTGTCTAATTGGATTTGGCCTTTCGCTCCGCTTTCCCAGTCAATCCACCGATTAACTCTCAGCGACGCGCCACTGCACGAAGCGGCTGATTGCCGTGCGCTAATTCGAAATTATCATAATCCTGCCTCTTCGCTGAGATTACGCCCAAATTAGGAAGCGACGAGAAAAAGGAAAATCGTGTCGGAATTAGAGGCAAACGGAGGATTAGCAGAAATGACAGGGACAGGGAAGCTGGCAGGGATACTGTAGGCGAGAGGGGAGGTGTTAGCTAGAAGTGAAGGTGACAGAAAGAGGGGGATTAGCAGTCGAGCATAGAGGCAAGTGAGAGCGAGGTGTCTGCTTGTCATCTCTATTCCCCTATTCACCCATTCTCAGCCTGCAGCTTAACTTTCCTAGAGACATTCACAAAATTCGCTCTTCTCTGCGCTAAGCTCCCGAAAGCAAACTTTGCGCATTGTTTTTGTGATATTGAGACGCAGAAATTTTTGTAGACTTGAACTTTTCTTTCGGAGAAATTATCTGAATTCGAAATCAAGGGAAGAAGCGGAGAGAGGGGCTGCTTGAGTTTGCAACAAAGTCGATCGATTCACTAATTCAGTCATTGTGTTGTGCGTATTATCTGTTGATCTGTACTAATTTCACCGTCCGTTTGCATCGTTGCAATCCCTTCTTTTCAGCCTCTTTCTTCTTCTCTTCAAGGCGACTCTCAATTTCTCTGTGGCGCCTTGTTGTGACCTCTCTGCGACGATTTTCAACGCTTGAACGAACATCGACTCTGCGTTGGGAGGAATCAAAGGGGCAAAGCAGATGAGGGAGATGATTCCTTGATTGGATTTCCTCTAGATAAGACCTAGATCTGCCTTATTTCGAGAACACTGTCCATAATATGGAAGATGGTCTAAATATTATTACGAAGCAACTTAGAGTTACAGTACAATTTCAGAAGGAATGGGTTTTTTGTTATTTTGTGATTTTTGTTAAAAGTTGAAATAAAGGAAAATTTCAACGATCATAGAAAATTTAAACATCGACAAATTCGTTCCCATTTTAAGTTCGATATGATAAAAAACGAAAAAAAGTCTGAAGTGGTGCAATTTTTGAGTGATTGATTTATTCGCTCCTTCATAAATCTAAGTGGAAAAGGGATGCATTTTGAGTTGATGTCATCTAGAAGTGATCTAATTTTTTTTCGAAAGATCGGTACATTATCAGCGAGCAAATGAAGAATGCAAATATGATGCATTACTCCGAAGTTTTTCTATACAACTGTATGAAATGAGTGTTAACAAAACTCGGAATTTGTATGATTTATTTGTAATAAAATGATCTTTTTTATCGATTTAGTCCGATTCTTTCCATTTTAATGTTTTGTTCAACGTTCACCAATGTAATTGTTTTGCACAAAAACTCGCCTGTTTGAGATGTCGAAAATTGTTTGCTAGTGTGTGAAGTGTTGAAATCGCAGTTAATTGAATTAGAATTAAGAAGGGCTAAATCCAAAGAGAATTTGATAAGAGCGTTAACGATTAGGGGATTAGGGCGCAGAAAATCAGCAGAGGAGCGAAGGGAAGGGAAGACAATCGTTGCGCCGTACGACAGACGGTAATCGAATTAGAATTACGATGAAACGCATACGACTCTCATAGTGATGCGATCAAGTTGAAATTCGATTGGAAGCAGTGAAACTGCACTTTCCAATTTGTCACATCAAATTAAAACATGAATTGAAATTCATGTTTTATGTCTTATTATGCATACCGTAGTCAAAATGAAATATTCTAGCATATTTGGTTTTATCCGCTGTTTGCATTCGTGCTAAAGGAATATGTTAGAGGATCTTATAAATTATCCGTGCACATTCTCCTCTTGTCATATAATATCCTTGTAAAGTGTGAGAGAGTCCGTTATTCAGTCATTTCGCACGAAAGGGCAGCCCTCTGTGCTATTCTTGTGTCTTTAGCTAAACACTTTGGCCACTTCACACCTGTCCGAAGCAGGCAGCAATCGTGCAGAATACGGTAGTTTATGCAAATCTCGTCGAGAATCACTCGAAATTTGAGAATCGACGATATTTCGACTGCTCCTTCAATAGGTCACTAAATAGCTCTTCCCTTTCCCGCATTGCTTTTGTTTGAACACAAACTCTCCACTATGTTCAGAGTGACCAAAGCAAAAGTTAAGAAAACTTGATTGGCAGAGCGACTTTTCATTCTTCTTATTATTTGTGAGCAAAGCTACCATTTCATGTGTTAATGGCAGCAGTGTTTTAGGGGCAAAGTAATGGGTAAGTTTTAATGAAATCTCATATATCAGGAAATGACCTGACAAATGGATAATCCCGCAGGTTATGTATACAAGAGAACATTAATATTGCAAGGAAGAGGTGGGCGTTAAGCCAGACAGGATAAGGAGAGGATTGACACTTCGCACATGGGGATAAGCCTTGTGCAATACGAAGCACAAGACTAACCCCCTGCTACTGCATTTAGTATCTGATTGATTTTCGCATTCGAATCAATTTTGTCTTGGAATATTATTATTATTATTCGGTAGTCTTCTGGTCTTCTGGTTTTGTATTCAAGCGTCGGAGTTTCTTCCAAAAAGAAATTCGTTAGCTCGAACAACGAAATTCAATATGAACAGCTCTAGCCCGTTTTATTATTTATGAAATATTTTTAGCTGGGCCATTCGTGAAGATAGAAAGAGAGCTAAGAAAAGCGAACGCATTAATATACAGAAAAGAGCATAATTCTGTGCAAGTGTCATACAAATGCGGTGCTATTCATTTGCTCTTATTTAAATTGTTCACAAGTTTTATTCTTAACAATGAATTTTTAAAATTTAAAAAAAACAACAATAAAACAGTTACCCTTTGATAACAATGAAATCAACAATTGCAAATCAACCTTTTTCTTCTGTTTCTGCCTGACTTGCTCATTTGGGTTTGATTCCACTCTGTCGCAGCAGGTAGTTGCGCAGACTCTTCTGTCGATCGCGGAACGAACGCTGTCTGTTCTCGCCTCGTTTCTGAAGAATAAAATGAAATTTTCAAGCTTTTCGCAGATAATGGATTGAAAATTCGGTACTCTATCTTCAAACATATTTTAAAGAGAATGAGAAAAGGCTTTTCTGAAACGTTTGCCAACGATGCCCATTATTCGAACATAGAATTTAAAAATTGATGTCACGAAAACATTCTCGAACCTTAGCTTTGACCATCGCAGCAACTTTCTTCTTCGTATTCTGACGGTTGGTTTTGCCGACGTGAGGACCCTGAAATAATAAAAGATGAAAATGGTCATTATTCAAGTTTAACAGATGTCTTTCGTTTTTTTAGAAAATTTATTTCCATTTTCATAAGGTATAAAGAACGTTAGACAATGAGTTTTCAGAATGCTTACGTTTTTCTTGGGTTTTCCGAACTGCTTGTCCTCGTCCCTGCCAGCCATTATGTCAGCCATCCTCTCTGCCTTCGTCTGCTTCTTCTTCTTGTAGAACTGCTCGATGTCTCGCAGACGAGGCAGACCGTCGCCTGTTCCTCTGCTGAAATTCAATAATGAGCATACTGCCTTCTAAGATTTTGAAAATTCGAGAGAAAATAAGATGGAATAAAAGGAAAGGTAACAATCTTACGATCGAACATAGAACTCGTTTTATGCCTAAGTTTGCATAGTATTTGAGAATACCATTTTTCTAAAGTGTTGTATTTCAAGAAGTGGATATGAATCTAACAATTCACTCCGAAAGTTCAAGAGACTAGAAGATTTTCGAAATACATAAATAACTGCCATACTTGTGAATTTTCTCGCTCATTTCTTCGATGAGCATGACGTCGTCATTCCTCTTCTTCTTTCCGAGTTGCTTCTTCAGTCGCTTCTCGCCAATCAGCTGCTTCTTCAACTGGTATTGTTTGATTTGTTTGAAGTCCTCCTGAAATAACCAACATTTTCAAAATAACAATGAATATTCCATACCTGAGTGAGAATTCTATTAGCACAGATGTCCTCAGCCTTCTTCTTTGGATCCACTTCCACGTCTTCTTCCTGTTCCTGTCCAGTCTCATCAGCCCCACTCTCCAGCTGTTCGTCCCCAGATTCGTCCTCATCTTCCATTTCCTCTTCTTCATCCTCATCTTCGAACTCGATCTCCTCGTCGTCCATCTGAAATTTTCAAGCTTTTCGAATTCGATTTTATTTGAAAATCAGCGAAAAACTCTATCTGCTTTACATTTTTCAGAAATTTACTGATTCAAAATCATTAAGATAACGAAAATAGAAAAAAAAAATACCTCTTCATCACTGGAATGCTCCACATCCTGCCACTCTCCTTCAGAATCCTCCTCCTCTTCTTTACTTCCCTTCTCTGTCTTCTTCCTCTTCGCCAGAGGCTCGTCAGCATCCGAATCCGTGTCGACCTCGTCTGTGTCAACGTCTGAAATAGCGTTAAAATAAACTTTAAAGTTAAATAATGACAAATACAAGTAAATTCATTACTTCAAATGGAGAAAATTTTTATGGTTGATTTTTTCGACGAAAGTAAATAAATTAGCTCGAGTCTCTTTTTCGCAATATTAAAAATGTTGAACAACTGAATGATGTGATTTTCATGACGTGAACAAAGTAACACTAGTTCAAAATTTGAATCTTCCGAAAAGCCGACTTTTACCGAAAAATTATTCGCAAGTTCTCTACAGGAAACTAGTTTCACTCACCAGAGACTTCTAATTCACTGTCACTGTCCTCTTCCTCATTTCTATTCCTATTCCTTTTCTTCTTCCTCTCATCAGTCTCCATCTGTTCTGACTCTTCCCTTTCGTCCAGAATTTCAGCTCCAGCCACGAAATTGTGCACTGCAGGTTTGGCATAACCAACGAATTCTCGTTCATCGTCAACAGCTCGTTGGTCCTGGAAGAATTTACTTATCTTTCTCCTAATATGTGCATAATATTCAAAGCATCATATCTCGATCTGTTGTAAAATGCAGTTACTTTTGTAAATTATAAACCGCTTCCAATTCTCTTACTTTAAAAAAATCTCGAGCAGGACTCATTTGATCATTATAAAAGTTGCAAGTGTTATATCCGCAAGAGTCATAGACTAAAAAAATACACTACCTGTCTGCCCCTGTCCTTGCGATGCAGCAATTTGGGATTCATCTGCCGGAAGAGAGTGATGAGTGCCCTCGCGGCCACAGACACATTCTTGTTCTTGTAAGTCTTGTACTCAGCCAGGTCTCGCAGCAATTCTTCTGTTGCGGCGAAGGGGCAATTCGCGAAAATCTCTCGAATCGCGTTGATTCCAACTGTCATTGCTTCGGGGGAATTTCTGAAACAAAAATAATTCCGCTTCAATGGACATGAAGGAAGAGCTTTTTGTTGAAATAATTTACTAAATTCATTCATAACCCATTTGAAAAAACCAAATTATTCTTCTTCATCAATACCATTTCGTCTAAAATAAGGATGAAAATTTGAAACGGATGATGAATGAACTTCATGAGCTAACTAGGACCACTACCAGTGTGTTACTCATAGAATCGGACAATATTTTTAGGGAAAGTCAATTCGGACACTCTAATCACGAATATCAGGTTCAAAAATGCTGAGCGCGCAGCTTGTTTCGGGATCTGACTCTAAATTTCTTTTGACTCCTTGTTGCCGCAGCGAATAATGGCATGGCCAGCGTTCGCATTACGATGTACGCAAATTTTTCATGTTAATGTTTGTGATGCAAGGAAAAGAAGCAAACTTCGATACAAATTATGCAAACAGGGTGTACGCTCAGCACTTTTGGATCTGATATTCATGATGAGGGTACCCGGATTGAGTTATCCTGCAAAACTGGATTGGGTTCGTGAGTAGCGCACTGGTAGCTTCCCTTGTAGGAAATAAAAAAGTACCTGTCAGTAACGAAACTGTTGGCGATGACACGGACGAGTTGCTCGACTGTGTCTGGAGGAGTCAATTCGTGGCAGGCTTGGGCTGCATAGAGGAGAATTCGAGTCACCTAAAATACATTATTGACAGAGAAAAAAGCGTGTGAAGTTGTACAAGAAAAATAACATTCGTACTGCGCAATATTGAATAGAACAAGTAAATCTCACGTCTCTCTGCTTGGGCTGCAAGTATCGATGCAGATAAGAGTAAAATCCGAGTGTGTGGAGGCGGTGAATACCAATTAAACGAGCGCACAGACCGATTCGGGTCAGACGAATCTGAATCGTCAAGATTATTCCTTAAACTAGGAAATCCTGTAGAATTAAATCATGGAAAAACGTTCCAATCCACAGAATACGCACTTTTCTATCTTGAAAAGCTTCAAAATCCAGAATGGGAAATCAAGCATATTCAGGATTTTCCCCCTCGAAAGTAAGTCCAAATGGCAAACCTCAAATCGATCGACTTTCTTGCCCTCCAACATTCCGAAGAGTCTGTCCACGAATTGCTGTGGATCGTACAGAGACTGAATCGCGAACAGGTTGCATTCCTTGCTTCTGCCCTCTGAAAATGAAATATCTCAGATTTATCTTTGAAAGTTCATTACCTTTCTTAGCTTTCTTCTTCTTGTCGACTGCCTTTTTGACTTTTTCGAGATTCTTCGTCCGTTTGCGAGTCTTCTTTGCGTGTCGGAACGAAGTCATCACCTAAAAATAACAATGAAAATGGCTATGGAGCATTATCTTGGCAGGAAACGCTTCAAAAATAACAGCTGTGAGTAAGTACATTTCTCTCGTAAATCAGCACTTTCCTTCCAGATTTTGAAGCGAGTACTTTTCTCCCAGGCGCTATTTATTATTTATTTTTCTCCCGTTTTGGGATGAAATTACTTGCTTTTGAGAGGATTGTACTAGCTTAAAATCTTTGGGAGGAATGTACTCACTCGTAGGAAGGAAGTACTTGCAGCCAAAAATAATCTGCCATCAGCAGGTTATCTTCTCGAATGTAAGAAAAATGGAATAGTTTTCATTATTCCCGAAAACGTCTAACCTCCTTGACAGTCTTTGCGTCGTCCTGTTTCCCCTCTTCGTCGTCCTCACTCATATCGCTCACTCCTTCCTCGTTCTCCTTCGAGCCCAGGAAGAATTTCATCGAAGTCATCTGCAAAATATTTAATGGGGAACTTCAGAAAAACGAATAAGTACCTGAATCTTAGGCAATTTGTGGAAGCAGGCGTCAGCAATGACATTCGTGGTCCTGGCATCCCTCCACAGATTCTTCCTGAACGCGTCGATGCACACCAATTGGGCTGCACGAGCAACGATCGCTCGAGAATCCTGGAAAGAGTAATTGAAAATCGAAATTATTGGAGTACATAAAATACAAACTAACACCCCACTGCTAACAGAGTAAATAAAAATCCCGAAAGAACGATAAAGTATCATCACAGTAACTATTCATACCTTCATCTTCTGGAAACAGAAGTTCTGAATCTTGCCGAACAGTTTTGGATCTTTCTTCTTCTGATACATTCGCTTCAAGTGGTTGGAAATCGACGACAAAATGAATTTTCTGAAGAGGAATAAACGGGTTTTAATCCTTTCAACGATAAAACCTCAAATATTTGTCCTCGAGTTTGACGAGTTCGAAGAACAATTCGAGCATCCGAATTACATCGACGATTCCTTGAATCCGCATGTACAGAATCGCCTTGCAGAAGGACAAACGGACCTGGAGTTAGTCGATTTATGAAGCGAAGAGAGGGAAGAACTTACATGACGATCTAGAGCTTCTGCTTGATCACGGAGAATCGTGAACAAACTGTCACAGAACGTCTTTGCTTCTTCTGAAAAGCAAAAAATAACCCTTCCACTCCCGTTTGGAGTATTTGATCGCATGTTTAGTGAAATCTTACCAGGATAGTGCTTGGCGAGTCCCGACAAAAAAGTGACTGTTTCGAGAAGCGGTTCGAGTTCCATTCGATGCTGCTCTGGCTGCATGTGCAGCAGTTTCATCGTCTGCTCGTAGTACGAAAGTTGCTCAACGAATTCCTGAAACATTCAGTTATAAATAAAAATGCCAAAGTGCATGACGATTGATTTAACTAGTTCAACAGGGGATGTCAGAACAAATATTCCTCTTGAGTGTCTGAATGAGTTGGGGAAGCTTTTGCTCAATCACATATCTTTTCTGGAATAATTGCTTGATTTAGCTCAGAAAATCATGCCTCTTTGTAGGATTCGGGGTCCTTCCTGATGATTTCGAGCATGAGTCCCAAATTCTTCTGGGCCATGATGAACCGAGAGCTTCTCGGCCCTCCCCCATCCACGGCCATCTTCGCGTTCGCGGAGCTCATCTCCACCTTCTGAAGCATGATAATTATGAGAAAATCCGGAAAATTAAAGTTAAAAAAATACGAAACGAAAATGGAAATTCCTCAAGTTGGGAAAAGACAAATGCGCTGCACCGCTAACTTCTCTCCTCTGCTCTCTCTTCCCTCCATACTCTCTAGTTCCTAACGTATCATATGCAATAAGAAAATATCGTGCAAGAGAATGAAATCGGAAAAATGAAACAAATGGATTAGAAAAAAACCTTATGAATTTAACCATTCTGTGTGCACAATATTGTGTTTTTAACAGTGGGAAACAAGGCCTTTAATCTATGCATCTACATTGTAGGATTCTTCGTAGTTTTATCTGAAAGATAAATAATTGCAAAGATACAAATGTCAGACCATGCATGATTATGAAATTTCTTTAATTTTTGACCTATTCATTTATTAGCTAGATACATCATTTATTGTCTATTTCAAAGGTACTTTTGAAAATATTTTGAGATTTTCATAGATCAATTGTTGTCGTCGTTCAGTTATCCTTTGAGGGATATCCAGGAAGCACCACGAGGAGGTAGACGAACTTCGCTTCCCGCCACACAATAACACACACACCTGAAAACAATTTTTTTTTTTTAAATTTTATGAAGACGATTTATCTCATGTATGTCTTTCGTTCTTTCTCCTATATTCTTTTAAGTATTGAACAGTCCTAGGGAGGACGCTCGTCAGAAACCCTTTGCGATCTACCCCTATATATTTTCGTTTGACGAAAGTGCTCCCTAGGTCTATAGCACTACCAACTGAAATAAACTGATTTTGGAGCTATCAAATAATCATTCATTTTGTTAACTAAAAGTCTCATGTACACCTTAACTTTTATTCGTCAGTGAGGTCAGTATTTGTATCTTTTGATTTGCTGCTTTGGTCTTTTTCTTCGATTTCATATTCAAAATCACCGTCTTTTATGCGGCGTCGACGAACTTTCTTCTTCTTCTTTGATCTTGATCCAGATGATCCAGATGACTTTCTCCTCGCAAGCCTATCGAGTGCTTTAGAAAGCGTCTTCTTATCTTCCTCTGTTGCTTTCTCTAGTCTTTCTTTCTTCATTCGCTTCAGTTCTTCGTTTTTCTGTTGGAACAGCATGTTCAGCCTAAAAATTGAGATTATTTAAGGACCCGGTCATACTTAGCTGCATCTCGCTTGAAATAGCATGAAAAATCAAGAGCACAAGAATTGATGCAATATGGTGCAATCGCGCTCTCTTCATTTCCTATGCTATTTCAAGCGAGTTGCAAATTGCAACTAAGTATGAACGGGCCCTCACAGTGCTTTGCTCTCTTTTTGCCTTGTCCGGCAGAGTCTCCTTCAAAAATCGATTTTTTCTTGAGTTATCATAAATTTTAACAAAATCTACTTTGATGAAATTGTAGAGAATATTTCAGTGAAAAAATATTTGAAAAATAATAAATGGATGAAAAGTTTATTCATTTTTTCAAAAAAAAATTACACCGGAAAGGTTAAAGCACTGGCCCTAAAAGTTTTTGAAATCTACCTACCTCGCTAAAAGTTGAGCTTCATCACGTTCAAGCTTTGGCGCTGACCTGTAGAAGACGAAGACGTCTCGATAGACGCTCCAATGGGTGCTATTTTCCAGGTTGTTAGGGAAGTGTGCGAAGAACTGGCCATGGAGTTGTGGCATGATCTGGCATTGGCCGTCCGTTCGCTTATCTTCTCTGTCGAGCCACTTGAGGATCAGCCTGGAAGTAAAGATATGAAGTTTTGAAACAGAACCTGAACTTACTCTGCGGCTAATCTCATGGCATGGTAGCGGAATTTTGCCGAGTGTTTATTGTTTGCCATTTGAATCGAGGAGTGAGCAGCCATCAAAGAAGACTCAAAAGAAGTAATGAGTTATTTTTTAAAATGTTTTGGAGCAGAATTAGTTAGCGTGCTAATTTTGTTGTTTTGAATTCACTGTCACTATAAGATCAGAATCTAACAATATGAACCCAATTGCTGTTGAATCGAGGCATGTTTGGCAATTGAAAGCCTGAATATTGGCTGCAATTATCATTGGATTTGAGTGTGACCCAGGAATCCTGATCGTGAGGGTTAACAAAGGAGCGACATATTTTTCGGCTTAACTTGTGCAATTAGATATGCGTTAATTTCGCAAAAATGAAGCTCCACATTATTATTTTCAGGTCTTTTCTGAGTACGGTACAAAACATGATCGAAATTGGTTAATGATCAGAATATAGGCACATTAGTCTATTAAAACTAGCTTGTTTTCCGATGGAGTTTCTTCACTCAAATCAATACTTTATAGGTAATAGTATTGTTTCAATTACAATTAGTCCGAATTTTCAGATATCCACAAGGTGATTTTAATGGGATAATTAGTGTACATAGACTGTACTCTGACACCAGTAATGTATGAATTTTATCTTACAAGACGAGATGCTACACTTTAATATCAGCTATCTTCGAACAGAATGAATCAAAGCAATGTTTTATTGAACATTCGACAAATTAGAACAATTTTCGGAATGCATTTGAATCGATAAAGTAAAATGAATAAATCAATTTAAGTAAGAAAAAGCTAAGCAGCCGTGAGCTGTGTAAACTTTGTCTGTACATATAGAACGTCTTTTCACATTTTGCCATAATTTCGGATCAGTTTTTTGGTTCATGGTAATTAAATACTATTCGAGTGCAGCTGCTCCGAACGATGAGGTGTAACTTGAATAACTTTGACTGATTCTTTCATAGTCGATGGTGTAGTAGTGTTGCTCTTCTAAAATTGTTCTTTTTCTTTTACATGCATACGTACATAAACTACCTTGATCAATCCTCTCACCAAGAAAAACAGGGTGATTATTTGAAAGCATGGTCCATATCGGACAATAATGTTAACAATGGCCTGAAAGTCTTTTTTACTGCTTTCTTGGTATGAAATTGAACTTATCCTAGTGTGGACCCATTGCTTATATTAGAAAAGTTACTGCTCAAGGTTTATTCAGAAAACAATTCCTAATTTCACAGCTGCTTTTTCTAAGCACATGACGCGAAAGGGGTATTTTGGTTCCTTCAAGCACGATTAGCCGAGTTCTATTCTCAAAATTCAAAATGACATTAATGTGCCTCCTATCCGACGCAAAAATGATTATCGTTTATGTAAATAATGGAAAGGTCGAAGGATTCACTATTTAGAACGTTTCTCTAGGATTTCTCAGCGCATATTTCAGGATATGTGTTGGAAAAAAGCCTTTCCATTTCTTTTGTTAGTTAATATGAAAATTGATTATTGATAATGCTTACTTGTATATATGGTATCACATTGCTTGGCAAATATATAACATTGCCCAAACATATATCTAAAATATTCTAGTAAGTTCTCTCAAACTTCCAACTTTGAAGCTATGAAACTGGTTAATTTATGTTATTTTTCGTTAAATCGTGAGCAATTTTCATTGTTTCAAAATTCTTTCGATATCATCATTCTTTTGGATAAGAGCGTTTTAAAATATATCGAATCTCGGCATTTTAAACCAGAGATTGGTTACAAATATAAACGAATGTGTGATCTGATGTATTAACCAAGTTTAAGAAATCAATTATTTACACAGATTCGTCCTCTTGATAGACTTATTACATATGGAAAAGTTATTACAACGAAAACGTTAATTTTGCACAGGATGTTTAAAAGATTGAAGTTAAAATATTAATAGAACATCCTACCTATAGGTCCCTGTTTTTGATTTTCCCAAGTGATGCAAAAATAAAAATATAGTTGACCAATAATTAAATCATTTGTTATCACTTCGCATAAAATCTAAACATTATACATATTTATTTTCAACATAATATGATGCAACGTTGACCGGGCTAACTTACATGCGCCATTAGGTATCGATTTAAGCGTCGTTCAGAACTTCTTGCATTTTCGCTCAGATTGCCATACGAATCAAAACACCGCTTTAGATAAATAAACGCGGCAATGCTAATTATCGTCTGAGCATAACTTGCTATGATCGGAACTATTGTAAAATAAAGATCCTAAAAATTATCTACATAATTGACATTAATAATTTGTATTTTGATAATAGTCGTTTAACTTACATTCCATTGTTGAAGAGCCATTACATATAATCGTATATCAGCAGTATCAACAGTTTGAAATTCGTTCAAGTAGCCAATTACAAAAGCAGTTAGTTGGGCGATACAGCCAAAAATAATATGAACTCCGACCGATATCCAAAATATAATGGCAAATAGCCGAGTTATTTTTTCGTCACGGTGACTAAATTGAATAATTTTGTATCAAAAATGATGTGCATGTGGAAGAATTTCCAACAGTGAAAATGTCCTAGCTCTATATATCGTAGCTGCAGTCGAAACAAATCTTATGGCCATCATTAACCATGTCTGTTGAAGCATAGCAAACAAATCAAATAATAATTTCTGCAATTCCATTTGTCAGCTGTTAATACAACTTTTAACTAATTAGATTAAAGTCAACTTTATATGTCAAATGAATTTAAAATAAAGTGGTATTTTAGTTATTTGAAAAGTTGCGATAGAAAAGTAGAGACATTATGGCGAAATAATGTATGAAAAACTACAACAATATGATCCATACTATTTCACGAAATGTTGGCACTTTTCTGTAGCAACCTAGATGATATTTTAAGCGATTCGCTTAAATTGTTGTAGATAAATATTGATTGATACATATGACTAAAATTTTAAATTATGTTACCCTGAATTCGTTAGCATCTTGGCAGCAAAAGAGCATAACTTCATAATAGAGAAAAGACAAATCCTAAAGTATTATTCTGCTTCAATGCATACATTGGAAATTACCATAAAATAATAATAGTATTAATAAAACTTACATATATCGTTGAACAGATAAAAAGGAGTATAGTTAGAATGAGTAAGATGACTATTAATTTTTCGAATTGTGAAAAATGTTCACTTTTTCGAAATAACCGATACATCATAAATATGGCGATACAAATCGACACGAACGAGATGATATGAAGAATGGCCAGGGTTTGATATGCTATAGATGAATTTATTTTTGAAGATAACATCGATATAAAACTATTTAACTAACTTGTATAAAGTCCATCTAGATTAAGTATGATGGTTTTCCACGTAAGGATGAGTTTGTAAAGTAATGAATCTGATGTTAAAAGTTCTAAAACAGTAAATCTTTACCGAGGTTTATAAAAAAAAAACAATGCAGAATAGTATGTAAGAATAAGTAAACTGAAAAATTAATTCACCTCCACAAAAGCCATAATCCTTTGCATTAGGCGTAGGTTCAGAGCACCAAAACATTCAATTCTGCGAATTTTTCTCTAGTGATAATAATAAATCTGTAGAATAACAATTTGAGAAAAATGATCTCAATACAGTATGACTTAGAAAGAGTAGCGCTTTAGAAGTAAAAATGGAAAAAAAACTTGAAATGGATCGAGTAATAGTGCAAGACGTTGCTTAAGCAATAGTTTCGTATTTACAAGACTCGCCTAACTTATAATTGTGTAAATTCAATTTCATACTTCAATTATGCCCGTCCTATGCCTTGCAAAACGATTAGATTTGTATATAAACGCTGCAGAAGGTGCGAGACTAGAAAAGTTTCAGATAGTTGAAAATCGCACCTGTGTTAAGGCTTGTTTGCAAGCTCAAAAAATTATGCAGTTTAGGAATTAGGTTACTTGCTGGAATCGTGCATAACTCGTCATCAGGGTTATTTGCGGTGCAGTTGATTTTCATTGTGGTGCGATGCGCGATTTTTGAAAATCTCAATACAAGGTTTGACAGTGAATGCGATTCTTGTAATGCAGAGAATTGTTGGTTATGTAGAATTTTTCTTACAAAATACACAATAGACGTTATAACTGAAATCATTCTTTATCGATGATGAAATCTAACTAGCATTTTCATCAATTGCTACAAGTTTGGGTATTTATTAGATTCTTAAAACCTTTGACTTATGTATTCAAATTTGAGTAATCTTTTCGTGTAAATCATGTTTGATCATTTTTCCATAAAGCCAAGCAATGCTGCAAAAGATGAACACTTGATCCCAATTCTATTGGCATCTGACTCATTTAGCACGACCGCGAACTGTCAAAAGCCTTTAGTATGGCACATTCGGTACGTGTCAAATCAAGATACGCGTAAACGCAAACGCATGCGTTAAAGAATCGATTCATTGATTTTTTCGCCCAATTTTATCGATAATTGCCTAATTAAGTTGTTGTTGGCTATTTTCATCACTTCTAAACAAGTAACATTTGCGAACATGAATGAGCCCGTCATTTTGAGACCCTACTCACCTGAATTGGACGCATTTTATGAGCTCTGAAAGTTGTTAAAACAAGAGCAGTTTTCTGACTTGGCATAACTCGATTCAGTTTTCAGAATTACTATGAATTTTATCTTACAAGATAAGATGCTACATTTTGATATCAGCTATCTTCGAACAGAATGAACAAAAACAATGTTTTTATTAAATATTCGACAAATTAGAACAGTTTTCGGAATGCATTTGAATTGATAAAGTAAAATAAATAGATCAATTAAAGCAAACACAAAACTAAGCAATCGTGAGCTGTATAAACTTTGCCTATACATATAGAACGTCTTTTCACACTTTACCACAATTTCAGATTAGCCTGTTGGCCCGTGATGAGGAAATACCATTCGAGTGCAGTTGCTTCGGGTCATGAGGTGTAACTTTAATAACTTTGACTGATTCTTTCTTAGTCGATGATGTAGTAGGGTTGCTCTTCTAAAATTGCCCCTTTTTCTTTTACATGCATATGTACATAAACTACCTTGACCAATCCTCTCACTAAGAAAAACAGGGGAATTATTTGGAGGCATGGTCCATTTGAAGAAATAATCTGACTAATAAACTGAAAGTTGTTTTTTATGCTTTCTTGATAGAAGAAAATTTAACTTATTCTAGTGTGACTCATTTCTTATGTTAGAAAGGTACTGTTTAAGGTTTATTCAGAAAACAATTCCTAATTTCACAGTTGCTCTTTCTAAGCACATAACGCGAAAGGGGTATTTTGGTTCCTTCAGACACGATTAGCCGAGTTCTATTCTCAAAATTCCAAAGTAACATTCATGTGTCTCCTATCCGATGCAAAAAATGATTATCGTTTATGTAAATAATGGTAAGGTCGAAGGATTCACTATTTAGAACGTTCCTTTAGGATTTCTCAGCGCATATTTTCGAGATATATGTTGATAAAACAGGTCTTTCCATTCTTTATGCTAGTTAATATGAAAGTCTTATTAATAATGCTTACGATTATAAATAATATCATATTGTTTGACAAAGGTAAATGATCGAACCAATGACATTTATCTAAAATATTCTAGTAAGTTTTCTCAAGCTTCTAACTTTGAAGCTATGAAACTAGTTAATTTATGTTATTTTTCGTTAAATCGTGAGCAATTTTCATTGTTTCAAAATTCTTTCGATATCATCATTCTTTTGGATAAGAGCGTTTTAAAATATATTGAATCTCTTTAATTTATTCCATTTGTAAATAAACAAAGAGATATTCTACTATGACTTATACAAGGGGACAAAGTAGCTTAGGAATTATGTTTCATTAAAATTGTTTTTGAATAAGTCATTTCGTACTCGCTGTAACGAATCTCATCATTTTAAACCCGAGATTAGTTATAAATATAAACGAATGTGTGATTTGGTACATTAACCAAGTTTGAGAAATCAATTATTTACAGATTCGTCCTCTTAACGGACTCATTGCATATGGAAAAATTATTACAATGAAAACATAATTAATTTTGCAGAATGTTTAAGATATAGAGGTTAAAAGATTAAGAAAACATCCTACCTACAATTTTCTGTTTCTGATTGTCCCAAACAAAGCAAGAATAGTATAGTTTAACAATATTTAAATCATTTGTTACCAATTCGCATAAAATCTAAACGTTATACATATTCACTTTCAACATAATATGGTGCAACATTGACCGGGCTAACTTACATACGCCATCAGGTATCGATTTAAGCGTTGTTCAGCATTTCTTGCACTTTGGCTCAGATTGCCATACGATTTAAAACACCGCTTTAGATAAATAAACACGGCAATGCTAATTATCGTCTGAGCATAACTTGCTATGGTCGGAACTATTGTATCGTAAAGATCCTAAAAATTATCTACATAATTAGCATTAATAATTTTTATTTTGGTAATATTTGTTTAACTTACATTCCATTGATAAAGAGCCATTACATATCGTCTATTAGTAATATTAGCGATATCAACAATTCGATAAACTTCCAACCACTTAATGGCAAAATGAATTATTTGGGGAGTACAGCCAAAAATAATATGAAATCCGACCAATATCCAAAATATAATGTCATATAGCTTAGTGATTTTTTCGTCACGATGACTAAATTGAATCATTTTGTATTAAAACTGGCATATGCATGTGAAAGAATTTCTAACAGTGAAAATGTCCTAGCTCTATATATCGTAACGGCAGTCGAAACGAAGCTTATAGGCATCGTTAACCATGTCCTTTGAAAAGCAAAAAGCAAATTAAGCAATATTCCCCACAATTTCATTTGTCAGCTGTCAATGCAAAATTCTAACTATATTAAATTTAAGTCAACTTTATGTGTCAAATAAATTTAAGATAAAGTGGTATTTTATAGTTATTTGGAAAAGTTACGACAGAAAAGTAGCGACATTATGGCAAAATAATGTATGGAAAACTACAGTAATACGATCCATACTATTTCACAAAATTCTGACACTTTTATGTAGCAACGTAGATGATATTTTAAACTAGATAAATATTTATTGATACACGTGACTAAAATTTTAAATTATGTTACCTCGAATATCATATCATCTTGGCAGCAAAATTGCAAAATTCGATAATAGATATTAGACGAAGTCTAAAGTATTATCCTACTTCAATGCATATATTGAAAATGCATCAAAAATAATAGTAAAAATTTACAACTGTCGATACACAGATAAAAAGGAGTACATGTAGAATAAGTAAGATGGCTATTAATTTTTCGAACTGTGAAAACTTTCCAAGTTTTCGAAATAACCGATATATCATAAATATGTCGATAAAAATCGGTATGAATGAGATGCTATTGAAAATGGCCATAATTCGAAACGCTATGGATGAATTTATTTTTGAAGATAACATCGATACAAAACTATTTAACTAACTGTACCAAGTGCATCTTGATGAAGCATGATAGCTTTCCACGTAACGATCAATTTGTAAAGTAATGAATCTGATGTTAAAAGTTCTAAAACAGTAAATCTTTACCGAGGTTTATAAAAAAAACAATGCAGAATAGTATGTAAGAATAAGTAAACTGAAAAATGAATCACCTTCACAAATTTCATAATCCGTTGTATTAGGTGTAGGTTTATGGCACCGATGCATTCGATTCGGCGAAATATTTCTCTAATGATAGTAATAAATCTGTAGAATAACAATTTGAGAAAAATGATCTCAATACAGTACAATTTAGAAAGGGTAGCGCTTTTGAAACAAAACTGGCAAGACTTGAAATGGATCGAGTAACAGTGCAAGACGTTGCTTAGGCAATAGCTTCGTATTTATAATACTGGTCTAACTTATAATTTTGTGTAATTTCAGTTTCAACACTCCAATTATGCCCGTCCTATGTCTTGCGAAACTATTACCTCTACTATACAATTTAGTAAGAAATTTCCAAAGAAGGCTAATTTTCAAATTTGAACTTTTATGAATTTCAGGACCGGCAATTTAACTGAAGTGACAGTTCCTCCAACAATCAAAGTCAAGATAACAACATCACAAAGTATCGACACTATCGATATTCGAATTCCTATTGAAAAACGAGTTCAACATTATCAAAAGGAATTCGATATGCAAGATCCCATGATCAGACGTATGCTTTTTAAAATTCTTTTCCTTGTCAAACTAATCTTTATTTATCCAATAATTTCTTCATCATGTCAAAAAGTTTCAGTTTTTACGAATCGATAAAATTAGATTTCAGCATCCCAACAGAATCTGAGATTTACGGCAAAAAATTGCAAAAGTATGTTGAAAATTCAGAGTTATTATTTCAACAAGCACCCAGCACCAAATATGCAGGATGGAGATATGCAAATTATCGATCCTAGGAGGGGGTTTACGTGTTTATTTTTGAATTCTTTAATTTCGATATTTTTGGAAATCTGCACTTTTGATCGTTAATGCCAGCATTCTCCTTTCTTCATAATTACATCCTCATTCAACTAAAGGTAACGACGACATTTCTGCAAAATGTAAAGGAGATCCTCATTTTCAAAATTAGTAGTTACGAAAGGCGAAAGTTTCCGTTTGAAAATTACAGGGAATGAAATCTCTAGAAATGTCGGGCAAACATTCACATCTTTCGAGCGTCAAAGGCATTTTCAAAACATAATTACCATCTTCAGATTCGGAGATATGACCTATTATTGGGAATTGGAAAATATAAATCTCACCGAGAAATTGCGGATAATCTATGTTTATTCTGTTTCACAAGAAAATCCAGTTTTACAATGCAAGAAAAAATAATTTTAGCATGAAATCCTCGGGACGGGCCACTAGTCCTATGTGGCTAGGAACAAAATTGAAAGCTAATTTCCGAAGAGTTCGTCTGTAGCTAATGATACAGCCTTTTATTTTGTTTAGTTTATTCTTAACAATTTTATTTTATTTACAATATACACGCATAGACCTTGAAAATACATAGTTCATAAACCCTTCGCATTGAAAACATCTCAAATCACCTATGACTGATTTCTATCAACGGGAATGATCTTCACTTGATAATCTTTTGGCAGAAGGACTGCAGAGAATATCGGATTCAAATCAACTTCCTTGTCTACAGGCACGAAAATGTACTTTTGTAAAAGAGACGAAAATATTATAAACAATTCGAGTCGGGCCAGACTTTCACCTGAACTCAATAATTATGATATTTTTATTTCGGAAAATTGCCTGCACAAGATCTTCTACCAATGGAAAATGGAATCAATCTGTCTAGCTTTTCCTGAAAATTGTCTTTCTCTTCTGTGATTATTTTTATTTTTAGTTCCTACCTTATTCAGCGATTTTCCATCATCGTTTAGGAACCTATCGGGATGGAATTTTTCCGGTTTGTCGAACGAAGGATCGTTTTTCAAGATCGAATAGATCTGTCCCCAGACGAGAGTGTCTTTCGGAATGAATGTGTCAAAGAGCATTGTGCTTTCCGTGCCTCAAATGGAAACGAGGTTGTAATTTTTTGTTGTGATAGGTCTACATCTGTGATATCCTAAGAATGGAACCATATTGGAGTGTCTTTGAATTTCGTGAATGACGGCTTGTGTGTAGGGCATATTGGTTTTGTCCGCTAAGGAAGGCAGTCGATCATGGCCCACAACCCGAATAATTTCTTCACGAACTTTTGCCTGGAAGTTAAGAATTTAATCTGACAAATTATGAATTAAAGAAATTTTATAAGTTAATTTTTCTTACCTGAATGTCTTGATGTTTGATCATGTAAAGTATATGCCATCTCAAAGAGGTACTTGTCGTCTCCATTCCTGCCACCCAGAAGTCGGACGTAGTTGCTACGAGATTTTCTTTGCTAAACGATGAACTACATATTACTGGTAAATGAATTTTGGTATACATACTCAAGCATGGGGTTTTTCTGCATCTCTTGCATATAGGCATGCACAAAGGTTTCTGGATTATCGTCCTCGTTGAAGGTCGCAATCTGCTTCTCAACCTCTTCTTCGATAAATGCGTAGTACTGAAAAGTGTTCAAAACGTAATAATTTCGAAGATCACGAACTTTGCTGAAGTTTTGTTCAATTTTTCGATATCCATAATATCCGATTATGGGGAAATATTTCAGCCATTCGCAGGCTTGTACGATCAAGGCAGGAATTGTCTAGAATGGGTTTTTGACTGTAGTATGTTTGATTTTTCCTTCTTACTCGAACCATGGAAAAATGCTCTTGAAGAATGTTCACGAAATGGACGTATTTGTCCATGTCCTTGTAGCTGTAGTGATAGCCGAAAATGCTCTCGTTTATCACATTACCTACACACAACTAGAAATTCGATTTTTTAATCAGACCGTTTTTCAAAATTTACCTGAATAGTCCATCTTGGATCAAATACTTTACCTTCGTAGGTTTTCAATTGCTCCAACATCTCAACCACCGAACGCTTTACCTGAAAAGTTGTTTTTAATCTAAAAATAGTCTTCCTTACGAAACCTAAGAATAAGAGGTGAGCAAGATTTACCTGTTCCCGTCTCCGTCCCAGCCTTTCTCATTTGTTTTTACCTATTTTCCCGTCCCAATTTTAACTAGTCGACTCATCCCAACCCCGTCACTATCCCAAAAAATCGAGCTTTGCCCGTCCCTGCTAATTATTTAATTAGTCAAACTAACTTGTTCTTCCATTAGCTGTTTGCCCATCCCAAAGTCTCTAAATATCTTCAGTGCTGTTCTCCTTTGCTCTCTCCAGATATCTCCGTCCGAAGTTAAAATTCCAGTATTTTTCTTCTTTTGGAACAATGTTTCAGGCGGGGCTTGACTTCGGCCCAAAAATTTATCACCTGAACTAAAGACAATTAGATTAATTAGGGGTAATTTTAACCTTGAGTCACGAATGCTTCCTTGAAATATTTGTAATTTGTGATAACCACGACAGGAAAGGGGAGAAATAGAGTGAAAATTGGACCATAGGATTTCGACATTTTGTCTAATTGTTCTTGAATATGGTCTGACCCAATCTGAATGCTAACCTTAGCTGATTGCAAATGAAACGAATCATGGTTACCTGCAATAAATTTCCGATTATGGGCAGCGGCGCTGGACCAGGCGGATAGCGTTGAACATGCTTGTAGAATTTTCGAATAAAAAATGCAGTAATCGCGATGAATGCAACTATAGCAATAATGTTCATCTAAATCATATAGGATTTTTAGTGCAGTTTTTGGAAAAAATGATCAGAATTTTGATTTTGATTTCGCGATTTTTCAGAATCGTAACTTCGACCATTCATGATTAAGAACAACAAATTAAACAAAAAAAGTTTTGAACTCGAATCAATTTAGACGGGTATTGACAACTCATTGCTTGCGACAAGTAATTCGATTTATAAAGCGTCAAGAACAAGAAAATTTAAACAGTGACGCAAACTTGAGAAATTTCAAACCGCAGTCAGCCGCATGAAAAGAGACTGTATGTCCTATTGAGAGGCGGAAAGAAGGATGATCTTTTTTCGATTGGCATTCTATTTCATTTCATGCGGTTGACTGCGATTAGAAATTTCTCAAGTCTGCATTGATAAGAAAAAATTGTAGTTCTTTATTTTCAGCACACTAACTACCACTTCATATAGCACAGTCATGTCTTGTCTCAGAACTATGTTTTAAAATATGTTACTTTGTAAATAGTTTATCACAACTACAATATCAACAAATTTTAATCTATTAAGCAAACCATTCCCATATTATTATTAGTCTACATGCACAATTAGCACAAAGTTGTAATCACAAAATCGTCAGAATATTTTCATACAGACATGAAATATCTTGTAATTAGAATATCTATGAAAAACGTAAAGATATCAATTCTGGATTTTTTTCGTAAAAGTTACACATAATTTCAAAGCATTTCTTGTTTGAACACATAAATCAATTAGCCAACTAGTTTAGTCTACTAGCAATTATGATAAAATTGATCAATTATCAGCCCACATCTTCTTTAAACCATTAAAATATGAATTAGCTCCATCCTTCTCCAAATTTTCATGCAACTGTCTCTGCGAATCAATTCGTCGCTTCTCTCTTCTCAGCACTAATGACCAGGCTCCCGTCGCACAAAAACAATATATCGGTAAGCTCTGAAACTTATCAAATTAATAAATACCCACTAACATATAGATAGGGAAACTTTACTACATAAGTAAGCATCCATAATGTGGCCGGATTTTCAACATCTTTCTCATGATTAATCAGGACGATGCCACCATAGCTATACCAGAAATATAGGACGATATGAAGAACTGAATATGATGCTCAATGACAAATTATTTGCCAGTAATTATTCTTCTTACTTATGTTAGGTATTAGTAAGAGTATTGCTCTATCGGTTTCAATAAAATGCAGCGATCTATCCAAGTTATATCGTGAAATTAAGAATCTGAAATCATAATAATGCTTTAGTCCTCGTATAAGTCGATAAGAATAATCTTACTTATCTACTTTCTGCTGTACTGAATTATAAATCCTCAGAGCTATGAACGAAAGTAATGAAGCAATATCAAGGGCAAGGAAACCCTGAATTGTGCCCAATTTATCTCTCAATTATTTTAAGCTTTTGAGAGTAGCCTACATTCATTATCGTTTTGATGCTATCGGCCTTTTTATTAGATAGAAATACACAATTATACATGTAGTCATTAGACTGTAGATCGTAAAAGATAGACTTATAACAAAAATTTATTGATAATATCCACTGAAATTGCGCGATCTTCAAATTTACAATTCAATTTACTAACCGTAATAAGGGTCAAAATGAATGTAGTAATACGCGATTTGTTCAAATATGGAATTAGCCTAGTCAGAAATATGTCTAATGGAATAGCCAGATATAATAGTGAAAATTCTGAAACTGCTTTTGGTTGTTCAAGTGCGTTTTTCTCATCATATATCCTTTTAATTTTCCTTTTTGTCGATATCCGAATATTTGAATTATCATGACAAAATTTGAGGAGATTGTACAGGGCGTTTCAAGTTTATCTCCCTATTTTATTTTTTGAATAATTTTTTTATTTTTCATCCAAATTGGGTACGGTTTTTTGCATGGTACTCTCCGTACGTTAGGGTTTTGTTTGGTATAACTCTTGGGTCGAAACCAATTACCCATACCCAGAAAACCACCTGTTTTTGGGGAAGCAAATTTTTGACATCTAAGAAAATGTCCAAAAATTCATAACTTTCTTATTCCTGAACCAAATTGAATGATTCTTTTTTTATTCGACAGCATCTAGTCTCTAGATTATCAGACAATAAAATAAAAAAAATTTTGAATACCAATTTCTGCAGAAATGCGCATTTTTTGCGTCACGATTACGGACTTTTCGATCCGTACTGGGTTTACGCGTAAATGACGTCGGAAAAATCTGTCCTTTCAGTATGTTGTGCAGAATGACATGCTGAACAACTTTTATTTCAGGACCGACCTCGGATTCATTACCGTTAGGGCTCCAGAATTTTTAGAAGTGTGACGACCAATTATTGCAAAGTGCCATTTTGACAGAAATTTTCAAAAAATCATAACTTTCTTATTTCCAAACCAAATTGCATAATTCTTTTTTTATTGTGTAGATCTTATCGAGGAGATTATGGGAAAAATACAAATTTTAAGTAAAAAAAATATTTTTGTAGGGAAAAAATTACCCGAAATTACCCCATATACCCGTACTGGGTTTACAGGTAAGTGACGTTGGAAAAATTCGTCCTTCCAGTATGTTGTGCAGAATGACATGCTGAACAACTTTCGTCGTTGGACCAACCCTGGATTCATTACCGTTAGGGCTCTAGAATTTTTTGAAGTTCGACGATCAAATTCAGCAAAATGCTTTTTTGGCAGTAATTTAAAAAAAATCATATCTTCCTATATTTCTAATGGAATTTCATGATTATTTTTTTATTTGGTAGATCTTGTCAAGGAGAATACGGAAAAAATAAAAATAAAATTTTTAAAAATTAATTTTGGCGGGTAAAAGTTACCCGAAGTTACCCTATATACCCGTACTGGGTTTACGAGTAAATGACGTTGGAAAAATCTGTCCTTCCAGTATGTTGTGCAGATGGACATGCTGAACAACTTTCCTTCCAGGACTAACCCTGGATTCATTACCGTTAGGGCTCTAGAATTTTTTGAAGTTCGACGATCAAATTCAGCATAATGCCGTTTTGATAGAAAATCTTCAAAAAATCATATCTTCCTTATCTCTGTACCAAATTTCATGATTATTTTTTTATTTTGCAGGTATTGGATGGTAGAATGTTGGAAGGATAAAAAGAAATTTTTAGACAATTATTTTTAGTGGGTAAAAGTTACCTGAAATTACCCTATATGCCCGTACTGGGTTTACAAGTAAATGACGTTGGAAAAATTCGTCCTTCCAGTATGTTGTGCAGAATGACATGCTGAACAACTTTCCTTCCAGAACCTATTCTAGAATGTGCACACATAAAGAGCTATGAATTTTTGAACCAAATTTGGGCAAAAATGAGCCATGACAACTCTGCGAAGAAGTGACATTTCTCCGCTAGCGGGCAGCTTGTAGGAAAACGGTAAAGTGTTTCAGAAACTAGAAGGCTCGGACTACTTCCCAGTATAAATAATTCATGAAATCCGGCACTTTTTAACAAAATCAAAATTATAAAAAGCGAAAAATCGATATGATATTTTCCATATGTTTTACTATTTTAATCATAACTTCCTTATTCGGTGTCATTTTGACGAGATCTTTTCAGGATCGTGTTCAGCTGGTCTCTGCGAGCATTTTGATGTCGAAGTTGAATTTTTCCCATACAGAATAACGAAAATAGAACTTTCCGGAACGACTGGATGCGGACCTTCCGGAACAAATGGAGCAAGTGGTTGAATCGAGTTTTAATCTACGGATTCGTCATCAGCGTAGTCGAAAACCCTCAAGGACGATAATATTATATTATTTTATTTTTTTTGTCATTCCGTTCCGTTTAACTTTTTTAATTTGATTCCGTTCCAGTCCTGTCCGTCATGCCGGTGATCACTTGGGATGTACGTGAGAAGATCTTCATGGTCAAACTGGTCTGGTCCAACAATGATTCGATTGCGGAGGCTGAACGAAAGTACAAGACGCATTACGCCAACCTCGGTATTCGCAACGTGAAGCCGCCCACGAGGAAAACTGTCAAACAATGGATCGAGCGTTTAGAATCGTGCGGATCGGTACAGCGAAAGAAGCGCGAGAACCCAAAGTGAGAATAATCACAAGAGTGCCTGAAATCATAAAAAATTTCATAATCATAGACACATCTAAATCCCAAAAATACCATAAGATAGTTTTCTCATTCAGATATTGCCAGACGGAAGACATGAAGCTGGACGTCATGCTGGCGCTTGAGGAAGAGGAAGGGCGAATCTCTCTCAGCCGCGTCGAGGAGAAGCTGGGGATGTCGAAGACGACGATTTGGAGAATTTTGGTCGGCGAGGGATTCCACGCGTACAAGATCCACTACACGCAAGAGCTGAAGATCGGCGATCATGCTGCAAGGATTCAGTTTGCTGAACGTCAGCTCGACTTCGCCGCTGCAGACCAGAACTACTCCAACAAGATCCTCTGGACGGATGAATCGATTTTCTCTGTGCACGGGGGAATCAACAAGCAGAATGACCGGTAAATCTGAAATGACGAATTAAAAATGAGTTTAGCATTTTACGACTTCGGATTATGATGAGTGTTGTAAATTAGTCATGCTTCGGTTGCCTAAAGCTAGATAAGGAAAGAGTCGATCGATAGATTGCATTCTGCCTTCTGCTTTAGTAAAACTTTGACATAGACATTTGCTCCTCTCACCAGAATCGAGAAACATCGAATGGTCATTCGCCCTGCAATCTAAAATCTCAATATCATACAGATTTCTAAAATAGCCATTTCTTCACAAAGCAAACAAATTTTAAACAAGATGATCTTCTTGCAATTCGAAAGTTTTCACTGATTTAGGCTTTGGAGCACCGAAAATCGCCACTGGCAGGATTCTTTTCCCCTCCACGCGGATCAAGTGATGGTGTGGGCCGGCATCGCAAGCTGGGGTCTCGTGGGCCCCTTCTTCTTCCACCGCACTGTGACATCCGCCTCCTATCTCGATCTCCTGGAGAACGAACTCCTGCCTGCGCTCCAAGCGAATGGACGAAACAGGGAGGTGGTCTTCATGCAAGACGGAGCACCGCCTCACTATGCAGTGGCTGTCAGAGACTGGCTGGACGCAACTTTCCCGTCGAGATGGATCGGAAGACGCCCCCCTAACGATGCTCGTGCCCATCCCGACCTTTGCTGGCCCCCGCGCAGTCCCGATCTCACCCCCTGCGACTACTTTTTGTGGGGCTTCGTGAAGTCGAAGGTCTACACCAAGAAGTACCCCGACATCCCCAGTCTCAAAACCGCAATCCAAAACGCTTTTCGTTCCATTCCCCAAGTCATGCTCCAGAGAGCTACTGATACATACCTCAATCGCATGCGTCTTTGCATTTCCTATGACGGAAAATCCGTCGAAGTTCCCCCTGAAGGTTAACATTCTCATCTCAATCAATATTATCACCCATCACATTTCTTCTTGTTAATGAATATTTTTTAGAAAAAGTTGTTTGTGTAAAACTGAATCTCAAAGTAACAAAAAATTTCTTTTTACTTTCATCATATTCTCCTCGACAAGATCTGCAAAATAAAAAAAGAATTATGTAATTTGACCTAATACACAGGGAAATATGAATTTTTGAAAATTACTGCCAAAAAAGCACTATGCTGAATTTGGCCGTCGCACTTCAAAAAATTCTGGAGCCTCAACACTAATGAATTCGAGGTCGATCCTGAAACAAAATTTGTTCAGCATGTCCATCTGCACAACATACTGGAAGGACAGATTTTTCCAACGTCATTTACTTGTAAACCCAGTACGGGCATATAGGGTAATTTCAGGTAACTTTTACCCACTAAAAATAATTGTCTAAAAATTTCTTTTTATCCTTCCAACATTCTACCATCCAATACCTGCAAAATAAAAAAATAATCATGAAATTTGGTACAGAGATAAGGAAGATATGATTTTTTGAAGATTTTCTATCAAAACGGCATTATGCTGAATTTGATCGTCGAACTTCAAAAAATTCTAGAGCCCTAACGGTAATGAATCCAGGGTTAGTCCTGGAAGGAAAGTTGTTCAGCATGTCCATCTGCACAACATACTGGAAGGACAGATTTTTCCAACGTCATTTACTCGTAAACCCAGTACGGGTATATAGGGTAACTTCGGGTAACTTTTACCCGCCAAAATTAATTTTTAAAAATTTTATTTTTATTTTTTCCGTATTCTCCTTGACAAGATCTACCAAATAAAAAAATAATCATGAAATTCCATTAGAAATATAGGAAGATATGATTTTTTTTAAATTACTGCCAAAAAAGCATTTTGCTGAATTTGATCGTCGAACTTCAAAAAATTCTAGAGCCCTAACGGTAATGAATCCAGGGTTGGTCCAACGACGAAAGTTGTTCAGCATGTCATTCTGCACAACATACTGGAAGGACGAATTTTTCCAACGTCACTTACCTGTAAACCCAGTACGGGTATATGGGGTAATTTCGGGTAATTTTTTCCCTACAAAAATATTTTTTTTACTTAAAATTTGTATTTTTCCCATAATCTCCTCGATAAGATCTACACAATAAAAAAAGAATTATGCAATTTGGTTTGGAAATAAGAAAGTTATGATTTTTTGAAAATTTCTGTCAAAATGGCACTTTGCAATAATTGGTCGTCACACTTCTAAAAATTCTGGAGCCCTAACGGTAATGAATCCGAGGTCGGTCCTGAAATAAAAGTTGTTCAGCATGTCATTCTGCACAACATACTGAAAGGACAGATTTTTCCGACGTCATTTACGCGTAAACCCAGTACGGATCGAAAAGTCCGTAATCGTGACGCAAAAAATGCGCATTTCTGCAGAAATTGGTATTCAAAATTTTTTTTATTTTATTGTCTGATAATCTAGAGACCAAATGCTGTCGAATAAAAAAAGAATCATCCAATTTGGTTCAGGAATAAGAAAGTTATGAATTTTTGAACATTTTTTTAGCTCCAAAAAATTTGCTTCCCCAAAAACAGGTGGTTTTCTGGGTATGGGTAATTGGTTTCGACCCAAGAGTTATACCAAACAAAACCCTAACGTACGGAGAGTACCATGCAAAAAACCGTACCCAATTTGGATGAAAAATAAAAAAATTATTCAAAAAATAAAATAGGGAGATAAACTTGAAACGCCCTGTATTTTATCAAGCATCATTTTTCCTCCCAGTAAAATTTTATGGTTTAGTTAATAATTGAAAGCTATGAGTAATTCATATGTTGATTCAAATCTATCTGGAAATTTCTAGTTCAGTATCCTTTCTTTCTTCCTGTCAAGTTTCTGCGATTGCATTAAGGTAATTAGATATGAGTACGTGGATGTAGCAACATTTTGCCTCTGCACGTTATTACGTCTATCTTTTTTCTTCTATTTCATTAGTTGGAATTCGCAATTATCAAATTTTCATATCCAGGTGATGATTATAATCATACTTCAATTACTTTTTATTCATGTGTATCTGGATATTGTGAAATATTTGAAGACAGAAGACTTACCGCATGAAGTTATCGAGAGAATTCCACGAAAGAGGATGCAAATTCGAACAGGAACTAGACGATTACAGTCAACAAAGAGGAATCGCGAAAGGAAGTGATATATCTGAAATGTAACTGGTTGCTAAAAATATCTCGGAATGAAAAGAGCGAATAATTATCCGAGAATTAGATTATTGCGCTAGAAATATTGAATTATTTTCTACTCGGAACTCAGAATAACATTGCATTGAAGCTGGAATGTAATTTATTTTGTAAAGTTGCTCAAGATTTTATTTTAGATTAGAAACGTTTGGTAAAATTCTAAGATGAATTGTGATAATCATGGTTCGTTCCTCTTCATTCTAATTCCGTGTCTCTTCTAATAGTCTAGAATGGTTTGCATATAAAAATTCTAAATCTTTTCAAACAAATTTAGACTAAATTTTATCTCACATAGACCTTGAGATTATTATTTTGTGCGCATAAATAAATACACAATATTTCAAGCTCCAATTTTGGTCGTATTTTCATGATATCCTGCTGGTATTCGATCGCTTACACTAGCATCAAATTAGAATTAGTCGAAATTCGAAATGTGATTTATATTTTTAGAATTTCTAAGTGGGAATGCGAAAGGTGCAATTTGAAAGCGGCAGATAATTCGGATGTTTGTGTGATTCGAGTGAGACATCTCAAAAATCAACTAATATGCTGATTATGGTAAGACGCCATAGAAACCTAATGGTGTTCAACTATTTTCGACTAAATTAGTGTTAAAAATGAATGCATATGGACTAGAAAAAGTAATTCTAGATGTCTTTGTGGTCTAAAAATGGAAATAGGTAAATATTAATGAACATTTATATTGTAGCTGGATACGAGTACAGTATGATTTTGATAGAATTAAACACTTACTTGAATTGCAGAATAAGTCAACGAATATAGATGAATAGTCAGCAGGTAGGTTATCATCAATAACTGAAATTATAAATGAATAATCTTTAAAAAGTCTAAACTGAAACGACTATTTCTTTAGGAAGTAGATCTGTATATTATCTTTTTTCAAGTCGCGTCTGTCATTTTTTTAAAGAAGTATTTGGTATAAAAACGAAATCATATTCTGCATTGATTCTAAGTTTTTTTTTAAAGAAATAGTTGACTGAAAATTTTTAATAAAATCACTCCGATCAAGTTCTTATAAAATTGAAAAGTACCTTTAAATTTGGGTGAACGTAGACCTTTTTCTGCAAATATCGAACAGTGTTCGCGAAATAAATCGCAGCAATGCATGATACAATTTGGATAATTTCAAGCAGAATATATGCAATTGAATCCGTCTGCTTCACCAAATCGCTGTCTTCTACGGAGCACCAACTTGTATTCATTATGCTAATACAAATTTTAAATCTGAAAAATAGTTCAAGCTGAGTAATTCACAATCAATTACGAGACGAAATGAACGAACATTGCGAATTCAAATGACGTCTACATTCGACCTATTGTCTTGAGTTATGATTGAAAAATTGAATGAACGAAATGCAAATTGAATTCGACGATCTCCGCAGTTTCTGCAAGAGTAACCGAATGACTATACAAAAATTGCTTTGAGACGTTTCAGCAGTAAGATTGAAGAACAGAGTAATAGATTATAGGTTGAATTTTGAGCTTAGAGACATTTTAAAACTACTATTTCTGAAATGCATTAGATAGATAATGAAATGTTCTATCAAAAGGAAAAGACACGAATAATTGCAAATTAGCAGCGAAACATACATTCGCATCAAAGAGACGCAATGTTTTATTTATCGCTTTATGGGTAAATCTGATGAAATTATCATCGGGAAATTTCAATTAGTGAAATGTAAAGTCGAAAGATTCTGAGAAATGCAAGGCAATAATTATGATGTGCAAAAACATGTTGATATGAAATATTGCATTCGAACTAATTCGGTAAAACGAGATACGTTTGTAATTGGTTTAAAAATAGGTGCAAATTATAATTTTTAGCCTTGCTGCTATCATATCGTATCACACATAAAAAGGAATCGCTGTAATGCTGAACAGTGCGAATTTCGTTAGACGTAGGAGTCGAGTGAAGAATACATTTTGCATTCAGATTATAGTTTTCAGAATAAACTAACGCAACTGCTGAATGGAATAGATACAATTCGCTGAAAGGCAATAGAGTCGAGGAGAGTTCGGAGGAAAGCAGCCAGACAAGCAACAGCAGGCAATTGTATGAATTGCATTAACGAGATAATGTTGTTGACGATGATTTTACCTTTGCAGGCAGGCAGAAGGTAAAGGCGGAATAACACCGAATGCTTTGGTTTGAAATGATATATGGCTAATAAAAAGCGAACGAGCTATGTCTGAAATAGCTGAAATGGAAATGCGATGAAGCAATAGTGAAAATAGAAAAATAATTTGAATGACCCTGCCAAAGTTATGAGTAAGTACAATAATTTTGTGAATCAGACCGAAGTTCTGTCACACACATGTAATTAGAGGAAGGGATGTGATTAGATAAGCGAATGCATAGAGTCTACCCAGACATCATGTTTCAGACATTCAATATTTTACTTATCAAAAAGTGGTAGAACGAAAATTGAATCGAGGTCAAAAATCGAGAATAATAATTCGCCCAGAATTTATCCTACTTTCGAACAATATTGATTTTTATGCTCTCGTTCTCAATTTCAGAGGAGGGTCTTACGGTTACGAGATTATCGGATTTATAAAATAAAATAATAATTAGCGGATTTTACTCCCACTTTGACAAAATATCACAAAGTTTTACAAGAGATTATATCGACAGGAAACAAAATTTGAAACGGAAAATATTTCGATTATTGTCGATGACCGGTTACTTGAGACGAAATAAAATGAACGAAAGTTTTGATGTATAGAAATTAGCGCGTTGTTTGCAATGAATGTATGACATTTCAGCGATTTCAGGAACGAGTTTGATGACTATTTGAAATTACGCAATGCACACTTCGTATATTCGAATTTGTGCATCGTTTAATCCGTCTCAAGTTATCGATCGTTAATAATACAGAAGGTTCATTGTAATATATGAAATTATGCAGAATTGTTTCAAATTGGACATATTCATTTTACCCAATACCTTATAAAATCACCTGCAAAACATTTTAGGTTGCATTTAAAATCGTCTATAGAAATTAGAGAACATATTCATCTAAAAGCATAAATGTCATTTTAATTTAATTAAACTTCAATTTTTTTTCCTTGCCCTTTTCCCCACTAGGTGGGGGTCGGCTACCTTCAACCCGTGATGGGACAGTCGGCCTATCCTAGCCACACAGGACTAGTGGCCCGGCCCGAGGACGGACTGTTGTTGTTCCTCTCATATTTGTGAGTATTCAAATAAAGTACTATATTTAGCCTTTGTTATCCAGAACTGCTGGGCGGACTCGACAAATAGCATGAATCAATGAAAGTTCGAGGAATGGAAGAACTGCAAATAAGATCTGTTTAAACTATCTCATTATTATCAAATTAAATTATTGCAGCAGAGCTTTAAAAAAATTGAAATAATCAAGCATTACCATGGCTTGAACGGACTAAAAATAAAATATGGGAAACTCAAAAATGTGCTCTTATACCAATTTTATCTCTGAATAGACGAGTATTAGCTAGAAATGTTCTATTTACTTATTTATCTTCATTCGAATTCATTCATTTAATGAGTAAAAATTGCAGACATATTTATAAAACAACTAAATATGACGCGCCAACATTCATATAAGGTTGGGAAAGTAAACAAACAGGATGTGGCTTATTTATTGTTTGATAATTATTCCATTTTTAAACCTATTTTAAATAAATTATTGATAAATAAAATTTGATTAGACTGATATTTGTCAAATTCAGCCTGATCAGGCTGTGTGTCAGGTGTTGTGTTTCTTTATCTTGTGAGAGGATAAATACGAGGTTTTTCTTCATCTTTCTCTTTGCCTCTTTCATTCGCATGTGATACTTTTATCTTCCTCAATTCCTCAATTCTCCCAGCTAATCTCTATTTCGATCAAGTTTTCGATTTCTTCCTCTGCTCTGATTTGTGATTAGTGTCAATTCCCGGTTCAGGCAGGTATTTTGTTCTTTAATTTTATTTACTTTTCCAAAGCCTCTATTGTCAAAAGGCCTAACAATTGAAACTAAATGATGCACAAGTTTGAAGATATAGGATTTGCGTTGCGTATTTTATATCTATCGCATAAATCACCTCTTGATTGTCTGAAATGTTGTCAAGTTAAGCTAACCACAAAAAGCCAATTCCACGAAATAACATTTTGCCATTTTATTTTATCTCGAATGGGCGGTCTTCGATAATATCATATCTTTTAAACTTCGCTCTATCTTTCGCTTATTCGTCGTCAAAACTTGAAAACAATCGTAAAAATATCTCATTTGTGTAAACATTTAATTATGCATGCATTTCCTCATTTATCCTCACTTTTTGATAAAAAGTCCCTCCCTAGCCATGCAACTCTATTCATTTTTGCTTTTTTCTCGGTCCTTCATTGCACCGTTCTTTCGCGCAGTCTTTCTCCTCTTCTCATCTCTCAAGATCTCCCCTCTCACTGTATTTTTCTTCCGACAGTCCGAAATCCCCTCGGCTTTCTCAGTTTGCTCTCCAACTCCTCTATCAAACTTCTCCGTTCTAAATTTAATTAGACCTGTCTATCGATCAATAAAATGCACAGGATTACAGACAAGGTAACTTGATCAAAATATCTTTACTTTTAGAGCAACTCAAAGTGGTTTATCATAAAGTGCATACCAATAAGTATAACTGAAATGAAGTTGTTTACATGGTTGTATTCACTCTACCCTTGACTAGGACATTTTGCATCCACCCGTTCTGCCTCTCTGCTGAAATACCCCTATCCTCTCGCATTTTCGTTGAGCTTTGGCTGTAAGTCAGCTGCTTCTCATTTCCCATCATGTTTTTCCCTTTCTCTTTGTTTTGTTTGACCCTTCAACTTCTAGAAAAGTCAGCTCGAATTCTCTTTCTGCGATCATGCACGCTCTGCGCATTCAGCATTCTCTCCGTAGTTTCGTTCGACAATTGATAGCTTTGTTCTCGAGAAAATCTTGGCAAAAATTTCACTTCGGCATATCATATTCTCCAGATTGTTTGTCTTGTCTTCATGCAATGGCATCTTTGCTATGGATTCCTTTAATAATCTCTAGCAGTCTCACAATTATAGACGATCAACGACTTTTTCCGCGGAATGTCGATTGACTTGGAGAGTGTTGAAGGATCGAACTCCTCTGGCTGCTCGATCGAAGACAAACTGCCCACTAAGAACTGTTTGATCAGAGGAAAAGAGGGACAATACGCGATTGGACGGAAGATCGCCCAGGGCCGATATGGAGCTGTGTTCGAAGTAATCAATTCATAAATAAACAAAGCTAGATATGTTTTTCAAAATCATCAATTGTCGGTAGCCGATATCAGCTGATACTTTTGACACGACGCTATTCCGTGCGATGCAGGCAGCTCGCAAAAACGATTATTTTTCCTCGTCGGTCATCTCAAAAACTCGCTCTTTGAAAAATTTTGAAGACGCTTCCTCAAACATAATGAATTGGCTGCTGACTCAAAAATGTGCGGCATTTGGCTTGTGCCTTTTTGCTTTATGACTTCCTCTTCGAACGGATTGCAATGGCTCGCAGCTGTCAGAAATGAGTTCTGTGAGAAAAGGGAAGGTTGAAAAAGCTGCTTGACTTGATTGAGGAGAGGAATAGAACACGAGAATATGATCGATGGAATGAAATGAATGCCGAAATGCCGATCTGCTCAGGTACTGCGGAAAGCTGACGGCAAGAGACTCGCCTGCAAACTAGAGGTATGCGAGACGCACTCACATGGACTCGACCAGGACTATGTCATCATGAACAAGGGAGCTAAGAAGGGTACAGACAAAATGCGGCATGACTAATGTGACATCTGGAAATTGCAGGCTGCCAATACCTTATCCATATGTTGGATCGCGGAAAGATCGAGGAATATTTCAAGTTCATCATCATGCCATTGGTTCGTTTGTGATTGATCGTGCAGGGGAATGTAGTTTGATTTAGCTGGGAGACAATCTAATGTCGATAAAGAACATGTTCGAAGACGGTCGATTGTCCCTTTCCTCGGGCCTCAGACTCTCGTATCACGCTCTGTTCAGTCTCCAGGAGCTTCACAACACACTCCACTTTGTGCATCGGGATATCAAGGTTTTCATCTGGATATTGAATTTGGCTGAACAAAATTCAAAGTTTTGAAATTCATACAAAACATCAGCAATTAAATTTCGCTTAGCTCTGATATCGAGTCAATTTAGCTAAATTGATAATTTAGCCTTCTAATTTCTGTCTTCCTGCACACTACAATGAACACAACATAAAGCTGATTCTCATCGACTATGGAATTTGTCGATCCTTCAAAGACAAAAATGGCGAATGGAAGAATCCGAGGGAGAATGTTCCCTTCAGGTTTGGTACTTCTCTGATTCGAAAGTTACGTATGCATCCACTTTAGAGGCACCACAAGATATGCTTCTCTTGCTGCTCATTACGGAAAAGAGCAATCTCCCAAGGATGACTTGGAGGCCTGGTTCTACATGATGGTTGAATTCATCAATGGTTATCTCAATTTTTAGCTATTTTCTGGAATTGAACATTTTAGGAACTCTGCCTTGGTCGGACACTCACAAAGATGACAGAAACGTGGTGAAGGAGTTGAAGGAGAAAGTCGCCACGAATGAGGGACATCATATGATCATGAAATACTGTCCCCGAGTCGAGTTCCGAAGGATACAGACCTACATTCAGGGCCTGCATTATCAGAGCACTCCTGACTACAACTTCCTCTTTGATATGCTTCTTTTGGCTATGAGAAACAATCAAATCACTCTTGAAGAAAAATATGACTGGCAAGATAACTAACTCTCGTCGCAATCTACGAGATTCTTATAAAATATTTATAGCTCAAACATTTTATCTAATTATCCCGATTCCCTTAAATTATCAAAATAACTCTCTGACTATACTCCAGTTATTCTAAGATTAGATTCACCATCAAACATCGCAAATAGAGTCCGTTATAAAGTCCCTAAAATATCCCAGTTATTCAAAAAAATCCATACGAGGTATTATTCGGTTGTTAATTAATTGAAAACAGCAATTACGAATATCTTTCGATGAATCGAAGTTTAATTTAATTTCCCGATTATTAATTGTTTCTTAAAAATATGCCTCACACCTCGATTCATCCTTCCAAATACACAAAACTAACTAGCCGATCATGTATTTTATTGAAATTTCATTCAAATAAATCTATGCATACAATTGAAAAAATACGTTAGCATGATAAGAATCTGCTCAATGGAGTTCCGCTGTCCGTGACTTCTTTCCTGTCTTTGTCGTATTGATAGACTTTGTCGGGCGTGAAGATGTAGACGTTTCCACCTTTCCATCGACTCATTCCTTTCACTTTATCCGGCAATCCCTAAATTCTGTTTGTCGTTTCAATCGTCGAAAAAATAATTCAAAATATAACATAAGGAAAAATTTGCAACCCTAACTTATAGTCACATTAAAATAACTAGCAAATTTGAGTTAAAATAGTAGAAAATTACCGAACTTTAACTCTAGACGAAATAATAAGTTCAATTAAAAAAATGTTCAAGATTCCTAAAAATCTTATGCTAACCTCAAAGTAGGACATCGTTCTGCCACTCATCAAGGATTTGTTCCAATATTCGTCGTACAAAGCAAACTGACCACCATTCTAAAAAAAATTGTCTTAAAACTCGAATTTACGTTTACCGATAAGAGAAGTTGTCGGGTGTCATGCCATCTGATTGCACTGTACGGAGTGAAGGCGATATTCGATGGAAGTTCTTTCGGGAAGTTTGAGTCGAGTTTGAAGCTTAATCCCTGAGCTTTGTATGCATATGCCTGAATTATAGAAGTGAGTTTCTTGGTTAAGTTTATGTAAAACGCACACTTTTCTCCTTGATCAAAACCAACCACTCTTTTTCGTCGTCATACACTGCTGCATTAACGTCACTTGGGCCATTTGGAAAGTACTAAACTCATTTGCATTGAAAGAGAAGTTGACAAATCTAAGCAACCTCTTTTATGCTTCCTTTACCCACTATTCGGTTGTTTAGGATTATGTAGACGGTTTTATCGTTGAAGAGATAATCTTTGTTTGGCGCTAAAAGATTATACGATTTTTTTTCATAATTCTATTCCATTTATACTTGAAGCGTAGGCATCTACTCTTTGAGGACAACCTCCAGAAAACGACGTTGACACTGATCCTGACCCAATATCGGAGCGCTCTTCATTGATTGGCAATTTTCTGAAAGTTTATTTTATAAATTGAAGACCTAGTAATTAGAGGCGTTAGATAGTGATTATGCTGGATATCTACTATCTTTTCGAAACTATTGCCCTATTCAAGCACCTAGATCGTGGAGTTGCGGTGAATGAGTCGGTGTGCCTCCAACCATCCCTATCCTTTTCAGTAGTCGTTCTTAATCTGCCCAAGCTTGTGGTTGATCGGAAACGAGGTCTTTCTGTAGTGCTCTAAACAATATCAACATTGTTAAGATCAATAGCGGTCGAAAACTCGAAACAATATATGATTTTGCATATGGTTGGTTGACTCATTTGTATGATTTAGCCATATCGAACTTGTAGATTATCTTGGTTTATTGATCAAAATATAAATATGTAAAATTCTACTAGATCGGTTTATGCTAAATACACGAAATAAACTGAATTAAGATTAAAAAAAAACTTTCGAGCTTTCGACCGTCACTATATTCTCAGTACTTGAACGTTTATTTTTCTGCACAAGATTAGATACAGACAAATTTGCATTGCAAACAATATTATGAGATTTTTCAGAATAGCGAAAATTTATCCTAGGAAACCGAAAATGCCAGAAGAGACCGGTTTGTTGAGCGGAATGTCGACTTTGTCTCCGAGATGGTCGTCGTTGCTCTTGGCCGTGCCCTTCAGATCGATCTCATCCCTTCCATGATGGCCATTCACGTTGCTTCGGGCTGGCAATTCTCCTTCGTCCTTGTGAATCTAAACCTTTGGATGTCATAAAACTACAATATTGAAATGAGGCATGAGTGGGAATTGTCATTTTGGCTTCTAAAAATGACAGAAGGAATAAGGAATTTTCTGGATATAATTTCTATCAAAATAAGTGCAATATCATTAGTCTCCTTACAACTTCAGCCTTAGATCCCCCTCCAAAGAGTCCAAAAAGACATTGGACTTGCTGGAAATCGATCGCGACCAGCAGTACTAGCAGAAGGACCGTTCGAGACATGGCAGACGAGTCGAAAGACGAGACGAGACGAAACGATTCAATAGTCACTGTCAGTGATTCAGTGACAATTGATAAGAGAGGTCTTGTTTGTCCATTTCGGAAGATGAAAAGAAAAGGTTGAGGTTGAGTAACAATTTATCACACTTTCACTTTCTGTTTTTCTTGCAGAAACAGTTTTGAAATATTGAATATCAGCCAATGTTCATATCAATTGGGTTGAATCACGTTTTATAATGACGCAAAACTTTTCAGCCAATTTAATACATTTGGATGATTTAGAGCCGAATTGAATGATCGGCTATATAGGCTAGCAAGATAATTCAGAATGCGTACTTTTAAATCTTTATTATTTATATTTTGTAACTTAAAATAACTCGCAAATTATTTATCTTGTTTAGCACTGCAAGTATCGGCTTAATGGCGTCTCATTAGTAACTCTTTTGGCTCTCGAATCGTATGTGAAGACGGAATTTGATGTGAACCCAGTTAATGACATTCCGGCTGCTAAACAATTTACTATTAGCAAAAACAAAGGTCAAATCATTACCTAGTTCAGTTCCTTTGACATTATATGGCAAATTTTCGAAGTAGTTATCGATTCTGCTTGTTAGCGTGACTTTGTTCCAATTTTCATCGTAGACAACGAATTGACCGCTTTCCTGAATTTACAAAATTATGATTTTTTAACGATGAATACATAAGTAATTCAGCATGTATAAATTTATATCACATATCCTGGCTAAAACTTAGTCCTCTATCATCTTGAAAAGAGAAGGAAAATGCATTTGAAGAAGACACTTGAAAAGAAATAAACGATGAGCCAACTTGTAGGTGGGAAGTATGCATCGCGTATTTTGAATAAATCGTCCAACTCATTTCTCTAATTAATGAAATCTCGTAAATTCTACCACAAAAACGCGTTAATTCCAGCGCATTGAAGATACATATCATTTATTCTTTTTCAGGCGATCATTTCATGAAGTAAAAAGTGGTAGAATTTGAAATCGAAAACGTTTCACATGAGCATTCCATTATTGCTGAACATTACCGATAGAACGACTTGATGACCATTGACCCATCTCAGCGCTCCAGTTGGTCGAAACGGGACGTCGCGTGGAAGTTGCTTAGGGAAACCATTATCCAGGTCGAATTTTAGACTGTGACGATTAAACAAATAACCATAGACCTAAAATGATGGCTTTTTACTGTACGCTTCAGAATAAAAAACTTGTGATCCTGAGAATAGAACAACTCTCCCACTGATCGGATTCCACACAGCTCCTTGGACTGAAGATGGTGCATTTTGGAAGAGGTCTCTGATAGGTTGGCTCTAAACTTGTACGTACATACTTCGCATGATATCGTAAATCATCCCACTATTTTCCTGATTTAGAGTTTTGAGATAAAAATACACCGAAATCGGGGTTAAATTTGAATGTCACGGTATCGAATTTGCAATTCCAGACCCATAACTCAATCATACCTTGATTACTCTTTGCCCACTTATTGTGTACACTTTAGAGCCTTCGAATAAGTATGAGAAACTTGTGCCTAAAGTTTATGTTCTATGTTATCATTCTCCTGAAAAATGAACTTACTTGGCGTATATGTATCGACAGATCTCGGACACCCTGCAGAACTTCCGAATTTCTCGTCAGTTCCACCGAGCGAAGTGCCCGATCCTGACGCTGACCCTCCCCACGGTGAACTTGGTCGTCGAGTTGTAGTTGTCGTCCTAGCCGCTAAACTACTTGTGTCATTTGTATGTCATTTCTTTCGATAATTTTTCTCATTTCTGTCATTTTGCAGCTATATATTGAAGAAGCAACACACCATGCACAATCGTTCTTTACATGCTTGAAAGTTTCCAAATATTTTATTATGTTTTGCGAAAAATGACAAAATTCGGAATTTTGATGGTAAAACAATTGTACACATCAAAATGTTTGGAATCTTAATTTTGAGGCGCTAGAAATTTCAATTTCGACTCTGAATTTTCAAAACTAAAACTCAAAACATCCTTTTCACACATAGTCTGCAAATAATGACTAAAATGATGAGATAGATGAGCAGAGGAATCATGCAAGATTGAGCAGTGAGCAAGTTGTTTAGTGATTATAATAGACTACAAGGTATGCCATAAGTACGGACGATTCGTGCATACAAATTATGCATAAAAATTATCTATCAAGCAAAAGACCATTTTCCTTCGTTGAAACCTCAACATGAGAATGAATAATAATTTTAAATACTAACTAAATTTTTCATTATGATAATTAGTTAACCGCCTGGATTATGAAATGTCCGTATTTTTAGCGCACTAATTAATATCAATAATTCAGAAGATGATCATCCCAGTCTATCAAGCCACCCTTTCGCTCTGTCAAATAACCCCTTCGTAGTTGTGGGGCTTTGTGTACCTGAAAGAAATTTGAATTATTGTATTGTAAGTAGAAGCAGAGGCGATAGGAAAGCTGTTTATGAAAGCAAGAACAAAATATGATACGACTAAATATTATTATGTCTGAAAGCTTTGTAAAAAAACTTCGTAACTCTACAACTACACCAATTAACAAAGTGAACAAAAATTACAGGCTTTTTATCAAGAACAATGTTAACAAATTTTATCTGTATCATTTCCAAATTATTATATTATATTGAAACAAAGACCGCATTAGGATTCAGCTAAAATATTGCATTGTGCAATTTCCGAAGAAATTATATGATATTTTTATCACTTTGACGAAATGTACGTCTGTTATTGATTAGTACGTTTCGCTTGAAAGAAAACCAAAATCGACCGGTCACTTTGATGGCGGTCATTAATTAGGTTTTCATTACTGACAGTCGATAATCGGTATTTGGAATGACGAGTTTATTCTTTGGTTTAGATCTTTGATGAAAAAGTCTAAAAAATCTCTCTTAATATGTGTGAAAGATTTCGTTAATCCAATAAGTCATTAATTTTTATTTATTATTATGCCATAAAGTTATCAAATTTTGTTCCTAATATTATCGAAGTTTGTACATAATTAGATTATTGTGACCAATCTCATTCCAGAACGAACATTCAACGAGGATATTCGATAAAAAATACCCATAAGAATTTCTATACAACACAATTGCACAATGAAGAATACCCGTTCTGGAATCATATTTGATTATTAACCATAGAAGCAATGACATTGATTATTGACAACTATGCAAACTGATAAATCGCACTCACTTGTAGTAAAACTGCTACCGCCACCCCACGAAGAGCCTGAATTCGACCCTTGCTGACCAGAATTCCAACCAGGATTCCGGTTTTCCCAATCACTACCCCATTGACTTCCTCTTTGTCTACTACCCGAATCGCCCCAATTTGACCCCGACCCAGAGTTCGAATTTCCCCATCCATTTGAGTTGGAGCCACCCCATGGCGATTGCGTCGTAGGTGAAAGCCGACCTGAAGAACCGCCCCAACTCGAACCACTCGAAGAGCTGCCTGATGATGAAGAGGATGAACCAGAACCACGGCCTGGAATTAAAAAGTCGATTGTGTCTTTTTTCGAAAATGCTTCATTTTATGAAAATTCTGTTTTCAGGAATGTTTGAAATTTCAGCATTTTTTCTAAATTTTTTCCTTTCTCAAAGTTGAATATTCAATACGTAATCTAATGACAATCTGGAAATGTTGAAGTGTAGTATTTTAATATCGTAACATGCGAAGTACATTGGTTAGGCTTGGGTTTAGGGGTTATGCACGACCTGTCAAAGAGAAACTAGAGTCCAATCTTTGGGCTTCTCTAAAACACACCATTTCTTGCGCACTTCAAACGAATTTCTAATAACTTCTGATAAACGCGATCAATTGGAAAAATTCCAGCGTACAGTAATAGAAAATATTTAGGGCTAATTCTGTACACTAACGAATTCCTGAAAAAGACTCGATAATAAAATTATTATAGAGATTCGCTTTATGCGCAACGATTTGATTAATTTGCTTCGAGCTGACGCGTCGTGTACGGTAAGGATGATTTTCCTATAACAACTTTCATGTTATATCTCGACTCTATGGCTCCGGATTGAGGATCTAATTTTCAGAAATGTGTTTATTTTCTTATTCTTGTACGCTATTTTCTTTTCGAACCTACCATAAATATCCTGAATTGCGCTAATGTCATCAGAAGTTAGTTCAGGCGCAATGTATCTGCCGCTGCTATCAACGGTAGACTGATAGAATGGTGCCATAATGGCTTTGTCGTTCCTTGAATGCTCGAGTCCGAGCGTATGTCCTCCCTCATGAATAGCAACGGCTAAAATGTCCGTGTAGTCGCTAAAATATAGAAAATTTTCATTGATCTTGACTTTTTCCTGCCTCCCGATCTTATTGGCGTCCTTGTACGCCCATTTTTCGTCGTCATCAAAATGCAGTGCGCCGTTTTCAGGCATTGTTGCATGTGCTAGCACTCCGCCATCGCCATCGAACGGCCCATAGAAATATTATCATGAAATAAGATTGGTTCATCATCAAACCATGGATCTCCGTGATTCTTCGTCCCGAATTTGATTTTGATGTCTCCTCTGCCTTGAGGTACTTCCTCAAACGATATCGGCGCTACAGCACTCCATTTGCCGTAAGCCTCACGAATTGCTCGCCTGTAATACAAATGAATCAATCGACATTCACCTCGACGTCTTTGTCATATTATCTCGAAATATCGATCATAAATTGCCTACTGAAAGAGTCAACGAATATTCTCTGGATATTCGCAAGCGTTAATCTTTCCGGCTTATCAGTGATATCAGAAATCAATTTATGTATCGAGAACAGTGGCGAAATGGAATTATAATGTGAAATATTGAAAACTGAAACTGGCAGAAGGAATACGAATTACGTGATTCGTGAAATATACATTCTATTTCGTCATTGATAGAAAAAAATCATACGATTTATGCCTTACTTGACAGTATCTCTATCCAAATCAGGCGTGTATGATTCAAATGAGTAAGTGATGTGACTCTTCTTCCATTTGAATCCCGAACTGCCTCCAGACGCTGTGATAGCCAGTGGAGCGTCGGTGAACCCGCAACGAGGCATGGCCATCTTCTTCCTCGTTACAGAATCCAGAATTCCTGTCTTTGCAAGACCAGCAAATTCTTGGAATTTCCTGGAAAAGTATCATCTTGGTTTTATATATTTAAAATCCTGTTAAAAACTAACGTGACAGCCTTCTTGATCATGCTTCCAACGTCAAAATCTCCAGCCATTCCGCCGGTTTGTAGATTTGTCGGACTAATGTAACCGAAGTCTTGCAAGTAGTCCTTAATTTGTTTATTTTAAATGACGATTTCATTATCTATTAATGTGATAAAACTTTTTATAAAAAATATATATATCTTCCTGATCAAAAACTGTTCCATTTTCGAATTTGGATAAAATGCTCTCTCAATATTAGACAATTTTAAGGATAGGTTTAAAAATAATCAATCTATAATTTACCTTAGCTTTATCTTCGCTGACAGGAGCAACATTGAATTTATTTGAATGCCCATGCGATATTCCCCCTCCACCGCCCGAATTGCTACCGCTATTGCTATTTCCTTTCAAATTCGAAACGAGATCGCTGAAGAATCCTGCGTCTGATATCGATACCAAAACTAGAGTGATTGTCAGCCGTCGAATAATCATCTGAATTGAATTATCGTTTGCATAAGTTATTACAGTTGATGGTTGATAGTATCGTTCGGGCAACGAAAACATGGAGAATTAGAGATCAGAAGGGAGAATGCGTGCGATCAATTGACGGTTGATGAAATTGATAGATAGGTTTGACAAATGATAAAATCGACGTGGGTTATCAATAATATTATCAATCGAGAAGGAAGACATCGCGATATTGAAGTAATTGGAATGATGAAATAGTAAGAACATAAAATAGCGTTAGTGTAAGCAAGAACTTCAAAAGAAAATTCTGTATGAAAAACGACCAAAATGACTTCATTTGGTCTATTTTTCAAATTTCACTACGTTTTTGAGCGCAGTTCTTCTGTCCTCTAGCGATGTCTTCTTGGTTATGCTGTTACCATCATTTATCACTTCATCAATTCATCTATTTTTCTTCACTTCGATGCAACGCGAGAAGACCTGGCTGCGGTGACTTACTCAGTCGATAGTCAGAACCGAAAAGTTCAGCGAATTGATCTGAGAAATCGATCTGTCGATCTGTATGGAAGAGGAGAAAATTGACAGTCTTAAAGATTCGAATGTAGATTATGAATCACAACTTGGTATTTTTCCTGTTTACGTTAAACTTCTGAGTATCAAAATTGAGTGTGACAATGTATTTGTCCTGGGCAATTTTGGGGACCAAGTTAAAGGTATATATTCTTATATGATTAGAGAGCTGTAAAATTCAGAAAGAATCTCAACTCTAAAAATGTGAATTCCACTCTTTTTCATTTTAAAATTGTTATTCCAAATTTTGAAAGTTTGAAGCTTTTTTTCTGTTTCGACTGCGCGATAAGTTCGGAGCATGCTTTAGTCATTTTGATTTATTCCATATTCGTTATCTTTTATCAACGATAGCGGATAAATACAAACATACACGTATTCAATTAGTACGCATAATTATGATATGAAGATCATGGTAGTATAATTGCGAAATGATTATCCCAGAGTCGATAGCCACCAAAGTGCTCGTCGAATTACACCCGGCGGCTCAGTCGTCGTTCTCCTCGGACTTGGCGTCGTTCTAGTCGTCCAACTGATGTCGTCGTCAGACACTGTTGTTGTCTCAGTATTCGACTCCTGACTTGTGCCCCAGCCACTAAACCACTGTCCACCTCGTCTGCTTGAAGGCACTCGTGTCGGATTTGATTTTCGACTATTTGGATTGCGGCCTGAAGACAACTCGCTAAATTATGTTGCATTCGAATTTGAAAAAGTTCTCTGATATCCGATTATTCTGTAAAAATGACGCATCATAAATGCGCAGAACAGTGTTGTTTGCAGTTTAAAATTTTAAAGGCTAGGAATTCGATCCGGATTTGAAATTTGTCGTGATTTCATAATCGTAATTTTTCGGCACCGGAATTCCGAACAACCACAGAATTTACGCAAAGAATAATGGGCAAATTAATGAAGTAATGTCAAAGCGGGTAATCATAATAGCACTACGTGAATGTTTTATACTTTAATTTCTTCGCATGAAAATGGGAAAATATTTTCTTTCTACTTACTCACCATAAATCGTAACTATGTCACGAATATCCTCTCCCACGAGTTTCGGAGGATCATAGTTCCCATTTTCATCAATTGTTTGAGAGTAAAATGCAGCCATTATGCTCTTCGGCTCTCTTGAATGATCCAGTCCGAGAGCATGTCCGCCATAAAATTGAATATTTTATTGATAATTCATTTATCAAATAGATGTGTTAAACATAACATACTCTCTTTCTAAATTGAAGAGACCTTCATCAGCTCGCTTTGCACATCACTCGTTTCTTCTTTGACTCCTTCGAAAAGATACGTCCTCTGCGCCCCTTCCTATCCTTAGCCATGGGGAGAGTGGGACTGCGACGCGAGTGGCGATAGAAACGATTTGTGGGCGAAGTGAGCTGATAAAGGTCTCGTTGATTCGAGAAGCGAGCATTATTTCCCTTCAATCCTACTTCATGCATTGCAACTGCTGTCAAGTCTTTGAGGTTGCTAAATTATTTTCATTGAATATAAACCTCAAACAACCTAAACATACTCTCCTTCCAAAACTCCTTCTCTGTAGGCCTAAAGCATCAAATTACAATGCGTTTCGTGAATCTACAACGGAATTCCGCTTGAAGATCGACACGGAATACTCAATTTAAAACGAACCCATTTTTCATCTTCGTCAAAATGCAGTGCACCGTTTTCGGGCATCGTTGCATGCGCCAGCACTCCGCCCTCTCCATCGAAGGGCCTGAAATGTGTTACATGCTATCAGACTTATCATAAAATGCAAACCAACTATCGCCGTGATTTCCAGAACCGAATTTAATTTTGATATCCCCTGTTCCTTGAGGAACTTCTTCGAATGTCAGTGCGGAAACTGCACCCCAAGCACCAAATGCTTCACTTATTGCTTTTCTGAAATCTTTCGTCTATCATCAATTTTCAACTTATTATTGTTTCTGTCATATAATAGCCATTTTGGGGAGCATTACTGTAAAAATGATAATCTAGGCCATACGCTCTTTCACTAGTATGGAAAAATAATTACAAATGATGATAACGATAATGGATGATCATGGAAATACTACTCTTATTGCTAACAAAATTGTTTACATTACTACTCCGATTATCTTGCGATATCTTGCAATACTATGCTTTTTTCATAAAGTAGAAAATCGCGCACTTTTAATTTTAGAGATCGATAGGTACAGTAACGGACAAAGGTATTGGATCGATTTTATTTCATGACAGATCTTCAAAAATTCAAAACTCCTTATATGCAACTGAATAGGGCAAAAATTCCCATATTTAAATTTCTTGAATGGACAAATATACTCGCAAAATCTCATCTAAATCTGGTCACTAGAAAGGCATGAACCGAATATCAAACATGAATTAGCATGGCCCAATATGTTTGTCCCTTGTTGTATTTTGAAGTCCACCTGACAGTTTCTTTATCCAAATCCTGCGTCCATGATTCGAATGAATACGTGATGTGCTTGTGTTTCCATTTTCGGCCGGTACGCAATTCCTGCAATCCTATTCATAATCTCGATTATCACGTGGTTAATTTTTATCTCAGGTTCGAATATGTTGATTATCTTTCACATTTTACCGAGTAAAAATTATGATCCTAAGATTAAATCGCACATAAATGTGGTAAATACCTGTGGAGCATCGAGCATTCCACACCGAGGACTCGCCATTTTCTTCCTAGTTCCTTCATCCAGAGATCCAGTTTTTGCAAGTCCAGCTACTTCTTGGAATCGTCTAAATTTTATCGAAATTCTAACGTCTATGAATTTGAGATAATTTGTTATTCCTATTAATTGCAATCCATCGAACTAAATATAGATGAAATTTTTAATTTAGGTATTGAAGAGAAAAACGAGAATAGCTAAAATGAGAAAATAATTTAACAAAAAGGATATTTGAATGTAATGTAACGAAATTTCTCGACCTTACTTGTCATTACAAAATTGTATGATAAATTAGGCTATCTTGAGCATTTTATTCTTCTAATTATCGCCATTGCATTGCTTACTTGATAGCCTTTGACATATCTGTATCTTTATCAAGTCCTCCAGATGTTCTAGAATCTTGTAATTTTGACGGATTTATGAAGCCCCATTGTTGCAAATAATTCTAAAGATAATTTCCCCTTATCGTTTCGATCTGTATTTATTTTAAAAAATCATACGTATGCCTGATCCTGAGATACTGGTTGATAATTGAAATAGCCATGATAGGGTTGGCTTTGCTGTATATTGTGTCCGAAGCCATTTCCGCCGTAATTATTATAACCGTATCCTGCTTCTGTATCATAAATCAGGAATATTGTGGCTATTATCAGCCGTAGAATAGTCATCTGAAAAGTAACTATAGAAGTAGGAAATTTCATCAAACGTGCCGTAATTTAATCCAATCAATCTTAAAATTTTGAAAATATTTATCACGAATTAATACTACTGAAAACAATGAGACTGAGAATCGTTACGTAATTATAAAGAAAAAAAACGAAACCACTTTGAAATGAAATAAATTATACATGAAAACATAGGTAGCTTCTTTACAGTGTATAAGCCAATTAGATGAATTAAAAGATGGTGAAATCCGCCAGTCCAAATAGCAAGATAAAGCAAAATGATTGTCACTTTATTGGTCATTAAGACCAGAGGAAGACGACATGATAAAGAAAGAAAGATGAAAACTTTACTCAATAACTAGTAATAATTCGAGAAGTGTGAAATCATTCGCCAATCGATGAATAAAATCTCGGAAAATGGCCATCCTCGTACATATTGCATCTGAAAATAACAACAAAAAAAACTGTTGCATAACAAAAAGTAAAATATTATAGTTGATGATAAGCAAGAAATATTCTATTTGTTGTTAGTTTAACATTGCAAATTCATATTCTCGTTTTATCTTTGAACTTCCATTAACGCAAAAAATATCTTGGGGACTTTCTTTTTCATTACTCACTTGATATAATTTGTAATTTTCAAATTTTATAATCACTTGTTTCATTACGTTTCGAACAGTTCACATTCAGTGTAAAAACTCCAATAGTCAATAAATTGAGACAAAGTAAGTGCTTGATAAATTGAAAATGCAAAGCATTCGTATCTTAATTTCAAATAATCGTCAAAATCATTCTTTGGTTCATAAAAATGTCGTTTACTGATCTACAAATGATTCACTAATTTCAGTCCATAAAATTTTCTTGCATTTAACTTTATCTTAATTGATTTTCGACAACACAATATGAAAATGTTGCACGAAGATATGGAACCTCCTTCTGTAAACTTTATTCAGTTCGGTTGACAAATATTACTGATAATTTTGCTTATACCCTAACATCGAAAATAAAAACGTTGACTTCTATTTTAGGTTTTGCGGCAGTTTACTAATAATTTATCTGAACTGTTCATATTATTTTATTGAGTTTCATCGCAGGATAAGCTTCAGTTATTGTGCAGACTTTTCTTTAATTTCCTTTTCGAACTAGAGTAAAAGTTATGCTATTTCTAAAAGCGGAGATTGCATTTCGTATTACCGTCTGGCAGTTGAAATTCTAGAAATAAGTACGATAATCGAAACTGAAAATAGCCGTTGGTTTTTGTTTTTCTGTTTCTGACTCTTTGACTTAATGACTCTGGTATTTGTTAGTTTTTACGATTTCCGCTAATTTCTCCTAACATCTATCTGCAGTGGTGTTTAATGATTGGGTTTGTACGAAACAAACATGAAATTTTCAATTCAGGTTGATCAAAATAAGTGCAAAGCATAAACAGAATGGCATGGAAAAATCACAAGGAATCGTTCATCATTGATTCTTTTGATAGAAATTCGATTTCTTGTCATCTTTGTTATTGCTTCTTGATGATTTCAATTCAATGGTTATCTTCACAATTTTTTCTTGAACAACCTGTGAATTCTTAAATTCGTGAGTCAATCGTTAGCATTCAACAATGCCTTCACATTCAGCATTCAACACCCACAAACTGACTCTGACTCGTTTCGAATTTCACATTTCGACTCCATTCGCATTCCCATTCCCTCTCACATTCAGTCTCTCTGTTACCTTTGCCATCAGATTGTATCTCTGTCATTTCGCATTCGACTCTAACGAGTCTTTCTGTACCTCTGCCTGTTATTTCTATTTCTCTCGTTCAGTTTTTCTTTACCTTTCCTTGCATAGTTTTGTTTGAAATTGGAAACATAAAATTTCGCAGTTAGTGACGATCAAAAGCAACACCTGAAATGTCTAGTCTTTTCACGTTTCGCTTCGAGATAATATTCTCGAAATTTTTTCACCATATCATTTCACATATTTTAGAGGAAATTGATAGAAAAATGTTTGCTTTCTCTAATTGTGAACCGATAAAGGAAACCATTCAATTCGCTAGCTTTTCCATTAATTTATGACATTTTATCGTAATGCTGGGAATCTATCATTTCTTCACATCGTAAAGCATATCTTCTTCCACGATAACAGTCATAGTTCTACGCTAATTGATAGCTATAGAGGCAATTAATTATGGCCATTAAGTCTTCACTCCTATCCCCATCCTTATCATCATCATTTCCTGTCTGTTATCCTTTTATCAGGAGTTTTTTTTGCATCATTACGATTTGCCTCACGGCTTTTCCTCGTCCATTTTCGATATCTGCGCTCTACAATATCATGTCATTTTGTCTTGTCTGAGAACTAATTCTACGTTTATTTTATAATTGCGCGGCAATCTTTTGTAAACGTGAAACTGTCGATGAATTCGATCGAATTGCCGCGGGAAAGGCCGTAAGCAACGATAATCCAAACCGGCAGGCAGATTTTAACGATTTCGGTGATTTTCCGGTCAGATTTCGAGGAGATTTGCGAGTGTCGGTTGTAGACTCGAGCAGAAAAAACTGATTCCAAAAACGTTTGTTTGAGAGATATTTTTGCTGGGAGCGAGATTTGATGTCATTTTCATTCGCTTACCGAATCACAGAAGCTAATTATTTATCTAGCAGGTGTGGCTTATCTTTATCTCAACATCTGCTAATGAGCTTGTGAAATGATAACTTATAATTTTATCATACCACACCCAATAAAGTAAAGTTATCAACATTCTGAAACCGTCGAAACCTGAAAGCAATTGATTCGAAATGACAGGTTTTTCATTTCAACGTGAAAATTTAGCTTAAATTGGATTTTATCTTGCATTTCTGCAGCATTTATTCTAATTATGCAGTTTCCGCGTCATTCATATCTGTGATACTCGCTTCAGCCCTGTCACCTCAATCTGCCTGTCATTTCATCATCCCGCTTCAGCAGGTGTCAGACAGTCCTTTCTCTCCCCCTGCTTCATTCATTCTCTCATCAATCTCCCACTCCTTTCTGTTTTTGGTTTGGGAATTTGTTCATCTCTGCAATCACTTCATTTCCCTCTCCATCTCTTGTTCTCTGCAAATTCGTCCTATTCCCCTATCTCTGTCCTTCGGCCCTCTCTATCTTCGATGTTTCACTTTTGACCTCCCCTCTTCTTCCTTTGCCCTGTCTCTGACCGCATTCTCCCTCGATGTCTCGTCGCGGCTCATCTGAATCCCTCTCGTCGCGTGACTCGACCGACGAGCCCTGTCTTCAGAATCCCGGCCCCTCCTCTCTGTCAGAGGCCCTTCTCCTCTCAACTTTGCCTCCCCAGGCCCTTGCAGTCATGCGGCATCATCGCGAGCGACTCATCGAATTCACTAAATGCACCACGATAACCGAGGTCAGTTACGTTTCCTAACCCCTGTCAGCAACTTATTTATGCCTCTGTAAGTAAGTGCTACTGTTTGCTCTTCTACGCAATTTCCTATTTATTCACCTTTTGACCTCAAAATCGAGTTGCTCGCTTTCATTCTCGATCCTTATTCCCCTTTCGTAACTCGCGCAGCGTTCTCGAGTAAAAAACTGAAGATCAAACTTTGAACTGCAGATTGAAAGAAAACGAGGGAAAATAAGTGAAAGAGGGCTGGCAACAGACAGGTTTCGGTGGGAATTGCATAGAAATCAAGCAAAAAATTGATGGGATTTCTTGCGTCAGGCAATAAGAAATGCTATTTACGCTGGAACAAGCAGGAACATGGATAACAAATACGCAGAACTACGGAATAGGATGGAATATCTGTTTAGGTGAATCGAAACGCGATCGAAATGAACAGCGACGGCTCGCCCACAGCATTGGACGGATGCTCTGTGCAGGTCACATCGATGGGCGGCACTGAGCCTGCAGAGATACGCATCGAATACAGTCACGATGAAGAGCAGGTCAATGGAACGACAGTGGTCATCGAGGAAACACACCACTATCCCCCCGTTAGCCTGAATGGGGAGGAAATCATCGAGACGCGTGTAAGCATAGAAATTATTCGCGAACTTTCACGGAAATCACATGTCTGAATTAGAAATTTTAGTCTTAGTAATTTTATGCCGGTGATGTAATATTGCAATATTCACTATTAGAAAGCTAGAAAAATTATAGCATTGTAATCAGGGTTGTACGAAATTTTCTAAGTCAAATTTTTATTTCAGAAATTCGAAGTCCAGATTTGGATTTCAGTTTTATTGAAGTCGAATTTTCAGTCTAAAAATTTCGAACTCTAAGTAGAAGATTTTTTAAGCTGAAGCTCATGCACCCCAGATTGTAATACACGAAATGATATAGAAAGATATTCCTCTATCTCGCCTTAAACGATTTCGCATTATTACGATGTCTATGATCGTTTTATTCCTTTCAGATAACGGATGAAGTTGTGATCGAATCAGAACCCTATTTCTGGGAGCCATCCTATAGTAGACGGGACGCGAATGTGATCGACCTGCATTTTGCAGCTGCAAATCAGCGGACACATCAAAGGCATTTACTGTCGGAAGAAGAAACGAACACTTCGAAGACAGCGTCGGTCCATGTCAAAGGAGCGGGAAGAACGCAGGAAAGGTTGGTTAGATTTATGGTGATTTTCAACCACAAATAGTGACTAATTTGGGATTCTTACCCATTTGATTATCCGGTAATTAGGACAAAACAAGCATACAAAATTTTTATGACTGATTTCTACGCAAGATAAACTAGCGTAAGCTGCTTGCTTGTTTCGTGATCCCCATTTCTCTACGATACTGCTTGTTAATTTTTTTCATTTTCATTATCATGCAAATATCAATTTAGCTCGCTTAGTATCGTCTATCACGATATAATTTCATCTGCAGACATCAGTATTAAAATGGGCATTGCATAAGATATATATTTGCGAGCATTGACCATCTTTATGCGTGAAGATCAGCTTTGTTTTGAGTGAACACTATCGAATTGACATCATTTTCATTTGATTTGAGTGCAGACATTTACTCTAAATTTCAAATTGCTATTTAACCTAGAATTTTACTTTCTCTAAATAGGTAAATCTCTCTAGTCTCCGAATCTCACCCTTTTCAACTTCTCTTTATGAGCGGAGTTCGAGTGCAGCAACGGAAACAGCAGGAATATCCTTTTCCATCTCCCCCTTCTCTTGTTCGTCCTCGTATGAGTTAGTCTGTGAGTTTCTGCTTGAATAGTCCTTTTGCGATTTCAGCCCTGCCATGGAGTCCTCTCTCGATCAGCCAAATATGGCAGAGAAACGACCACTCAGCCGAGAGGATTCCAACAAATTCTACAGGCAATCTCCTAGTCAATCATCAGATGACGATTTGGTCTATGCTGGAGATGGAGAGGAGCAAGGGAGCACAAAAAGAGGGCGGAGTTCGGAGAAGGAGGAGGGGAGATTGCAACAGCCGCCCAGCAAGAAAAAATACATGATCACTGGAGTTCATGTCTCACCCAGCAATACACTCACCAAAGGCAAACGGTTGGTGCACTCGATTATTTTTCAAAAAAATACTGGTTGGTATTTCAGAATTTCATCAGAATCAGGGTCGAACAACACTTCGGTTTCTGTGAATGAGGAGAACCAGAGTCTGCAGGCAGGAATCACTTCCGTCGAAATGAACAGCAGCATGGAAAGTGTCGAATCACAACCCAGGCCTGCCCATAGGAGAAGTAAAAGATTTTGAATAGTGATTTGTTTAAACGGATCTCGGAAATTCGACATTGTCTTTGGAATATATATTTTGCAATTGAAAAATAGCTGAAGATGTTTCAGTAAGAGTGTTGTTCCATTGGTTTTGAAGTTCAAATGATTTAAAAAAAAAAAAGATAAATTTCAGAGTGGAACATAAAAGAGCATCAGATGCATCTGCAACCGAATAACTTGATCGAGAATGGAGGTGTGAAAATGGGTAATGGAACTGTGAAAAGGGAAGTGGAGGAGAAGGTGACAGTGCTCGGTGAGATTGGCAAACATCAGAGAGGAGGTTCGACCGGAATCAAGATTGGACAAACGATTGAAGCAGAGGAAGTCAACCATGTAGTAATGACTTAATACTCATTTTTCCTTACAAACCCCTGAAATCCTCCTCTTAGATAGGCTTCATATTCCGTCTTTAGCTACGTGAAGTTGGGTTTTTCTTAATTTGAGTTCAATACTTTACTGGGAATATTTTATCACCAAAATCGAAATGATTTCTTCTGTTAAAAGAAAAGCTTAAAGTTTCACGTCTCACTATGTCGAAGTTGGAAGCTAGTAAAATTTGGATTTCATTGTTTTAAAATTATCGTGAATTGAAGATGAATACTGTTTGGTGATTTATAGACCGTGCAAGCTCCTCCCAAACCGCCTCGTTGGAAGATCGTCGATGTTCGAAGTGAAGAAGATCTTGGCAAACCAGTCACTCATTCGACTCCAATCAGCACAATCGAAAAGAAAGCAAGAGAGTACAGAAACAGAAAGGTTATCGGAATATTGTTTCGGGAAGTAAACATGTTTGGCCTTTCAGACCTCGACTGAATTCATTGACAGCGAACTGCAACGGATAATCGATACAGTGGACACTGCATTCGTCAATGAAGCCATAACGTAAGAACTTGAAATGTATGAAAAATTGCTATTATTTAACTTCTTTCAGAAACAGCCGCCGGACGAGCACCTCTCCAATTGTGGTTGTGGATCAGAATCCGAGTCGACGAAGTTCGGGAGCAAATGTGTTGGATGCAGCTGAGAAAGAGAGAGAAGAGAAGAAGCGAAAGAGCACCATCAACGACATCGATTGGGTGGCTGCTTTCGCTATGAAGGTGAGTACATTTATGCTTATACTTACCAGAGTGATTTATGTTCTGATACATTGCACAAATAGATAGTTGAAATGAGAGTTCCGAATGTGAGAGGCCATTGATTTGCAGTGACTTTGGTCCGAATTTCATAGTGAAATTTAAAATGTCGCTATCATAATTTCCGATTCATGCATATTATTTTCATCGCCTGGGATTCAAATTTTGAAACTGACACACAATAGTTTCCCTTTCATTTCGTTATGCGCAAACTTTTGATTTTTGATATACCCTTTTCAATGATATCCTGCGAATCTCAAATTGATCTCTCGATTTTCATTCTTTAGTCGCATTTTCTCTAATTGATTCACAATGCTATTCCTCGAATTTTCCTGAAACTGCTAATTAGTTCAGTTTCAGTTTTGTATCACGTTCTTTCCCTCATCCTCGTCTTGTGTCTTTACTTTTTCTCTGGTATTTTCTTCCCCCATCCTATTTTATGCGTTGCGCTATTTTTCGTCAGAGAAGGAAGAGGGTAATTAATGATACCATCTGAAGCGACAATTGTCAATCAATTAAGGAACGAAAGAACCCTTGTCAAAACCGTTCATCGTTCTTTCGTCTAATCAATCGATTTGCCTCGTTTCAGGAGCCTGCCACCCCGAAGTCGCCACGCACTTTGCAACTCTTCCAAACGCCAGTCTCGCTATCGGTTGTTGAAGAAAATAAGGACAGACAGTTTCTGGATTTAGAAGAAGATAATAACAGAGGAAAAATGAGAAGGTACATTTTCTAACGTAAATTAAGTTTCGAGATTATAGTGCAAGATTAGAACAACGATTTTTGGAGCTTATTATTCGTTAAATAATAGCTTTGAAAAGTTAAACTGAGCTTAAGAATAATGCAATGAGAGTTGAAAAATCTAAAGATAAATATGAAATGCGGCTATAGTTATTGTTACTATTTGTTACTAAAGTGAAGTGAAACTTTGATGAAAAATCCTCCAAAAGCAAACTGATTGATGATTACTTATAAGTTAATGTAATCAATCACGCTTTATATTTCAGGCTCTCAGCTCCAGAAACTTTGAAGAACAAACTGCCTCCATCGAAGATCGATCTGAGTGAAGTAATAACTAACTGATTATGAAATAGTTGCGCAAATGATTCTTGTTAATTTCAGGTGTTCGCCTGTACAAAAGGACAGAAGACAGATGAAAAGAAATGCGGTTGCAATGCATGCAGACTGACGAGGATGTCTGATAGGGACATGATGAGAATTGCTGAGGAAAGGAGGAGAATGCATGAGGAGAGCAAGGCTGCTAAACAAATTGTAAGTAAAAAAGCATTAAAATTATTATTTGAGACGGTAGCACTTTTTCTTTGCTAATTTTAACTATGGATAGAAGAAATTATGATTCCGAGTTATAAGATCTTGATCGAATTTTATCCATGATCACAACTAAATTATGGGAGAATAGAGGCTAGTAATTTTGAGTGAGATGATAACTTCAACAAAAGTCCTATTTGAAGACCTTTTATTTCAGCAATCCCACACTCTGCCTCGTCGTCAACAAAAGAGATTCTCGACCGAGATATCCCTGGACGAAATCTTCGCTACCGCTCCATCCAAACCAACAGTAGCCACTCCAGCCAGACAAGAGCCAGAGCAATCAGCTATCGTCGATTCTTCTGACTATTTCACTGATCTGATCACTGCTCCATCAACATCATCCAATCGACTCGATGTGCACATTCCCACTCGCAACGATGACTTCTCTAATCGTGTAGAGAACATCCAAGCGACTGCAGGACGCGATCAAACACCCGAGAAAATCGATCCGAAAGAGGTTAGTTATCGAAATTCGAAGATTTGAAAGCATGAGCATATGAGCATGATAAATGGAAAGCAAATTTCCCTATTTCAATCCTATTAATTCAAAAATGATTGGAGGTGACTATATTTGATGAACATCATTTGGAATGTTTGACATGAATAAATTTCCAATCAATTTTTGCATAGCGACAATAATCAATTTTATAGCAAGATATCTTTCCCACATGATTTTCCCGGGTGTTATCGATAACGCTTCTATTCAACCCAATGATATTTCCGATTTAGTTATCCTATCCAATGGTTTCCTCTGCACAAACTGGGAATGAGAATGAATCGAATCACATGTCTTCCACTATCAATCACAACCATAATCAGCAGTATCAACAGGGACAAGATCAAAGCGATCACAATCTTCTAGACTTGGTATTTGTTGGATTGCCTGAGCCGAAGAGAGTCGAACGACCACATGCATCATCGAATGAAGGATATCGAAAGGACTGGAATCAAACGGAGCAAAGTTGGATTGAAAACGTCGTTAACTCAGCAATTCTCTCTGCAACAATATCGAAATCCAGTGATGACATTCTGAAGGATGAGTCGGGCAAGCAAACAGAAACAGAACCATTCATCGAAATGAGGCAGAAGAAGCCAGACAATGGCAGAAGAACAACACAATCGACATACACCTTGACGAGTGTGAAAGACAGAGTTGCCGAATACGAAAGAAGGGAATCTGAAGCTGATAAGAATAAGAGCATGAATGATTTGGACTGGATAAAGAACATGATGGACACTCCAAAGAAGCTGCAGACTGAATCTGAGGACAGTGGAATTCACAGAGCCTCATTGTTCCATATCGTAGACTCGAATGAGCACGTCGATCAGAAGCCGAATGAAGACGAGAAATTTGGAGACAGTGGAATATACCAGTCTTCTCTCGTGCACATCGAAGGATCAAACGAAAGCATCGAGTCTAAAGAAGAGAACATCCTAAATAAGGCATCCTTCTCTCACACCAACGACTCAAGCACCAACCGTAATCAGAAGGAGAGCAATTCAGAAAGCAGCCATTTGAAAGATTGGATCGAGAGCCTCGTCATCGAGCAGGTTACTGTGGCCACCGCAACTGTATCCAGACAGCTTCCAACGACAGATCCGATCTCGCCAACAACAATCAAAGAATCGTTGGGATCGGATGAAAAAGAATCTACAAATCAGCCAAGAAGGGCATCGTATCTCTATGCTGAAGAGCCTGAAATGAAGGAAGACGGGAGTAGCACGACAACAAATGAATGGGTCACGGAGATGCTCACGAAGGAGAACGCTAATACATCCACAGAAACTGAGGGAGGACAAAGAGATTCACCTGATTCTGTAAAAGAAGAAGACTACATCATCGAGTCAGAAGAATACAAACTGCCTGTAGCCAGCAGTGGTCAGAATGAGGAAGATGTCACAAACAATCCAGAACAGTGGATAGAAGCGATGAAGCTCGGACCTGGGGATGACGTGCAGATGAAGAGGAAGAGCAGCCAAAGACATTTCTCGAATGAAGACGATGATGACGAGCCTCGATACTATGAATTCCTCAACGACTCAATCGCACTCAGAAAGAAACACAGCTTGAATTTGGATGAAGAGGAAACGAGAAAGATCAGTTTAAAGTACTTGAAGAACACTCATACAAATCTTCATGAAAATTCCCGTTTCTTGGCTGAATTACCCAAGTCGCAAAGTCAGAAGGAACTGAAATTCTCCGAACAACTGAATGAAGCTGAAGAAAGGATCAATCAGAATGATGAAGATCGGGTGCAAGTCGATCTAATGGAACTGGTCTTCACAACATCAAGAACCGAGGATGAATACAAGTCAACGGAAACTCCATTTTCATTCGAGTTCACTTCAACAACTTCCACCACAACTTATAATCCATTGACACAATACCTGTCTTCCGACACTCAAAATGACTCGAATGACGAGGTGCATGATTTTCAGTTATCATAGCATGAAGCAACTTATTTGGATTTGTGAAGAAAGACGATATTGAAAATCTTATTGAACTATCCAATCATCTACAGAAAATATCGTCTCCCTTTACATACAGTGGCAAGCAAAAGTATCCAGTACTGATAAAAATTGACGTATCTGGCCGTATTGCCCATGATGATCAGATCAAGCAGAATTTTGTAAATGTGGTGATCTTAAATCAATAGTTGCTAGATTTCAAACAAATTGAATAATAATAGTTGATCAGGTCATCTAGTTAATTTCTTGGATTTCAGGGTACTTTTGTCTGTTACTGTACATGATCAAAATATGAATTACTTCTACAGCTGTTTTATTCAGATCGAGTCGCAACCACAAAAATCACCCACATCGCCGAATGGTGGATCGAAGACAGAAAGGCTGATCGAGCAGGAGATCACTTATATGTTACCTTATTCGTACCATGATGGAAGCCTACATTCAAGGAGCACCTCTGATGGTAGAACTATTTTTTGTTTTCAGATCGCAAGTGTTTCAAATATAATTTCAGGCGATCATAACCTGCCATACAGTGATATATCACTCGATGACGTGTTCGCTTTCCAATCTCGTAAACCAGAACAGAAGACTTCCGAGCATAGAAAGCAGGACTCAAAGGGTGAAGCAAGTTATCACGAAGCTGCAGAACGAATTATCGATGAGGTAAACGGAAGGGGTTTACTGAACGAAACTTCATTTCCTATTTCAGGCATTTGAAGACGTGTTTCCAGCAACGAGCAGCTTGCCGAAATCTAGTCACAAAGTAACTCCTGAATTGAACTATTCTGCTGCGGAGACACGATCAGTGTAAGATCTATCATTGTTGTAAAAACGACTTTTATTGGTCATCAAACGAATTTTATGTTGATAAACGAGTGCATCGAATGATAAGATATAAATAGGGTCATAGAATGATCTCCTGCAATTAGACATTCATATTCTGCATTCATTCAGTCAATAGTACATCCTAGTCTCATGTTTAACCATCAGTTGAACTATTGCTGAATGTTTATATTCAGATTGGCTGCAGAGGACAAGGTGAGAGAAAACAACAAATCAATTGCAAGCAGACCGAGCAGCAGAGAGCAGAACAGCTACGAATATTACGAGTCTACTTCTGTCGAACCGTACAGAGCCTCTTCAAGTGCCAGGTAATTTTAATGAAAAACAAACTTAGTCTAGATCAAATTTGCACTGAACAAATTAAATCACGATTAGAGATGACAAAACTTTTCTTTAATTTTGTTAGTGTTTCGATCTCTGTGTATTCTTGTCTTCAGAGAAACAACGTATTTTCCCTTGATATTTTCATAATTCAGTTTTTTTTCTATGGAAATGTTTACCTCTTTAATTGTTTTCAATATTTTTATTTGATAGCTTTCTAACTTTATCTTGAATATTATTTTAAAAAAACGAATGTTTATCTCTGGTTTATCAGTGAAATTTTCAAAATTGATTCTTTGACACTCTAGAGATCTCGTTCAAGACCTATCTTTGTATGTTTAAAAAATCATTGATCTCATTATTTTTGATAAAACCAAATCTTCAACTGATAAATTTCATTTGTCCAAAGTACCTTTTTAATTTTAGAGATACAACCAATCAAACGGACGTAAAGTACTTGAGCAGTGCTCGAATCCATCTGAACGACACTCAAACTTCATCTGAGCCTGACGAGGAATACTTTGCCAGACTGATACAGGAAAACGGAGAGAGGACTGTGGACACATACAAAATGGAGAGAAAGATGGTTGTTGAAAGGGAAGATGAGGAAGAACAGACGATGAGCAGATACGAAGCACATCGCCATTTCCAGACATTGACCAGAGATTTTTCGGAAAATGGAGAAGAAAAAGAGGTTAGATTTTTTTCGAAAAAAAAAAGAATAAAACGAATTTAGGCCCTTGAAATCATAGACAAACCTAGTCATTATTTGATCAAAGGAATTTATTCCCTAGTTGTTTCGAAAGCTGATGACCTTGGTAAATTACTGGAGCAACATAAGCAGGAGCACGGTGATTCTGTCGCATCTCTTGATTTCTCCGTCTCGAATCGACTTCGAAATCTGCTTCGGCAATGTCTCAAAGAAAAAGCCATTCGATCTTCCGGCAGACATGGGACTCTCGACCTATCTCCTAGGGCACTCAGACTCGTCAGCACCGAAGACCCTGCAGATGATGTCTACACGCGAATGCTCGCTTCTCCGTACCATCCAATCGACAATCCAACCGGCAACATCAACTTCTGCACTGCCTGCAACGATCTCTGCACTGAACTGGTCCGGCCGAAACTTGAAGAGGAGCATGGAAGAATCTATCACGCTGCCGCGGAAAGAATGACGAGGTACCCAACTCTAGGAGGATATTCCAGAACGAAAGAAGCTGTGGCTGCTTATCTCTCTAAGTGGAACAACGCTTCTGTTTCACCTTCCAATATCGTCCTGGTTCCATCCGGCAATGCCGCTTATGATCTGATCTGTCATTGTGTGTTCGAAGACAACGACGTTCTGCTTGCCCCTGCACCGACATACTCAAAGACCGTCAACAACTGTGCCGATCGAGCTGAAGTACACGTCGAAACTGTCGAGTTGGATTTGATCAGTCCTTCATTGGAGATTCGCGTCTATCAGAAGAAACTGGAAGAGTTCCGACTTCGGGTGAGTAATAAAACACCATCAATAAAGGGATTAAATTTGGCATAGGATGCATTGAGATTGATTTTGTAACGAAGTTGCACTATACCAAATAATGGTATTGGGAATTCAAAGCTAGAAAATTGCATAATTGAAACTCTGAACCGAACATTCCCGGTGCCAAATCATACCTGCCGAGTAGCTCATACGAAATTGACGATTATAGGGTCGAAATGTGCGTGGCCTGAATTTAATAAATCCTCACAATCCGACTGGGTGGATTTTCCCGAAAGAACAGATCATTCGGCTCTGTGACTGGGCAGCAAGGTTGATCAGAAAATTATTATCAACAAATCCTACTCATTTCAGGAGCGGTTTATTCGTGATCATCGACGAAATCTTCAGTTCTTGCATTCACGATCCAGATGCTCAATTCGACTCTTTCCTTTCGTACAGAAACAAACTCACTAACCCTGAGAAAGTCATCTACGTTTGGAGTCCTTCAAAAGTAGGACTTTTCGACATTTTCTACCGATAAGAGGTACAAATTCTCCAGGATTTTGGTCTTCCTGGAACAAAACTTGCTACTATCCATACCGAAATGCCAGCTCTGTTGAAGTCTCTGAACAGACTGTCGAGCATCAGCCCCGTCTCAACCATGGCAGAAGATTTCATCGTCAAACTTTTGTCAGATGGTGGTATGCACACTTTTTACCAATTTGAAAAGATTCACCTTCTTCTAGAATTCCTGACATCATTCAAACGACAAATGGTCTCTCGTCTTCGTGCGCATTTCAGCTTCATTGCCGAACATCTCAAGCGACTCAAAATTGCATTTGTGCCTGCCAGCGCAGCTATCTTCGTTCTGATCGACCTTAGAAAGGTTAAATATCCAATATCTCAAACAAGATAGCTGATCTTTGTAACGCAGAGTATAACAATCACGATACCGAAACCGAAACGAAATAATACAATTTCTCCAAATTTCTCAAGCCGAAACTGAAGTCGGGATTTCGTCTCGCTCCGATTCTTATTATCCAAAACTTGATACGAATTTTTAGACGTTATCGTATGAGGCAATTATTTTAGCACTTGTCTCGTTCATCGTTTGAAGCCGAGGATGAACTGATGCATAAATTGGAAGGAGTCGGGCTGTATCTGACTCCAGGCAGCCACATGGAAGCTTTGCAGCCGGGATATTTCAGACTTGTATTTGCTTGTTCTAAAGAAGAGCTCAAAGAAGGTTAAGAGTTATTTTCAATATATTTTCTATGAACAATATTTATAGGAATCTGTCGTCTCTACAAATTCCTGGGACGTGATTCTTCTGGCGTTCAAGACATTGAATACGAGCAATAAAAGTATGTAACATTTCAACCCAAATGACACTTAGAATTACGGTAGCCTCGAGCATTTCTAGTCGTTCCTGTATTTACAGTTAGCATTTTTGTAATGCATTTCGTTCCTAATAAATTTATTCGATGTGATATCGGAATTTATGACACCGGGAGATTGAATTAATCAAGGCAACGAAATGAAAATCACGCAGTCGACAGAGAAAGCTTTTGTACAGGAATTTAGACATGTTTCCGATAAATGAGAGGACAGCTATAAAGGAGAGACCTTGTCGAGTGTCCATGATACTGATCGAGAAAGTCTGTCTAACCGATGAGGAAGCTCAAGACGTTACCGACGAGTCCACCGCATGAAATTGGAAAATTTTCAACCTTTCGATATCGTTTAATTCTGTACCTGCCGACCACATCGATCCAGAACCGAGGGGGAACGGGTTCATATAGGCCACGCTTGTCCATGATGGCTGTAGATATCCTGCACCAGAATAATAGCCTGGGTATGCTCCGCCGTAAGAATAGCTGAAAGATAAGCGCTAGTTTATTCTTATTTGAGAAAAATTAACCTTCCATAGCTGGATGATGGGTAATATGAATAGGTCGAATATGACGAGGGATAGTAATAATTATTTCCGTAGCCATACTGCAATTAATTATCTAGGAACATATTTTTAGGGTTTTAATATTAGTTAGCTTAGTTTCTTCATTTCGACTAAATTAATTGTAGTAGAATAAGTGATAGTCACAACTGTTTATGGTTAATTTAAAATTATTTTATGAAGCTCATGGTCTCCACAAAACTGACGAGTAAGATATTAAAAGGGGTAATATTGAATAGATGAGTAGCATCACACTGCTTTAACCTACTCGGTGTAAACCTTTCTGGATAAATGAATAAACTTGCATCCTTCCAGCACTTTTCAAATATTTTTTCACTGAAAAATTATAACAGAATATTTTCTACAATTCCACCAAAGAACATTTTTGAAAAATCTATCATGAATTGAGGAAACATCGTCTTTTAGGCTTTTATGGCTTTTCGCCGGGCAGAGCGAAGAGCAAAGCATTGCGAACATAAATCGATGAAGATCAGCTTTCTCAGGTCGAGTTTTCAATAAAAACTAGTTGAACAATGTTTATGAAAATATTCTCACCCCGTAATCATAATAATATCGCTTGGAGCGATTGTTTGGAGCGGTTGCATTGGACTTGATTGCAGAATATGCGACGGAAATCGCCGTCAAGAAGATGAGCGTTGAATACCAAATCGAAGCCGCTTTCATTTCTACACAACTTCTAAAAGAAGAACAATATTTTCGGCAGATCGGTTTACCAGTCAAATGGTCGAATTCACGAATACAACTAAAACAGAACCAGAAAAAGTAGAATTAGAGGTCATTTGCGCAATCAAAATTTAATTTCACATTGTCTCCCGCAAATCTTTCGAAATTCGAAAGATGATGATAAGAATCGACCATAAAATGAGAATTAGAAGAGGGAAATTTGGAGGCAATTCGAGAATTTTTGAATTTGAATGGAGGAGTAACTGAATAACAAGATTCCAATAAAGAGTCACCGAAAATATGAAATTGTCAAGTGGCTGGGCGATATTTCATATTGGAGTAGCTCGATTTCCGCCATTTTGCATAGGGATGCATGCATTATGTTTTACTATCTGCCCCCTGCAATTTCATTCTGCCTCCCCTCTGTCTTTTCCCCTTTCCCTCCACAACCCAACTCGTTTCCCGAGTCTTCAACTTTCCGATTTTTGCGAGTAAGGTCGTCCCTCTCTAATCGCCATAAGCAGCCAAAATAGTCGAGTCATTAAAATCAGGGCGATGCAAAAGTGCTACAAGGAAATAAGAAAACACCTACAATCACGCTGCTTTCTTTTTAATTAATTGCAGGTTATCAACAACTCACAAATCATCGGAGGGAACGCAGAAAGAATTCGCCAAATGCGCTCGGTAATTTTAGAAATCTAATCTCATGGCGTGAACGATGTAAATAACACGAACTATAACAAATACAATATGCACCATAATAAAAAATCGAATCGCGAAATTTGAACTTCAAACAAGAGGAAAAAAACTATTTCATATGCATAGTAAAATTATGCAAGACGAGAGAAGAAATTATTAAATTTTAGGAGAAAGTAAAAAATACTTGCAAGTATTCAATAGAACAGAACTAATGCGAGTCTAAAGTGCTCGTTTTGTCTTGTAATTCGTGTATAAAACAGTGGTTGTAAAAGTAAACTAGCTAAATGAGAGTTAAATAAGAAAAAACGCTGATCTTGTCTGCAAAACAGTCAAACTCGCACGCGCATCCCCTCGATCAGTTTGTATCCGCCTTCCTCTTTTACCTTTCTTACCTTTTACCTATCCCTTCCTCCTTCTCTGCCTTTGCATGCCCTAATTCTTCATCCTCACATTTCCTTCCTATTTTTTCCTCTAAAGGCCCTTTCAAACTCGTGCATTTTTCTGTTAGTCGAACTGCCTTGAAAATGATAAAACCACTGCAAAATTAATCTCATCTCGCTCAAAAATCTGTTAATTTGTCCTTGAAGGCGAAATGGGTGAAATCATCTCATTTCATTTCATCGTTCATAAAAGGGTTCATTTCTTTGAAGTACTTATCACAAATAAGTAACATTGCAGTATGAAACCAGAAGAAAAATGGAAAGATTCCATCCAATTTTAGGGTTTTCTCGAATCTTTTCATTTTTCGAATCATGATCTACAAATTGCGACTATTCGATGTGTATGCACAAATTATATACACTTTGTCGTGAATAAATAGACATTTTGACAACACATATTTTCTATGCAAAGATTGAATTGTTGTGTTGTTGAAATATTATCTGCTGCAATAAGCTTAGATACTAGCGTATTCTATTAACATGATCATTTCAAAAATTATTCGAATAGGAATAGCGTTTCTCGAATTGAAATTGAAACTTCGAATCCAATTGCGAGCAATTCTGGTCAACAGTTATAAATAGTCGTTTGAAAGAAATATTCATTTGAGAAGATTGTTTGTAGTGACCTCAACCCTTATATACAAGGTGCCTGATGGCTTATTCCTGCTCCTCAGTCGCAATTTGCGGTCTGAACGAAGTTCTGGTCAGTCCGAAGAACCTCTCGGGCACGAAGGTCTTCGAAGTGAATCGCCAGCCGATGTGATGATGGCAGCCGCGACAGTTCATGATGGTCCATTTGTAACTGAAAAAAGTTATTGTCGAAGACCAATTACTTGTAACAAAGTGAACCACGCGCAGTTCTGATGTTCGTGAACTTTTGCGTTGCTTGCAGTCCACTTATTGGCGATTTCAAGATTCAAGGAATGATTTTTGACTACTGTTTGAAATTACGCAATGCACATTTTGCATATTCGAATTTGTGCATCATTTATATTGTCTCAAGTTACCGGTCATGAAAATATTATTCCTTGAAATTTCTAATTTCAGGTAGAAACAAAAGAAGTTCAATGATTCAAGCTATCTTTTTAGACGAAAAACGAACCTTTTCTAAAAGTTCTAATATAAAGTAATGAAATAATTTCACATACCCATCGAACCATGAATACTCGGCAGTTGGATTTCCCTGAAGACTGTAACTCGTTGCTTCAGAGACAGTGATCATGTCATGAACGTAACCGTCTAAAATAAATAAAATATGAAAGAAAAAGCAATAACAAATCATACGGCTGTTGACGAAATGACCAGAAGTTCCTTCCGGATTCATGTTGATCAGATGGCTGAGTTGACAGAGCTCAGAACCACAGTGAACACAAACGACTGAGGCAAGCTGAGGTAAAGAGTTTTAAATTCATGGAGTGGGGAAATACAAAAATGCATTTAGCATTTTTAATTCTATCTTCGTTAAATTTGTATCAAGAAACAGGAAGATTCCTCTAACATTTTTGACGATGCTAAGCAGTCTGAAGATTCTCCAATCAGCCACATCCTCTTTGAGCAGTTCGTACTGCGTTCTGCTTTCGATCGGCAGATTGCTTCCCAGCCAGTACGAAAAATGCGAAACTCCCTGGAAGTTTTAAGTTTAGTGCCTATTCTTTCAGAAATGACTAACCAACTTGAGATGTTTTTGTATGTCCTCCTGATTGACGAACACATAGGTCAGATTGGCAAGTTTGTTGCAGTTTTCTTCCTGGAAAAAAAACTAATCTTCTGAAGACAGACTAAAGGAAAACCTACCGTATTGCATTTGATTGCACATTCGGGGTAGTTGACAAGTTCACGACAAATTCGCTTTTGCTAAAGGGCAAAATAAGTCTACAAAGAATAGGGTAGAAAATCCCACTTTATTCGGGCTCAATTTGGCAGAAGATCCACCGCAAACTGCCTTCTCGATTGGAAGCAGACTGATTTCTGGACAAATCGTCACCTTAGCCTTGCAGCCACTGAAATTACATTGCTTTCTTGAATTTATTCTATAAACTGAAACCTGCTGGATCCGTGAACGAGTCCCTGCACGATACAACGATACTTCACGTCAAATTCGAGCTTCAACGACTCGGGTTCCAAACGAAATTTTTGGACCTAAAAAATAGTTTATCGTTAAACTAATGTTAGTTTTTGAAAAAAATAGAGGCTTGCTAAATGAAAAGGAAAAATGATGAACTCGTGCATGGAAGAAAATTTGATGTTCGTGTTATTTTGCAAGATGAAAAAAAAACATAATTAACCTTAGCGACAGTAGCAAATGGCTGATTGTCCTCGTCGAAAGTCATGTCGCAGGGAGGTACTTCGAAGTCCGAATGGTGGACGTCGAAGTCGGTGTAGTGGACGTAGGGCAGCAGGACGACGTAGGGATTTCCTGACTGGGAGATCGAGTGCTCCAGGACTCGCATCAGACGACCCTCCTCAGTGATGAAGGGAGTTGAGAAGCCTGCAAAACATTGAATAATCCTTGAAAATGACTATTTAATGTAATCGCCAGAAAAACGTTTAATACCAGGATAAACGATATGAGGCATAATAATGTAGAGCAATTCATGAATGGAATTCTCCTCCAATTCGTCGCACAGCCTCGTCTCTGTGTACAGCTCGTTGAACAGGTAGTTGCTGCTCATTCGAGCCTGAATTCGATCTTTCACAAATCTGTACAAAGTGATCATTTATTACCCTTGTATCGAATGGCTGCCTGGCCCCCCGATTCTCATTCTGATCCATTTCCTCTTCATCGTCGATGAGCCGTCGATAGTCAGCTTGAATTCGGTTCAGATGCCGTCTCAGGCCTGCCATTCGTCTGAAGCTAGATTTTTCGTTTTAATTTCTAATTGTAAGTGAAAATTAGGGAGAAATCTGCTGGCTTGTACAAAGCTTATCCATAACTTTATTGGAAATGTACACAATACGTTTTTCAACATGAAGTGGTAGAATATTTTACCCGAAATTATTCAGGATATCTCAAATTTCATCAAACCAACCTGATAACATCGAAAACCCTGTTTTGCCTCTGCTCTTCCTCCTCTTCATTTTCCACTCCTTCCCCTTCCTGCTCCCTCAAATCAATCACTTCAATGTCCATCTCATTGTCAGAATCGCTGCTGCTCTCTTCGAGCGCTTCGTTGTCTGCCATTTTCGATTCCTGAAATCTACTTAGTTAGTTTATTGAAAAAGGTTCAATTTCCTAACTTATTCAAGGGATTCAACCCTTTTTTTTTCAAAACAAAGATTATCTTCAATCGAAATGTGAATAGTACATTCATTTTGGCATGTCCATCCGTTTCAGAAATAAATAACTCAATGCAAAATTCCCGAATAAAGGTCTCAGGTATATCATATATAAAGATCAAGATCATCAGGAAAAATCAATGAAAGCTAAGTTTGATTTGTAAGATCGGAAAGTAAATCGAATGTGAATTGAGCAATTTCATAAAAAAATAATATAGATATAAAAAGTGCCATAATGGGGGGTGAAGTGAATAACTACCCGTAATAAAGTTTAGGAATGACTATGATGATCTATTCTACTTGAAATAATATTCTTCTGTTCAAACAGACAGCTAGAATAGTAAAGAAATAGTGAGCAGTTTCTATACCACCAACAGGAAATTGGTTTCTTTTTCAAGCTATCTAGATACAGCTCCTAGTTGTTCAAAACCGAATCGAGTATTTGGGTGAAAATGAAAAAAAAAGGAATAATAAAGAAGAAAAGTGGCCTTGTATTTGATGCTCAGACTTCAGAGTTCATTCTCGCGATTCTCATACTTCTCCAGAACAGTCGCATCCACCAGCAGACCAGTTATCCAATCAGCCAACTTGCACTTGTCGAGGTCTTCCAGTGAAATCCTCAAAATTTGTTGTTAATTTATGAAATCACACGAAAAGAAATCGTATTCCTTCAAAGCGCAAATCGCTGACTTTTAATTTAAACTTAGCATTTTCCACTTTTAAACGTTTAATTATCCAAGTTTGAGAGAGATAGATTGGCATTGCGTTGCCAGTCTATTCAACTGCCTGAATTTCGTCACTTGGTTTATCACACATAATTTTTTTTTTTTTCTTTTGCTTTAGTCCCGTTTGGTGGCGGGGTCAGCTGTGGTTTATCACACATAATCTACCTGCCAAACGTCTTCAACGTGAAAATTAACGCACAGAGCTCGCACTGATTAGGAATATGAGAAAAGTTCTTGAAATACTCACTTTTCGGGATGAACCGGATGGACCATGTCAAAAATCTCTCCAGTCAGAACATCGACTTCGATCTGAGGAATGTCGCGGGCCAAGGGCAGCACAGATTTGGCCTGAATTCATTCGATTCAAGGACTTCAATGCGGAACGCCTTACCGCCACTTGCAGGTCAGAGTCCTTGAGAAAGCCGTCCCCATCGAGATTGAGGCACTCGAAGATGTAGCGCATTGAGGACTTGCTCTGAAACGAGAAGGTCATAACTGCTGTTTGATTTGTTATGATAGTAAAAGAAATATCGTGAAGATGCGGATAAATTGCGTTTTTGAAAGATACTTAGACCTTAAGAAAAATAAATAATACAGGTTGGTAAAAATTTTCATTAAATCGCCAGAGTATATACCTTTCTGAACTCAGTGGCCACTAAGAACTCGACGAATCCCTGAAAGTCCAACCTTCCGTTTTCGAAAGTCTTTTGGGTGGCGAAGATACGACGCAGAAAGTGTTCGCTGAATTGGGCGCTGAAAGATGAAATTGAAAAATCGACAAAAACGATCATAAAAATTTACTACTGACCAGTAATAGCCGATCATTTCATCGAGAGATAGCAGACCACAACTGTCCGAATTCACATTCTTAAATGTGTCCAGGGCCACGGTGAATTTATCCCAGAACGGACTAAATAAAAGTAATCACTTTGAAAATGAGTTTTTCTTTTTCCTGAAAAGTGTTTATTTTTAAGAAACTTTTCCTCACTTTTAAAAAGACAAAAATTTAATCCAAATTCTTACATAACACAGTTGATCTCGATATCGGGATCTGGATTGGCGAGTTGTTGCAAGCAAAGATTGAATTCCTCGAGTAGGCCAGACAATAGTAGACTCTGCAAAATGAAAACAGTTTGAAGATAGGTGAGTCAGAATGAATAACCTTGATGGTAACTTGAAAGGTCTGCTGACCGCCCAGCAGGAAGAAGACAAAACGCTCCACATAGCAGGCAAACCACTCGATTTCCTCAAACAATCGCAATTGATGGGGTATTTAATTGTGTAACTAGACTAGACTTGTGAGTGCGGTAATTTAAGATTCGTGATTATAATTGTCTAGACCTTCACATTAAAAGCAGAATTGTACGAAGATAGTTTTGTGATTTTCGGGAACAAAAAGGTAAATTTGCGTACAAATCAGGTGGCGAGTCAAAGCACTTTGCACTGACCTTATCATACTTGCTGTGCAATTGACAGGCATAGATCTTGTCGAGCAGATAGTTCCTGAACGTGTCTGCAGAAATGCGAACGAGGTCCTCGCTCTGTCGAATCAGCTCGGAGTAGCGAAGCATCGAACTACTGTAGGCGAAGATGTACCGCTCTGAAAATGCAGAAAACTAGGATCTATCAAGTTCCCAAAAACGAAAAATTGATTTTATGCAAGTAACTAGAAGACACCATTCATTTCCATAAGAGTAAAGGAAAGGATATCTTACACTAGCCTCTCCTATCCATTCTATCTTACTTATTGTGTCTCAATATCTACGGTTTCCCCGAATACACTTTCGGTATCTATCAGGGCAGACTAACCTAATTCGACAACGCTGATGAAACCGAAATGCGAAGAGGTCTTCCTGAGAAAGTGCGTGATGTCATTCGTGAAGGCCTCTTTGATTGGTGGGGTCGAGTTCTTCAGTATATTCTGCAAAGAGGAATGAAGTTGGTTGGAAAGAAGGCAAGCAAATAGTCCTAGAGGGACGATCCTCAGAAATTCTTTGCGACTTACTCCCTGTATATTCTTTACAACTTTTTGTTTCTAGTAAGTACTGTACTGACAAAGGCTTTTTCCTGTGACCTACTCCCTCCCTCTATAGTTTAATTTCGCCGGACAAAAGTGATGCCTAGGTCTAAAAGCAAACGGACCCTGAGATCTGCCTGCTTGACGATCTGCACTCCGAGTCTGTCGACAGAGCACTTCTTCACCAGTGAGAGGAAAGCCTGGAATAGGAGAGTTAGAAGGTAGTTTCGGCAAGTATCGAGGGTAGTACACGTTTTCCTGTATTGTGAATTAGAGCAAAATTATGTCTTCAGAGTTGTTTCTTTCTGTGTCAGCGATTTGGAATTTTAAAATTTATAGTTCTTTAACCAATCCTTTTAAGCATGTAGAATTTGTCAGTTTTCAACAGTTTCTCTATAAATTGAGTACAAAGATACCTCGATTTGGCTCTGAGAGATGAGGAACTTCTCGTCGAAAGTGACTTCGAGGACCCTCCTCGTGGCGAGCTCCACCAAATCAGACAACATCAGAGCTGTCTCGTCCTGCAGTTTTATCTTGCCGAACTGCGAATTTATTCCCTCCAGGAACTGCAATATTCAGATATTCTTTGGAGATTTTCTTTCTGACCTCGTCCATCTGCATTTTCGCCTTTCCCGGGTGATTCGGCGGCCACTGCTCTTTAATCACCTGGCCAATTGCAGCCGAGGCACTGAAAAGGAGAATGCAAACATGTTTTGTACGCTCAAAAATGGCAAACTCTTTGAGGATGACGTCCTTCCTGTCATTTTGCTGACTCATCCTGTAGCAGGTGGTTGCTGGCACGGAGTTGGCTGACTGAAAATTTGCATGAACTACATGAGAACAGAAAAAAAGTCGATTGTGAGCGAAGAAAATTCAAAAATTCAAAAACGATCAACAGAAAAAGTGCAAAGTGGCCGATCGATAAACACTGCATTTTCGAAAGCCGCTTGTTGTCCTCGCATTTTCCTCGGATTTTGGGCAATTTTCTCTGCTTTTCGTATGTTTTCTGTGAATTTAACCGTGTCTCGTTGCAGTGTCAAACTGAGGGAGTACAGTGAAGCTGTGCAACTGCAGAGGACACTCGACATGGACAGACATATCGCTGAGAAACGCAGGCTCGTGCAGGAGAAGGCCAGGGCCATGATTGTCAAGAAGGTAAGCCGGACAGAATTCTTCTCCTTTTCTCGGTTATTTCTAATTTTCTCGGCTTCAGGACCAGCTGAATGGAGTGCAGTCGCACGCGCAGTCAGCAGAGACGACAGCAGGCCCCTCGCAGACATCTCAGCAGGGCGAGGAGGACTTTGTCAGCAGTCAGTCTCAGGACGAGAACCAACTAATTCGGCCCAGCAGCTTCGGACTCAGACCGCTCTATTCACGGTAAGGAATCAGATGAATTCATGTTCTTGGCGATTCTGACTAAAAATGTGAGTTCTACTTTGACGACAACTGCCAACTCGTTCTGTGAGCTTGGATCTGCGAAGACTTTCTTGAATGCCTGTCCTCTGTATTTGTTGTCAAGCGATCGCCAGACTTCTCAAAAAACACCGCGGTAGTGTGAGCGCCTATTTTTCCTGAACTGGGCAGCAGTATGGGTCAATTTTCGTCCTTCTAGTTTTGAGCAGTGTGTCGATTAACAAGATATCTTTCCTTGTCATCAAATAGCCAGAATAGAGCATTTGTGTAAACGAAGAAAGCGTTTAACAAACGCAAGGCGGTGTGTAGTGATTGTTTTGTGCAAATACAGAGGTCCAAAATTTGGTCATATTATTTTGAAGCTGTAGAAATGGTTTATTCGTTTCAGAGTTGACATAAACTGCGACAAGTGGCTGCTGACGATGGACGAGCAGTCGCGGGCCAAACTCGAGAATCCCCCCTCTCTGACTGATGGACTCGACAGGGAGACTGAATCGGTACAATCCTTTCCATTCCTTCCCGCGCGTTCACCTAACTGACTTGTCTGATTCAGGAACTGCGATATCTGGGCTGTGAGCTGATTCAAGAGGGCGCAATTCTGCTCAAGTTGCCTCAGACTGCAGCAGCCACCGGGCAGATCCTCTTCCAGAGATACTTCTTCCAGAAAAGCTTCGTCACTTACATGTTTGAGGTAGACGCAAGGTTTTTGACCAGAGGCTAGCTTACTATCGAAGGATTACTTATTTGTCAACGGATAGGAAGGCAGAAAAGGAGTGAAATATGGGGAAAACCCGTTGATAAATAGAGCCGTTGACGTTGATTATCCATTGAGAAATAAGAGACCGCTATTGAAAACTCACGATGAATCTAAGTTTGTATAGAAAAGTGTAAATGCGCGTAAAATACTCTATAACAATGTATCGCGAGGGAGACGAAAGAGTCGAGTTGAGAGTAGTTTTTGTTCCAAACATGTCCAAACAAGAAATATAGTTCTCGCTCGTTATCAACAAATCTATTTATTTTGACCTGAACATTGAATACATTTCTACTGATCTAACATCTACTCACAAACCTGACGAAAACATCTCTTTTCTAATGTGTAGCTATTTCAGCACTATGTGATGGCGTGCTTGCTGCTGGCCTCGAAAATCGAGGAGGAGCCTCGTAGTCCGCGAAGCGTCTACAACGTGTTTGTTCGACTCGAGAAGTTGCACAGACTCAGGCATTCGGGAAGGAAAATCACTAAGTGAGTTCATAGATGATCTGTCACCAAATATTCCTCGTCAAAAAGCGATTGGCCGATTTTCGGTCTAAAGTTCATTATCTGAACACTGATTTTATGTCGTTCTGTTGACTTCTTCTCTCTGTAATCGTGAAATTCCTTTATTTCACAAATATCTTCCAATGCACTTCACCTTCCTGATTTAATTCCATCACTTCACTAATTCGTCACTCTGCAACATCAATTCGAATGTTGTCAGAATGAACATTCAAGGCTGCAATTCTAGAAAAGGAAAAGAAGAGAGATTTCTTGATTGAAATAGGAAGTAAAGAACCCTTTCAAAGAGGTAAAAAGAAGAGTAAGTTTGCCACGGAAATTCATTGCCAATTTATGTAAATTTCAATGAATTTTGCTAAATATTCCCTAGTTAAAAACATAATTTATTCGTGAATTTATTAGGTCAGTCATCACCTAAATAGCATAGTCTTGGAGGTGACTCGGACTGCCCACTTCTCCCCAAACTGCAAGAGGATTTTATGTTCGGATCGAGGTTCTGAACAGAAGCTCGTGAGTCAAACATCCACAAAACAAGACAACGATTCATTTACTTTCATATTCTTCGCTCGGTTTGCTTGGATTCTCGATTCTGGAATGGATCAATGGAAAGGCAGTCTTGCTGATAATGTTCTTGAGAACAGCAACCAAGGCAGCATGGAGATTTGGTAGGTCCGTGAAACGCACGAATACGGCTAGAATTCAAAGACCAAAATCGTTCTATAATCTTATGATAGGTAGTTTCAGAGTGAGAATTTATCTTTTATTCAGGATATCACTTAAAGTCATGCTTGTTCTTTACCAGAAGTGTTTTATCTGAATTATCATTCAGCTAAAAGTTAATTCACTCCTTCTGATACAAATACGATCATTATTAACTTGATGCATTCTCGATTTAATTTTCTTCCAGTTATACCCTAGAAAAATCTAATTCGATGCTGCATTTATTCTCTACCTCTTCTTTTTTCTAAACTATTTTGTCATTCTCGTCAAAATTCAGGATAATGAATAACTCTTTCTTCCATGTTTCCCAAGCAATGACAACTTGATAATATTTTGCTTTTAAAATTTCTTTCGCATTCCTTCCCTCTACTCACATACACATTTGTGTTCGTGCGATTTCAGAGTCTCCAATTTCCATGTTGCCGAGGTTAGTCTTTTCATTCTTTCCATTGGTTCATCTTATTTTCCTTATTTTTTGCGCAAATAATTTTGATTAAATCAGAATGTCGGCCAATCGCTTTTTCGATCGAGAGAATGTTTGAAATGAGTGAGGAGAAGCAGTGCTAAATAATGTGATTTGCAGAGAAATGACTGCAGCTATTCGGGTCCGGCCTGTCGACGCTCACTACGTCAACGCTAAGAATAATGTAAGGGAATTATCAGCTTTTTGGAAGTTTATTCGCCACATGTCGTTAATTTTACCACACTTGCTCATCCAGGCTGGTGGACTTCCAAGAAATTCTATTTTTTGAGAACTAAAAATCCGCAATACAATCAAAATTCAGATGATCAAAGCAGAGCGTCGTCTTCTGTCTGTGCTGGGCTTTGTGGTGCATGTCAAACATCCCCATAAACTCATCATCTCCTACATGTACATCCTCGGTCTGCTCAAGCTGGAGGAGCAACGAACCGATATCGTTCAGAAAGCATGGTTGGTTTTGAGTTTTTGCGAAGAATAATTTCCAAGAAAAGAATGGGTACTATGCAATTAATTTCATGCATCTGTTTACGCCTTTTCTTTTTTCCATAAGCCCCTTTCTTATCCTTTACTATTTGTTTTGTAATTCTGTCATTTTCAAGATAGCAGTCTTTAAAATTTCAATTTCATATCATTCCCTCGCCCTTCCATTGTTACCAGATCTCTGAAATTTCATTTTGGACTTTTTAGAATGAATCCATGTGAATTGCAGGTCGTACATGAATGACGGCTTGCGAACAGACATGTTTCTGCGCTACACCCCAGAAACGATCGCCTGTGCTTGCATCTACCTGGCCGCGCGCACTGTCAAAGAGCCCGTTCCTCTTCCAAATCAGCCTCTCGACTGGTAAATATTTTCGCCATTTCATTATAACTCGCGATGTAAGTAGGTTCTCTAGCAGGCATTTATTTTAGAAAATGAATTTTTTATTCAGGTTCGAATTATTCGATGCTTCTGATAGAGACGTGAAGACGATCGCCCTCATGCTGCTCAAGTTGTACACCAGAAAAAGGGTAAGCATTTTTCCTTGTTTTCTAAGACTAAAGTGCAAATGAGTAAAAATAGTTCATAATTTACAGATCCCAAATTGGCCCCGACTACAAGCCACTCTCGAGTCCCTGCGAGCCAAGAAGGAAGCCGAGAGGAAGGCGGAGCGAGCTGCTGCCGTCGCGCAGAAGATCACTGCAGAGGCTTCGGAGAAGAGGGCAAATGGAAGGGAGAATGGAAGCAGATCGAATGAGGACCGAGACAGAAAACGGGACAGGGACAGAGAACGGGACGGCAGGAAGAGGACCAGGTCTAGGAGCAGAAGCAGAGAAAGAAGGTGGGGGGATGAACATATTTCAATGCTGTTCTTGATTGAACAAGAAGTTTTTCTCTGCAAAATTTCGACTAAATTCTCTTATTTTTTGTAAGTTTTTGGTCCATAAATTATGAGGAAGATAGGAACATTTTTTCTAGAAATTTATGCCCATAGCTAGAGTCTCCAAGCTCCGTCCTCTTGGAAAAATACGTTTTTGGTAGAAACATGGCAGTTTGAAAGTAAAAGTTTTGAAAGAAAGTACTCGTCAAACTCAAAATGTCATAAAAGACCTAGTCTAAATGTGTTCATTTCAAGCAACGAATTTTTGAGATTCTTTCGGCTAAAAAATGTTTAATTTTATTTTTCTTCGCTGTAAAGCAACGATTGCTCTTGAAAGAAAGAAATACGTCTATTCTTCTTTAAAAACTCGAAAAATGATGCTTTCTAAAGTTTGGAATCAACTTGCTTCAGGAGAAGAAGTCGTTCTCGCGACCGGAAACGGAACAGTCACGGCCATGACAGACACAGAAGGGACAGACACGCAGAGACAAAGGGTACTGGGAATGACAGAGCTGACAAGGAGAGGAGACGCCTGGGAGAGTCGCCAGACAGGGGAATTGACAAGGACAAGGACAAGGACAGACTACCTTTTGGGCCTGACAAGAGGCTGAAGGACAGAAGCAGAAGCAGGAGCAAGGATCCACAGAGGAAGGTTGACAAGGAGGAGAGGGAGCGCAAACGCGAGGAACGACTTCTGGTATTATTGATTGATTGTTCATTTGAATTATGTGATGACATTGAAAGACGATTATTTGCTCAAATGTGTAACACGGATTTTCCTTTACATTAACTATATAATGGATCTACAAATTAGTTCGTCTTTGCAGTACAAGGCAAAGAAACATCGACACAGAAAATGTCAAACAACAAACCACATTACGCGAGTTCAAGAAAACCATCCACATGCAAAGTAAATCCTCGAGTGATCTTGTTTTATATCTGGGCCCTATGGTTTCGAATTGACTAACAGACCTTGAAAATGGATAAGAAATTGGAATTATTTGTATCACCACATCATTCTTGAATTCATTCACGAAAGAAAATCAATTTATCACTTCTATCAGGAAAATCTGGGGTCATGTTTGACATTTTGTGTTGTGTGATGCATTTGGAAAAATCACTGAGAGAAAGATGACTTTTCAATTTTCAGGAGAAGAGCAAAATTCGGGAGAAAGAAGTGGTCCAAGCCCTGGGCAGCAGCCAGAAGAAGCTGATTCTCGACCGGAAGGATCTGAGGGACATTTCGCCTCCCTCGAAAGCCCCTCCTGCGAAGATACGCAAGTGATCATCTCCTTTCCACTTAAACATTTAGACATTTGCAAATCATCGTATTCTTCTAGAAGCTTATAATTCAAAGAGTGATATTTATCATCGATGAAGTGGATTTGGAAGTATCTCTCCAGTGTTAATAATTGAAGAGGGCAATAACCGATTAGTGAACACTTGGTCTTTCTCTCTGAAAGCGGAGTATCCATTCACTGATTATTGCTCGTCTTCGGCTGTTGCCATCGGAGTGCAATAATCCTACTTATATTTTTCTATTCACTGGCGACACTGGCATATAACACATTCGCCTAACTTTTAAATGGAATTTAACCAGTTTCATTTGAAAACCATATTACTCCTGCTTTCTTTTCCAGTTTTTTTCATTTATTCAAATTTGAAAATTACCTAAATGTTATCAATGACTCGTGGTGAAAATCTTTAAAAATCCAAATTAACTAATTTTAAGAGTTAGTTGATAACTGAAATATTAGACATAGCGAACGTGATCCTCACTCACAGTTCTATTTTCATTTCTACCTGCGCGTATATTCAAAACGATGTTATCTTTTCTGGGTTTAAACTGAATTTTCCGTGTAACGTTTTTCGTAAATCTCTAAGTTTATTCAAATACCGTATTTTCTCCGAAAAATGATTTGCAACGTTAATTTTAATCCTAGAAATGCGGTATTTTTACAATCGATTTATTATACTCCTCATACACTCATACTCTACACACTCCCATGGACTTGCTTTGCGTATCTCAATAAATATTTCATACGTTTATCTCTTCATTTTATCTCTTTCTTTTCTTCAATTGGTTAATTTCGGATAGTCCTTTTCATGATATTTGATGATCAGCAATTCATAGTTATTTGTCACCTTTAACCCTTTATTATGATCATTCATTTGCACATTTATGAAAAATTCGTATGACTTTGGTATCGATTTGATCTTATATCTCGAACATTTTTGAAATACAAAATGGGATTTTTTCTTTTCACCCTTCTCGGTAATTTCTTTATATTAGGCCGACATTGTTCGTGTTTTTCAATTTTTTTTTACGAATAAAGTTGTCTCTTTTATTGCTACGCGATTTCCCTCGCACTGCGTTTATGTCGTAATGTCGATGATATTTTCGTAACATTTACTATCGTTTCTTGCACATTTGTAGCATTTTACTATTTCTCTATTTTTCCGAATTTCAAATGGCCAGAAAGACGGAGATCGTCGACTACGGCCCTGCGAATTACGTGATCAGTCGTCACAAGAAGAATCCAGTGATGATTTGGCAGAGCAGAGTCAACAAAAATCGCGTCTACGAATTCATTCTTTCCTCTAAATTCAAGGTCGGCCTTTAACTGATTTTTCGTGAAAAATTAGGAAAAAATGTTTCAGATACCCGGACTGACTTCCTGGAAATGCTCGAACTGCATGCAGATGAAGGAGAGAAAACGAAAAGAGGTTTGTTCAGCTTCACTACTGATTTCTGATAATTTTTCTATTTAGGGCTTCGACATGACGAATCTGAAGATCCCTCTAGTGATGATCGACAACGACATCGTTAAGGAGAACCCCGACAGGCCCAACAACGCCCCTCACATCTGCTGGGGGAAGGAGGCTGTCGATGTGGCCGTCAAACGGGCAAAGCTCAAAATGACGCAGGTTTTCCTGCTCTTCTTGATTCGAAATATTGTTCATTACAGGAAATTGAATGCAAAGAACATATGCTGGAATCCGGAGCTATAAATGCAAAGAGCTATGTTCTAGAATTGACTCAATCAATAGTTGAACATGGTATATCTAAAATTTAGAAATAATCTATAATTTTTTCGTATGATCTAGTAGAATATCCATGCAGTCCTCTTTATCATCACTTTTGTGTCGGATTGCGTGAACTTGTCGAAGAATCGGCCTAATTTATCCGCTTTCCCTAATCGTAACTCGTTATTCTCAGGTCCAGTTCATTTGAACTCGATGCAGAAGCGACAAGTGAAGAAGCAGATCGATCAACACGCAGAGCCGGCCATAAAGCGACTCAAATTGATTTCGGAGAAACGCAAAATGGACAATTTGATAAGTGTAGGGCGTTCTTGCGATGCGACTATTTTGCACATTATGCTTTTGCAGGAATGGAATCCTCATGTCATCAACGAGTACATCAAATGCGACCCGAGCTGTTCCACAGACAATGATGATGATACTGATTTGGTAGATCTTACGAAATATTTTAGAATCATTGTTGAGTTTTTCAGAACCTTTTCGAGTCCAAGGCAGCCGGCTTGATTCCTGCATTCAATACACCGAAAGGACTTGTGAACGAAAGTGAAGAATGCAAGGAACTCATTAGGATGGAGCACGATTATGCGGTGGGAATTTCATGTTCTTTTTTTTCTAAATGCGCACATCAGAAAGAATAACTTCTATCTTACTGTGATCTTTCTATATGTCTAAAAAAACATTCTTTCATTTTATAAAATTTGAAAGAAATTACATATTAGTTCAGCTGCCCTCTAATCCTGAGCCAGTGTCTCGATTTCTGGCGGACGATTTGGATGAGATAATCGATGTGGAGTACATCGATGGACAGCCCGAACCGACAGAACTCGACGATGTTCTCTACGAGTGGAAATAGCAGTCCAAAAATTTGTTTAGGAAATTTTGAAAGTCATAATTGTGAAAATCATACCCTTTACTGTGATTACTTTATATGATAAAGCTTTACTGAACCTTTTGTTTATTTTTAATTATCACGAGATGTTCGAAACATCTTCGATATCTACTCATTCTATCTCGGTTTCCTTGATAATTTGACGAGTTTACAGATGGTGACAATAGCGAAGTCAAAGGAATATGCGATGGAGCGGAAGAGGAGAAGGAAGGAGCTGATAGACGGTAATGAAGCTATTGCGAGAGGGGATGATGGAAGTGAAACGAGCAGCACCCCTACTGAGGAACAGGTGGGAATTTTAGATCCTGAACAATTAAAAACATAAGTTTGGCCCCTTTGGTTTCCGCCTTCTTTTCGGCAAAATAGTAAAGGGAAAAAAGTTACAAAACGATGGGGTAGTAACTACAATAAGTCTATTGTTTAGAGAACATTTTCAGGAAAAGCAATCGATCATGGTAGTATCGATGGACCCTCCCGAACCGCCTCCCAACGAGCCGCCCTACACTCAGCAGGAAATCAGACAGATCATGAAGAACATCTACAAGGGCAGGATCATGTTCGTCCAGAAACGCACTATTCACTTCCTGAGAGCCAAGGTCGATCCCAGATGGTACTATATCGTTGTCGGAACCAAGGTATGAAAGTTGTTTTTCCTTCTGAAAGTGTAAATTTGGAAATCTCGAGCCATTCCAAATGAGAATAGAAATTAACATTTATCCATCCGTATTTAATTAATTTCAAATTTCAGCCCTACCAAGCAGAGGCTTTCTTTGAAATGCTTGACACAACTCAGATCGATCCATACTTGTCATTCCATGTCAATTTCCGGTTGTGTGGAGGAAAAGGAGGTCAAAATCATCTCCTGTAGAATTGAAGCCACAATGAATGAATTTCAGGATTCGGTTCTTTGCTGAAATCCTTCAGAGTGAACAAAAGCACGAATCAGCTGATGTGCAGAGATCTGAATGGAAGGAGACTGGCCTCTGTGGAAGAAGAGAAGAAGTTGAGACGATGGTTAGAGAGGGCTGCTGACAGAGAGAAGGAACGGGTAGAGAAGAGGTCGGATAAATTTCAGCCGATCATTTTTTTCAAACATGTCTGCCCATTTTTCATGATCACTTTTGCAGAAAGGTTCGATATGAGAAGCTGAAATCTGACAAACCAAAGCACGAATTCAACGACACTGAATACATTCGAGTCAGAGAGGAAATACTGGAAAGGACTGAGGATGCTTGCGAAGAAGGTTTGCTAATTGATACTCTTGAAAGATCATGCAACTTGAATGTCGAGTTCATGAAGATAAAATATCCATAACTTTGAAAAACACGAAAATTCACAGAAAATCACCTCTACTATTTCTTTTCAGCTTTTCAACGTGTCAGAGAGCAGAAGGAGAAAGCAGAACTAGAAAAGATTCTGAAAGGAAGCAAGGAAAAGAAGGAGGAGCCAGATGAAGAGGAGGAATTGCCTGTAGATGGAGAGGATCCGATTGAGTGTCTGTTTGGAGGAAGGGGCAAGATGAAAAGGGCTCGGACAAACACGGAGGAGAAGGGCAAAGATGCTAAGAAGGCTAAGTAAGAATATTTTCTTATTCATTTTTATGAAAAATTCCTTTTTTCAGAAAGGACTATGAGAGTTCCTCCTCTGATTCCGAAGACGACATCGATCTGGAACAGATTCAACTGCTCAAAGAGTACATCTCCAACAAGGAAAATACTGATGTAAGTTCACCTATGTCGATCTACATTTTGTAAATGGAAAATTCGAGATTTAAGTCGCATCTCGTTTGTTTACCAGAACGAATTGTCTGTAATAAAATTTTTTCAATAGACTAGCTTCGATGTTTCTGCGCAGAGATCAAATGATTATTTTTCAGGGACCAAGCTGCTCGAAGTCCGACAAAGAATTGCCTGCAAAGGCGAAGAAGACCGAATCTCCGAGAAAGAAGGAAGATGGAAAGAAGCAGGATAAAGAAAAGAAAGCAGCTGAAGAGAAGCAACAGGAAGAGGAGCATTTCGAACCGATCGACCCCAGCAAATTTGCGACTGTCGAAAAACTCGAGCAGATTGGGGCAAATCATCTCAAATTCGAGTTGCAAGGTACATTTTGGAAACTTGTCAAACTTAATTTCGAAACTCATCAAAAATAATTTCTTGGAAAGTACACCCAATTTGAAGAGAAAATTTGTCAGGAATGAAAACTAAGTGAACTTTCCAAGACATCTAAAACAACGACTGGAATTGCATTCTCTCCGTGTAAAACTGAAATACATACAGAAAATATTGTATTTTTTGTTATAATTTTTCCTTCAGCTCGCGGTCTGAAATGTGGCGGCACAGTTCATGAAAGGGCGGAACGCCTTTTCTCGGTCAAGGACTTGCAGCCGAAGAACTATCCCAAGAATCTGCTGGCAAATGGAGGGAAGAAGGGCAGCAAATAGACCGAAGATTTACTCTAATTTATTAACTTTTAATGAGAATTACACATATTTTAAATTTCATCGTTCTATTTATTCTAATTTGTGATCTTACTATTTCTAATTCATCCCCAAAACATTCGTATCATTGTATCGTGAATTTTAGTAGTGATAAATTTGATTTTTTTTTTTAAACTTTATCAACGTTCCCATAACTTCCGTTCGAGACGGATGAAATATTTTCTAACTTTTATAGGGTTTTAAAAATCATCAGTTTGTTCAAATTCAGAATCGAGTAGTCGGATTTGGGAAATGAAGCTTCGCACAGCTCGAGTCCAAACTAAGAAGGGCGATGCAGTCGCTAAGAAGGTATTATTTAAAATGTTAAAAGAAACTACAAATGCTCTAAAATTCAGGTCAAAGCTCCGAAACGAAAGCAGCCAGTGGAAGAAGAAATGAAGGAAGAAGACGAGCTGCAAGTGGTGGAATTGGAGGAATCAGAAGAAGAGGAAGAAGAAATTGAAGAGCCCAAGAAGAAACAGGCGAAGACTGAGGAAGAAGTGAAAGTAAAGGAAGGGAAGAAGGAGTTCAACGAACAGGAAAGACTGCAGGACGCTAAGGAACAGGTTAATATTTCTCTTTTCATAGATAATGACATTCAAACTTTCACTTGATTTCTTTTTTAACCTGCGATTTTATTCCGCTTTTCATTGAGATAATAGCAAAAAGTAAACTATTGAATCAACATTCTTTATCTCCACTCCAATATGCAACGATAATGGAATTTCTAGGCTCGAGTTGCCCTGCCGACCATCCGCAAGTACTTCGAGAATATCGAGGACAAGTCGCTGTTTCCTGAAATCGACCAGCAGCTGCAGCTCAACGTCGTCTACAAGAAACCCAACACGAAATCTGTTGGGGCCAGGAAAGTCATGTGAGTTGGGCTCAAGATAGTCTAGAGGCAATTCTCAAATTGCAGTACTCTGCCCTGTTCTTCCCGCAATCTGAACAACACGACCATCTGCGTAATCATGCCTGATTTGGATCAGTCAGAAGCAGCGAGAAAGGATGTGGACGTGGGAAAACAGGCCAGGGAGTGGCAGGCCAAACTCGAGCAAGACCATGCAATCACTAACAAACACTACTCTCTTGTGAGTGCTCTCCTTTCAAAGCGATTACCACCAAAAGATTTTAACATTTCTATTTCATGCTTAGAACTGTTTAACGTCTCGTTCCTGGTTTTCATAACAATATGAAAATATTGTTTTCCTTCCATCTTTCAATAATTCCAAGAATTACTCTTCACGAAGAAAATTTCATTTATTTTGAGGAACAAATATTTCAGCTTCTGACCCACCGTCAGCTGAAGCGCGAATACTCCCAGTACAAGGAGAAGAGAGATCTGGCGAACGCCTACGACATGTTCCTGTGCGATGCGAGGGTCTTCAAATCTGTCAAATCTTTTCTCGGAAAGGAATTCCACAGAGCTCACAAGTAAGATTAACGTTTCTGCTCAGATATTTATTTGAAGCATTTTCAGAGTGCCGTTCATTCTTCGCTACGAGCTTCCCTTCGTCAATCAGATCTCCAAATATCTCAACTCTACTGAAATCCCCACTGGCAACTTCGTCCATCGACTGTATGTTATTCAACGTTGTTTCATTTGTTTTTTTTTCTTTTCTAATTTACCCTTGCCTCTTTTCCTGAATAATTTCTAAGTTAATTTTCAGTTGCGTCCGCTTCGGTGACTTCCGTCTGAACAATGCAGATCTTGTATCGAATGTGGACACAATCCTGACTGCTCTGGTCAAATTGGCGCCTGGCGGATGGAGGAATGTGAGGAGAATCGATGTCCAGCCTGTCGGAGGGAAGCCCTCTCTGCCCATTTATACTGATGAAGGTGGGATTTTGACATTTGAAATAATAGGCAACTCCGGAAACAAAACATCCCAAAGAGGAATAGTGTAGAAGGAGTGGAGTGCATTTTGCTTTATTAACCCTATCCTAGATTCGATATCAAGAATGCTAGAGTGTCATATCCGACTGTCCAAAGAATAACTTCATTAATGCAAGAAAAAAAACTTTAGAAAAGGAAACAGTTTATAAAGTTATTGTACACTTCATAAAACGTCGATTTTTTAGCTTATTTATGTCATTCATCCTGTATTAAAACTCCTATAGAAGTCTTCAGGCTCTGCAAACGATGTGGTGATTGAGGCGTCGAAAACTCTGAAGAAAAGACTGGAGAAGAGGAATGCAGAGGTCATCGACGAATGCAACACGCTGCCTGATGGACTCACGGTGTGAATGTAGAAATGATTATTTTTAAACAAAACTTTCAGTTGGCAATTCGAAAGAACGGCAAGACTCGAGTCATCAAGGAGGACGACAAAAAGAGGGTTCTCTATCCCACTAGTGAGTTTTTATTGTTCCAATATCTGAAACCTAGGAAATTTCACCCATCCTTGGTGCAGCACTATTTTTCCAAATTATGATTCTTTCTAAATTAATGAGGTTTTTCCCATTCCAGTCCACGATGAGTGGCGCAGTGGCGAGACGATGAAGCCGAAAATCAATCCGGCAAAGGTCGAGGCCAAGCGAAAGAGAAGGGCGATTGAGAAGGTTATTCTTTATTTTCAGTCATCTTCCACTATTTTATTGTTTTCAGAAGAAGCGAGCAGCCGCAGCGAAGAGAAGAGAAACTGACAAGACGAAGGAAAAGTTGAAGAAAGTCGCTGAGAAGATGAAGAAAAAGGCCGCAGTCAGCAAGGCGAAGAAAACTGCCTAAACGCGGAAGTTATTTCGATTTATTTTGATTTTTCAAAGTTTAATTCTGTTGATGCACAATAATTGATTATTCAAAATTATCCTAATTTCAAAATGATCAATTTTGTGCATTCGGCGATTCTTGTTGATTTTATTTGTTTTTTTTCTCCACTTGTTGCCGTTTTCTGTTAGTTTTTTTTTTTAGAAATTATGTTTCAGAATAAATTGAGTTGTTGAATTACGAAGTTATTTTTGAAGAAAATATTGGATCGTCCAATAATTACTTGAAATTCTTTATGTTTTCAAAGATTAATTTCCAACAAATTGCAGAAGAGCAGTTTCGAGCTTCAAAATGGGGATGCCATGGTACTGGATCGAGCACCCCACAAGAAAGATCCTTTTGAAGTGAGTGAAAAGTCCCGAGTTTATGACGGAATGCGATAATTCATTCTATCAATTTACAATCTCTTCCGAAAGGCAAATAACATGTGATGGTCGAGATATTATTTATCACTCATTTTCCAGATAATTTTAGAATTAAGTTCGAGAATTGCAATTACCAAAATACATTTATAAAGTCTAATGACGCTATGGTTTTGAGTGTTCAGAAAGCTTCTGTTGAGACAGAGTTTGATTGATAAAATATGCACGTCAAATATAGTTGGCGATATAAAGTCATGTCAGAGCTTGCGTAAATTACTATTTTTGAAAGCGAATTTGTACGTAATTGATTTTCAAGTCTCGTTATCATTGTATTTGAAAACAATGAGAATAATAATAACAACGAAAAAATCAAAAAATATATTATTCCATAGATCTCATAGAATTTTATCTTTCAGATGTTATTATTGGGCAGCATTCTCGACCTACCCGATTTACGTGGCCTTCAATTTCAAGGACTACATTCCAACTCGAGAACAGGTAAGTAATCATTTGATCAGATATCATTTATTCAATTCAATTACGTTTCTATTATGAGTTCAGAGGGGCGGAGCTTTAACTAAATTTAGAAGCAAATCATTAATTGAGAGATATCGGTTCCGCCCTCTAAAAATTGAAATTTTCTACAATGAATGAAAAATTCGTATCTTATCACAAGAAATTATGAATGAGCAGATGAATTTCAGGTTCTTGGAACGAAAACGTGGAACGATGAACAGGATACAGCAAGCAAGAAATCGTGAGAATAGAGGCCGGGTCTTGAAGGAAAATCACAAGGAACGAGTAACTCTTATGTAAATGAATTGGACTAGATTATTAGTGCAGGAATCGAGATTAGATCTAATGTTGTTATTTGTTTGGAGTTTGAATGAGAACATAAACCGATAATTTTATGAAAAACGAAACATATTCGTAGTAGCACCGTAATTTGATTTGAAATGAGCCAGCTATTTACAAACTAAGCTAAATTGAATAGTTCAGAGTGGAACAGAATAGAATTAGAATAATATAGTATAAAGTAGGAGTAGCATGGATATCGAAGAGAAGTAGAAGATTTGTGATGACCCGTTGCATTCTTCTGAAATTCAATAATTTCGAAATCTGATGATTTTTAGAAAGAAAAGAATGTTGAATTGCAATAGATATGCATTATTTTATTCTGAAATACTAGGACCTTCTGAACTCAAAATTTTAAACATTTACAGGGTGCGTAAAACATATTGATATCTTTCAATTCAAGTGACCATAAAAGTCGAAGTATTTGATCAATTAGCTTGAAACTTAGCACATTACTAAATCTATACTAATAGAAAAGATTCATTTAGTTCCAAGAAAATATTTATGCTAATTTTCTAAACCATCGAAGATTTATATTGAAAAATTGGCAACCGAAGATATTTTGTTCCAGAATTTCAATAAGTGTTAGAGTTAGATGATTCTGACCGATATAGCTAATAGAGTTGATCTCTAGCTTGAAAATGAAACCAAAATCAGCTCAGAAGTCCTACTCTAAGCTTACTTACGAGCACTTTATCTGCACAAATTTGAAAGGAAAAATGAAATTTAGCAACAAAGTTTCAAGTGGTCGGTGGTTTTTGGTCTGCTATATCCTCATATGCAAATTTTATATGAGAATATCATACATGAAAATCTTCCCTATGGACTATTGATTGCGAAAATATCAGGTTTTTTGAATACAAACTCATTTTTGCACTATTTATAGCTTAAGGGAAAATGATCAATATTTTGCGCGCACCCTGTACGAAATCATTATTTCATGATTTTTTGAGAATGCAGATAAGAAATGACCTAGAATATGACGAATTCTTTCAACTCAAATAACTTCTTTAAATGTAAATTACCTGAATCACAGCAACAGACGTTATAGGTTTCGAAATTATCGTTTTCCTCCCTACACCCATTGGACTGACATTCTGTCCCTTCATACTTTGACGGAACGCTGATCTTCCCGCAATCCCTCATGACTATATTCGTTATTTCCCCCACACCGATGTAGTGCGCTGTCACCTTCTGGCAGAACTTCACATCAGGCCCGCAGGTCACTGGCCTGTTGGGCTCATCGAACTCTTCGCCCAGCAACTCTCCTAAATGCGAGGATTATTATTCAGTCTAAACAGACCTAGGGAGCACTTTCGTCAGACGAAGAAAATATGCGCGGGGGGTAGTGTCGGAAGAGTAAAATTGCAGTAGTGACGTCATCATAGACAGCCAAAATTTTCCGAGATTTTCGAGTTAGAGATACAAAAACCTTAAGAAAATATTATGGGGGTAGGTCGCAAGGGTTTTCTGACGATCGTCCTCCCTAGGACGGAGTCTAAATCATTCAAATTTTCAGATGATAGATAAAATATATAATGAGGGATGTCCCTTAAATGAATTTCCTTTGTAGCATTGGTTGTACTATATCATAGTCAGATTTTTTGTTTCGTATTCTCCATCAATGGTTGAACGATTGATTAGTAAATTTATCATTTTCACTTCAGGGAACATCCTCAAATGAAATATGAGAAATCGTGAACCTCTCATTTCCTGCCGACAAGTCAGTGGATGGTACAGTTTGACTGTTCCATTTTTATCTGCAGGAGCACAGAACACTGGGGATAAAATTACAACAAGAACTAGAAGTACTGTAGTTGAAGGAAAACACAACATAGCTTGCAAATGAAGTCTGGTGATTGTTGATTGAGAAAGGAATTCCACAGAAGGACGAGAAACTTTTGATCCCTGCAATTAAATTTTATTAGCATTCAGTGCACAACTCTGAGAAGAAACGATGAAAATCATAAACGAAAAATGAGAAGGAATGATTTTTTAGAGAAATTGATAAGGAAGTTGGGGAGAAAAATGGGGAAAGACTGGGTGCGTGCGTGAGAGAGGAGAAGATTCTGGTGCAAAGTCAATTTACAAGCTAATTAGCGCCCTATCAGCACGGCTTATCACTGTCAATTAATTAAGGGCTATTATAGGAACAAAGAGCCACTCTCTTTCCCCGTTTTCTCTAACCAATGACTTTTCTCTAGTCTTATCATCGTAGCGAGTTCGATTTTGGTACAATCAGACAATCAATAGCTTTCTAGGAGATGAGAACTTCCGAGATGATCGTAAATTCGGAACTGCTCATTGATAGATCAGGGATTCTCGGGGGTGATGCAATTATGCTCACAGACAGATAACTAGCTGGCGTGAGAATGGGGAGATTAATTTTATTTTATACTGACTATCAGAAGCCTATCATCGGGTGACAGATAGCAAATCAATATTCAATTGGAAATAAACCTTATGAACTAATAATAACATGGAAAAGTATATTGGAAAAAGTTAGATGATATCTGTATCTGTATCTGAATCTGAATATAATGATTTAGTAAGCAGTATGTGACTAAAAACTACAGTAGTAAAATGTATATTTTCTTGAGTTGCATTATATATTTTTCAAGTAAGATTGAAGATACGATCTTTCGAATTCTTGTCTTCATCTTCATTCTTAGCGGATATAAAATGGAGTTTTAGCTCCTGCGTTTACGAGTCAATATGCGAATGAATAGATTATTTTCAACATCGAACTTTTTTAATTCATTACCCTTCCCTGAATATTTTTGAAACGTTTGAAGATTTCCAGATTATTTTTTGACGAATTGTCCTTGTTATTCATTATGCCAAAGTTAAGATATTGGAAATTTTAGTTCTTCAATCTCAATGTGTGTTGATGGCTATTTGGTTAATGTATTCTAGTATTTACTTGTCGAAAATTGAATAAAATGAGAATCAATAACTTTTTATTTTTTTTTTTAATACTAAAATCCCTTGTTAACCGGGATGTGATATTTTTGTTTCGTGCAAAAAATCTAAATCGAATATTGTTTAGAAAGCTATGGCATCGGGATTTGCTCCGAAGATTACTTCGTTTCAAGAAGGGTACAATTTTGTCGTTTAGAAAGACGAATGAATAGTATTCAGAACCTGGGCCTATATAACAGCTCGAGACAGGTGGCCTAAGATCGTCGGGAAGTTGGTGGACCACATTCACTGCAGCAGAAGAAGGTTCATGGAGGAATATGGGGGTGTAAGTGAAATTCCAAAACTCAATTTATTTTTTTCTTCTGACAAATACAGCTTTTAAAAGCTATTCGCAAAATGTGAACATACTTTTAGAAGTACTATATCTTTTCGAAATAAAAAGTCTAACATATATTCTGATTGGCTAGTTTTGTTGAATTGTCGAACGAACCATGATTTTATCGTGAACTCAGGAAGCTGACGCAGATGTGAAGAATGTGATTCACGCTCTGTCCGAGACGCGCTATCGAATGATGACTGACAAACCGCTCGAAGACTTGAAAGACGAGTATTATGTCGATATTGGGGTGTACAATAAGTTGGTGCAGGACAAGAGGAAAGAGGTAAACTATAGTAATTTCTGAAATGACTGAAAAGAGCTTTCGAATCATACAAATTATGGCATACGAGATGCTAAATGCAGTAGGAAGACTTTATGAACCTTTTCCATCTTATTACGCATCGATATGTCATGTATTTTTTTTTTAATCTTTTGAATGTTTATATTTCAGAACGAACCTCTTCTAACCTGGTACAAATCTGAATGGCTGTTCGTCGAGTGCTATCTGTATCGGCTCATTTATGGAGCCTTCCATCAACAGAAACACCTCTCCAAATACGACTATTTCGGAGAGCAGAAAAGGGATAGCTTCAAGGAACAGTATGATTTTAAAAGTTTACTCCTTTTATGAGATTGCCATTTCCAGTCTGAGACATATCGAGGAATCAGCCAAATTCACACTGGAAGCCTCAACGAGTAATGACGGTATTCACGATGTTGTTGAGGCTCTCGTCAAGGCAATTTTACAGTTCCATTTTCCTTTTATTTGTTCCTCATTTTTCAGAGCAGTTTATGGGGCAATCAGAGCGATTTATCCGTATCGGGAGGCGATGCCAGTACTGTGGTGGGTATAAACCTTCATATACGAATGAAAATATCCTAATGTTGTTCCAGAAGCATTCTTTGCTTGAGGCAGCGCGAGCTAGGGACAGCTACATTCTGCAGAACGACGTCGAAAAGGCCATCAAAGAAATTATCTTGCCACTCAAAGAACGGTAATTCGACTTAAATGACTAAAAAGATAATTAGAAATTTAATAGAACGAAGCGGATCTACGATCTTTCTAATAAGAATCATAATGATTTTAAACTTTGTTATCTTAAGTAGAAATATCGAAGAAGGGGAGCTGAAATTTTTAATTCATTATTTTCAGGCCAGCTTCGCATCATCGGATCGACATAATTCTGGACAATGCGGGAGTCGAGCTGTCGATGGACCTCTTTCTCGCTGATTTTCTCGTTCATTCGGGTCTCGTCAATAATGTCATTCTACATGGAAAGGTAAAATAATTTTCCTTTTTCTAAATTTGTAGTTTTCTCTTCTCTCAGAAATTTCCTTGGTTCGTTTCGGATGTGACTTCAGTCGATTTCGAATGGACTCTTCAACAGATGGAGAATGACGAGGGAGATCTGAAGACATTCCACGAGAGATTTCAGGAGAAACTCAAATCGGTACCATTTTCCACTTATTTAGTTCTATTGTTATCTATCTTTTTAAGGGTAAAATCGCATACACCTCGCACGACTTCTGGACCTATCCCCATGCATTCTGCGACATGAAAGAAGCAGCTCCAGATTTGTACGAGGAGTTGGCAAAATCGAATCTGCTCATTTTCAAGGGTGACCTCAACTACAGGAAACTGGTCGGCGACAGATATTGGCCCTGGAATTATTCTTTCGAGGTAAAAGATTCACTTGTTATAAATTGAAAATCGAGAAAAGATATTCTATAAAATTAGTTTAGTCGTTGGTTTTGGACCGTGATTAGGATTCGATTAATTTGTTATTTTTTGTCGAAATTATTATCGAAGATTTTTAGTCTTCATTCTAATTTATCACTCATCAAAATATTTATTCCCAGAAATCCCTGTGCGGTTTCCTTCCAACTTCTCTCCTGACACTTCGAACCCTGAAAGCAGAAACAGTATCTGGTCTGTCTGCAGAAGCAGTCGAAAGAATGAAGAGAGAATTCGGAGAGGACACCAAATGGCTCACTTCGGGAGATTTCGCTGTTGCACAACTCGTCAAGATCTGAGATCTGAGATTATGAACGTAAGATTTTTATTGTTCTTCATGGAAAATTGCCATTTAATTGTTTTATCATTTCTTTGACATTTTAAATTGCGATAGTATTATTGCTAAATTATTGAATGTGTGCTGCTTTTCATATCATTTCCTCTAAAAATTGCACAGATAAATTTTTATTTGACTGAAAACAAGGACAAATTAATTCAGTTCAAATGAACAAATGACTGAAATAGGATGAAAATGCACCACACTCAAAGATAATTCGAAACTCAAAGAAAATGTCATTTTGAAGAGAAAAATGAGATTTTTGAAGTGTTAATGTCAATTATGCGTAGACAAAATGATAATCTCATCAGAAATGAAAAACCTCCTGAAATCAATTAAAGGCCTAAGTTAAGGAAATCTCAAGGCAAATTAGATAAATCACCACAAATCAAAGTATTGATTGATAATCTCAAAAGTCAATAAATGAAAACAAGAATTAAGGCAACAATTTGGCATTTAAGGCATCGAGATAAATGGGAAAATGACGACATGATAAGATAGAAATTTGCAAAAAGAATAATCTAAGGAAATGCCCTGAGGCTTACGGCAATTCAAGATTCGATGGGATAATAATCTCATTCTTTGGGACTATTTGGCTGTTGACCGGCTAACGAAGCTGGCTCGATTAGCTGAAATTAATAGTCCTAGAAACATTTCAAAATTTAAATTTATCACGAACTTTATTGAGAATAGATTTTTCAATTCGAGTTGACAAGAAAAGAAAAATCCGCTTTTCTTTCTATCATGTTCACTGTAAAAATTCTATGAAAATCTACCTGCTGCAGATTGAATTGAAATGGGAACGTAAACCCGAAAGGCGCTTCTTCTCCTTTGCTGCTCGCATTCAACATGATGTTATTCGCATTAGCACCGCCTGAAATAATTTCATAAAGATTTGAAATTTTAAAATTCTCTTTTGATAGAGGATAAGCTGTTATCGTTATTCTTCTGGGATATTATTCGTGCAGCGATTTTTTGTTGGTTAGATAGTGATTACCGTCATTATCGGGCGAAATAGATTCCCTTTTGAGAAGGCTTTGTTGCAGAAACAGAGCTGCATTCCTCATATTGATATTCGAATTGTTAGCAGAAGTATCGGAAGTTAGACCTGTAAATGGAAGAAGATAGATGGGGGTGGAATAGAAGAATCATTAAATTGGGACAATACGATTCAGCGAGGACATTTTACATGCCTAGAAGCATTCGGAATTTGGTGTGGATCAGTAGTAGTTTAGAAGTGCATAAAATTTATTCTCATTCTCTTAGATGTTCGGGTGTAAGAAGTTTGTAGTGTACTTTTCTCGAAATGCGTGAAGTCTTTTTTGCTCATATCGATAGAAGATCAAGTCAGTTAGTGAGCGGGGTTTCGTTATAGTCCATTCATGATAATGACTATTCTAACCTTGTAGAATGAAGGGAGCGAGTAGTTGGTTGGTGGCCTGTCCGCCAGTCTTCGTGTTCACTTTAGCCTTGCTCTGCTGCTGTTTCTGTCTCCTTGAAGCCGCATCTTTCAGCGTTTCCTTCAGATGCTTCTGCAGGAAGAGGGCAGTTTCATTCGTTGATTCTGAAATTTTTTAAAATGATTACTTTATCTCTTTTTTTTTTTTAAATTTTTAATCGATTTTCATTTTGGCTTTTAGAAGTTCATAGATCGTAATTTAGAAATGTTTTCAGTATGAAAATGAAGCGATGGTGCTGATAATATAAGAAAAACTGAACTTTTTCAATCATTTTCTAATTTTGCATAAATATTCCAATAGTCTTGTCTATATTGAAGATAGTCAAACACAAAGACAGATCTGCCTCTGCCTTTGCTTCTTCTTCTGTATTTGAGATGAACAAAGAAAGGAGGATGCATAGAAGCAATGCAAAGGCGGCGTGTCCTACTCGAAGAAGATGACGAGAGATTCGGGTAAAATGAGAGATCGCAGGGAATCAGAAAGAGGATCTGCGATTTGACTTTTCGCAGGCGGCTTTTCATGAGCAAGCAGCTCGAAATAAGGCAAACAGATGATGAAAGAAGGAAAGGAACGAGAAAACTGGATTGGTGATGGAATCTATAAGGAATTGATGGGTGAATTATTAATTTTTAAAAATGTAAAAATTAGGAATGAATCATCTAATAATTTCTCGAGTGTTCCTATATCTTCTAGTAAACATAATTGGATGACAAATATAATAGGAAAAAATCATAAGATTACTGTGAATTCTGACCTTCAGATTTAGCGGTCTCACTCCGGACTTCCTCCTTGATTTCCTTCTTTCCATTGGCCTGTCGTCTGACTTGCACAATCTCCTTTTCCTCCATGGGCTCTTCCGAGTCAGAGTCATCTCCAGAATCAGCTTGATTGTAGTCGTCTTCATCGAAATTCGAGAACAGTGTGTTCGGCACCATCGTCGGCAGGAAACTCGCTATCGACACCTGGAAAGGTGTCACTTTTATTATCTTGGATTCTTGGATTTATGCGATTCTGAGCAGTTAGATTTCTTAGCCAAACATAAGCTTTCTTTCATTTTCTTAGTATTCAACCGGTTTTCACGCTGATTTTCATTGATGTCATTTCAAGACTCAAGAAAATATGTTTGCTGTATCCATGAATAGGAATTTTTCAGCCCTCAGCCGGAATTAGATCTAACCTATGTGAACTCTATTATATTCCCATAAGTATTATCCTTGTCTAATGATCATTTATTCCCCGATCTTCATTCTCTAAACCCTTGGCCGTGTCAAAATCACAGCTGATTCGTTGAATTTGTGAATTTTTGGCAGAGTCCGCCTTTTCAATCGTTTTACCTTCCCTTTCCTTTCGGATTCTATTGAATTCGATCGGATAGAGATCTGGCATCTCCCCTAAAGAGCTTTACAACAAAACGGGAAGGAGAAATGGGGAGGAACGAGAGGGAGCAGGGGATGGGGCGCCATTTTAGAGTGTAAGCTGCCTGCGGCAACGGATAGGGGAAGAGAACGCATCAAGACAAAGACAAAGGAGAAGAAGGCAGAGGACAGAGATGGAGCAGAGCTGATTGTGTAACAACACAGGGATAAAAGTCATTCCCTTCCCCTTTTCCCTTCATTTTCCATTCACATCACTTCGCCCAATCTGAGATGTTACAAAGTCCGGAATGTCGGAATCCGCGACGAAATATTGGAGAGCATTGCGCATTCGGTGATTTGCAATTGTGATAATTGTCGAAATAGTTCAACGTCATTTACTTTTGACAAAATGCCTTTTTCAATTTCTAAAATTCATCATTTTCAATAAAGAACCAGTTTTCTTGAAGACTACTAATGCAGATGCTCATTTTTGCCATGATATACCATGAAAGATCAAAGAGAATATGATCTGAAGAGCTGATAGAAGTGACAAAGCTGCTCATGGGATACATTAGAAAAAGGTATGTTAGTTTCGTTTCAGTCAAGTGTTTGACTGCCTTCCTTACTAAATTCATCTCGGCTTCTCATGTGATTTCCCTGCTCTGATTGATGATGAGCACATACTCCAGTCACAAGGCAAAAATAACCACGCAATTCCAAAAATAAACACCTTTCGTCTACGAGTTTGGAGAGCTGACTTAGGCTGAAATTGCGAAATGGGTGTGAGTACTTTGTCCCCACGAAAGAAATGAAATCCGGCTAGTGATTAAGTTCAAAAGCCGACTGTTAAAATCTCTTCGTCGTTTCACAATTTTAGAAATAAATACTGAAACGATAAAAACTAATAACTTTTAGATCTTATCCTAGCAATACAGTAACTCGTGATGCAACACAAATGGATTTATGCACCAAACTCCATTTATGGAAAACAAGAGTGCCTTTGATGAACCAAAAATGCCCACATTGCCCATTTTTGTATCGCTTGCCCTAAAAGCATTCACTTATCGAATTGCATCGATTCGAATGTGTGGCATATGCTCGTTTTGGCGCTCGACATAAAGGGGAAAGAGGAGAGTCGGAGAGGAAGAGATATGGCTGAATATGACCTGGCTCGGGGCATCGGGGCAGGGCAGCAGAGAGACGGCCAACTTTACAGCTTCAAAGTGAAGGGAGGGGGTGCTACGATATATGGCCTAGAGGAGCACATTTCGTTGCTTCACATATGGTAACTTGCAGGGGAAAGGGAGAGGATGTCTGTTTATGTCAGAGTCCGTTTCCGTCTATGTCTAGTGCTAAATGCCGCTAAACGACCAAAATCGAATCTATCGATATTTCCCCTCTTTCTTTCTCTACACATTCCAATTTCATTACAAACCCGCCACATGTGCAAACTCAGGATGGTAGGAACAAGAATTATAAAATCAAAGAGGAATGAAAAACTTACAACAGTGGGCTCGGGCTCAGAATTGTCGGTGGCCTTTCTCTTCCTCGCATTCGAATTACCCGATCCAGGCCCGCTGCACTCGAATGTGAATTCAGTCCGGCTTGGCTGGCAGTCAGTGTTGTCTGAAATGCAAATATTCGTCACTTATTGGGAGAGAAGATTATTGTAACTCAATTGACTTTCACTTTTTGTTCCGAATCATGGCTATGCGTGGATTTTAGACTCAGTTATCACGATATTGATAATTTAGGATGGGATAATTGTAAAAACCTCAAGTAAAGTGGAACAAATATCTGCAAACATTACCTCCAGGTGCACTGAGGCAGGACTGAATGAGTGTTTTGCCAGTTTCTGAAGCGATCATCGGCTGGAGTTTCTTGGTCGCATACGTATAGACGTGGCCTGTCTCTGAAGCAACCAGCAACATCACCTGAGTTCCCGTCAGAGTCGACAGTTCATAGGCCTGAAGACGAATAGCCATAAATTTGGCAATTACGCATGAAGATATAATAAAGATAAAGAAGAACAAGGAGATATAGAAAGAAAATAGCTCATACTTATGATAATTCAAGTTGTTCATAACGATTTCAACATTTCTCATATTTGATTACCTTCTTCATAATGCCCGTTTTTCGCTTGGAGAACGTGGTGTATCTTCTTAATTTATTTCCGATGTACTCCATCTTGATCTTCACCCGACCTTAAATATTCGATATTTTGATTCCCGGAAACGAAAAAGATTGAATGAGTCAACAACGTGACTAACGTAAACAAAACGATATTCATTCGCATTTCACATGACTGTGATCAATTCACATTACAACAATTGTTTACCATAATTTTTAGCATTATCTCTGTAAAATGATAGGTTTTCATAAATCTTAAGTGAAAATTCACCTTTGGTCTTCTTGCCATTAGGAAGGAGGTTGCCGGCTCTGATAGGCTGACTGTCGACCTCTGAAGGGGCTGGAGTCGAGGAGGACGACTGCAGCTGGTGCATTATCTGGGCCAAATCGGGCGATTCCGTCATCTTGTCTGAAATTGTAATTCATTCAGTAATCTTCATTCAAATGAAATTTTAAGCATGGTAATATTCGATTCATTTTTCGCGGTTCAAACTAATAAATCCTTGAAATGATAAGATTTTGAGACTAAGTAACGATGATGAATGGATGAATTGGAAGTGGGTGTTGGACGGCTGTGCAAACAAGGAGGAAAAGACTACCACTCAGAAGGAAGGCTGGCAGCAAAAGTGATAAGTTTGGAGACACACAGACAGTGACAGGGAAGGGACGATAGATCTACTGTAGAGGGAATGACTGACTTAGAATGTGGGGGACAACCAGTTTTAGCATTGCTTCCTTTCTCTGCCTTGCACTAGAATCCATCACAATTAGGTCAATAGAGGAATGGAATGGAATGGAACGGAAGAGGAGAGGAATGAGGAGTATGGTAGTTCCCCTCTCTTTGCATGGTAGCCAGTGCTTTATTGCATAGTTTCTTCGTTTGTTGTATTGTTGTGTCTATCTGTTCACATGTTCATTTGTGTTCACCCGACTTCTACTTTTTGCACTCCATCATTCCTCTCTCCATTCCTTCGCATTCATCTTCACATATTCAATCTACTCGTCTCAATAACACAACCAAATGAGCGACGATGCAACAAAAAACGGAACGATCGTCTTCTTTCAGAATGGAATGGGGATGTATGAAGACGAAACGAGAATAAGGAGCTGCCCGAGCGACATTATGACATTGGACCGACAAATTACCCCACAACAGGTTCGACCACGAAAGCGGAGATGGGAAGTTACGGTAGCAGAAACAGAAAGTTCGATGATTCCAAAAACGAGCAATGTTTTGGTTTGGTAACGCGAATTATATAAACTGAGAGGGACGGTGATGGACAGTTAGGACGATCAACATTTGTATATTTGGGAAAGATATTTCGAGATGGACAACCATAGAAAGGGAGGGAATGATGATGGGGCGAAAATGGGAGATTCAGAGAAAATGGGAAATGGAAATGGCACGAGATGGACAGGCGCAGGGGGACCGTGTTACAAGTGAAGGGACAGGGGCACATGAATCACCGAATCAGAGCCTAAACAGACTCTGTCCTTATGAGAATGTGAACGGGAAATGAGAGAGACAAAGAGCAACAGCGCTTTGCCAAAAGCTCACAATAACAACTATCAATCGATATTTACGAAATTTGACTTTTGTCTGAGAACTTTGAAAATGCGATAAAATTGCATCATTACCAAAGACGATAATGACATCTAAAGAACAATTATTGGGTGAAAAAGAAATTTAGAACTGCGATTGGTAGTGATTGATCTTAACAAATCGAATATCGTTGGCCTCCAAAAAGTAGCACGAAAGCTGCTGTAATTCGTAAAAAAAAAATACAAGAGAAATATTAGCACTTCTATAATTTCCGCGTTTGTATACTTCTTGATGCTCAAATTTGCCGATATTAGCGAGAATAGGTTGAAAAAGAGTAGAACAAATCAGAGAAATGGATTTAAAAAAAATATATTTAGTGAAATTCAATTTTCATATCATTGCTTTGATGACAAAATCATTATTTAGATTCTAAATAAATCATTGGATATCCAGAGAAAATTCGAAGAATATAGTGCAAAGTCTTTTCTTCCAATCCTCGCTACAGTATCATTTCATTAGAACCGCATTACTGATTCGGAGATTTCGATAGCTTAAATTCTTATAAATCTAACCAAAATGAAATGGAGAGCCCTGGGATTCGTATTGGTTGCAAATCTCGATAATAAAAGATGCTAGATGAGCTTCTGCTGCTGCTGCTGATTGCGTTGTTAGGAAACTGGTCCTGCCACAAAACGAAGAAGGGGAAGAGGCGAAGAGAAGAGAGGAGTGTAATAAATGGGCAAAGAGAGCAAAAGGAAGAAGGAAAGGGGGAGAGATAAATGAAGAAGAAGCAGAGCGAGGTACGGCAAAGGAGCAATGAACTAGGAAAGGAATGGAATGGAGAGAGGCGACAGTTGTTCGAGCTAACTATAGAGAGCTATCGAGGGATAACAGATAGCCAGATATAGAGGGATACGAGTAACAGATCCCATTCCCATTTGAGCCGGGAAGTCTTTGAATCTGCCAAAAGGGGCACTCAAAGGGCGTCTGGCTAATGCGCAATGTTCCTAATTGGAACTCAAAAATCGAAGCCGACCAACTTCAAACTGAAGAACTATTGATTTTTTTCAGATCAACTATTCAGAAAGAGGAAATTGGAAGTGTTGGGCTTGCATTAATTAGCCATGAAAATTCGATATTTCATGCCCATCATTATAGGAAGCTCATCCTATTCACCCACCAATCACTCATTTGGAAATTCATGCAGGTTCAGGCGAGATCGTGATATTGATCAAGGCTGGAAAATTCGTTTCGATTTCGTCAGCGAAAAATCAAACCTCCGAATTTCGATTTCATGTCCAAAAGGAAAAAATCAAATAAAACGAACTTTTTCGTTCTTCTCGAAAGGATAATTTTCACAGGTCTGGCCTTTTGATAAATAACAGAAAATATCCCAAATAAACGGGGTTTCGATTGGTGGATTTTTCAAAGTAAACCTTTTCATCTACACTCTCATGAAACTTTACAATCTAACGTTTCAAAATAATCGTTTGATGATCGATTCAATTCCACACGAACCTGCATCCGTTTCACCCGTTCGACCACACGGCTGGTTTGTCGAAATCACTCGAATCTCCGAGTGAAAAGCAGCCAGAAAAAGTGCAGCAGAGGAAGGCAAAAACGGCTGTATTCGACAGATTCAACAATGTAATTTGCATGCGGATGACCGTGAAATTTATGTAAGGTGACGGTTTTTTGACGAGAAACGTACGGGGAATTAGAAAGCCATGAAGACATGCAGGGGGGTCAATGAGAAAATGAGCGAAATGAACTAATACGAAGATGAGAGGGAGATTATTCGAAGAGCAAGGATGTTTGCAAATAATGAAATGAAATATCGGAAGAATATGATTTCGTAGAGATATCTCACAAAACATGATTTTCTAGGAATGAATCTACATGGTTAAGAGGGAGGGGGTATCAATGCGGAAAGATGCTGACAAAGAAGAGAAATCTTGCAAAGCCAATCGGAATGCTGAGAGCATATGATCTGAAGGAATGCGAGAATGTCGATTGAAATGGGCAAGCAATGGAGGGAGGGGGATAAAAGGGAAGGGGGGCGGGGCCTCGACATAAAGAGCCTTCGAAAACTCAAATAAGCACATGTGAGGCCGAAGCCGGGGAGGGATCGGCGGGAAAACTTTACAACAAAATCAGCCGCAGCCAAACGAGCGAGTCAGCTTCTGTCAGAGGAGGAAAATGGGGAGGGGAATCGAGAGAGCACAGAGACGAAAGGCAAGACTCAACAAAAAGGGAAGCGAATTGAGAAACGAGAAGGAATGGGGATGGAAAAAAGACGTCTAGAAAGGTAGTGTAATAGAGAAGGCAAGGCAGAAGACAGAAGCATGCTCGGGGGCACATTCGCACTTCGAAAACAACCATCAGATTTCATGATCGCATAGGCAGAAAATGCTTCATATGGAAGGGGGTACTGTAATAGAGAGGGGCGGGGATTATTCCTGACGTGAAAGGGAAAGGAGGAGAGAGAGAGAGAGGTGTACACTTGAATGAAAGGGATACGATAAGTAAGGAAGGAGAGAAGAGAAGAGAGAAAGGGAGGGACTTGGCCAAAAGAGGAGAGGCTGCTTATGGCAGTGATTGAGGCTGATTGCTCGGATTGGCTCTGCTCAGTTATCTGGCCGTGCCGTTGCAGTGCAGAGGCAGAGGCACTAGGCAAACCTCGGAACTGTCTCGATTTAGACAAACAAAATCAAGCTGCCAGGGAAAGAAGATAAGTGAAGGGGAGTGAGGAGAGGAGAGAAGAGAAGACCGGAATGGGAATCCAGGCAGAAGCTGAAATGATGATGAAAGGAAGCTGCTCGCGAAAGGATCACGCAGGCACACGGACGGTGCACTGCATTGAGGAGCGAAACGAAATTGGACATTTTCGTGCGGATTCAGAGAAATCATTGAAGATGGTGTATGCTCATAGTGGAATTTCGACTAAAGTCGGAAATTATTCCGCTTTGGTGGAAGAAATGACAAATTAAAGCTCACGTCTTTGTGAATACCTAAGAAAAAAACTTCTTATCGTAAATCCTTTAATAGAAGAAACCCATGGGCCTTTAATTTTAATCCTATAACTTTCTGGAAATAAAAACTCTCAAATCGCCGCAACTCCTCATCTAATGAAAGTAATAAAATGAAGTCAAAAGTAAATGCACTCAAAATTCCAAAACAGTGTAAAAATCCACGAGATGATTTGAGTTAGGCAATAATAGTTCTGACATTTTGGACGTGGCTTCTATTGAAGGGGACCTCAACAAAAGGTTTTACGGTAAATTCTAGGGCTCCAAATTTTAGACACGATTGAGCATCCGACCTGACCAATTTGTAATTGGATCGGGCATCGGATTAAGTCGAACCTCAAAATTGTTTCTAATTTTAAGAATCGATCGATGAACTTATGAAATTTTGTATGATACATTTTGGTCGGGATTACTGTGGAGAGCGGAGTTATATTTGGCGAGAGTTTGAACAAGAGATTGGCAGTGGAAAAGGAAAAAGGAAGGAGGTAAGAAAGGGAAGGAGGAGAGTAGGGGAAAAGTCACGCGAAATTTAGAGGCAGCTGAAGGAAGAGCACTGTTAAAGTAGAACTCTTCAAGTAAGGAGGGAAGGACGGTACTTGTCTGGAAAGAGGAAAGGGAAAGGGAATTTGAAGGAAGGGAAGGAAAGAGCGCGTCACTAAGTAAAGCTATGGCAAAAGGCAAAAGGAAGCAGAAGAAGCAGCAGCAAGGAGACGAAACAAATAGAAAATCGAGAGGCTACGAATGGAAGGGAATCTGCTATGGAAAACTCATCGACTCCGGCTGACTGACTGACTGCTTTGCCTGACTCTGGCAAACACTCTTTCACCCCTTAGCTCTTTTTTATCTTTATCTGGAAACAAAGTTAGTGATTAGAAATCGGGACATACACCTGCCTGACATATGCTTTTACTACACACAATTAACAATAATCTAGGAAAATACAACATGTAGATGAAGATGTGATCTTTTATCATAGTATGCGAAATTAAATAGAGATCTCGTAATGTTCTTGGTTTAAAATCAAAACTTTATGTAAAGAAATCGACAAGAAGAACCGCTATTCAATCTTGCACGAAATAAATGATACTGCAAGAAAAATAGATTAAAATATCGAAATAAAGTCTGATCTTCATGAGGATCTAAAAATAGACTGATCTGTTCTGAAGAGTTAAAGCATGAAAATTGAAAATGGGAAAAGGGGAATGCAAATGGAGATGAAGTTTGCATGCGCCTCGTGAGGAGAAAGAATCTCTCCATAATGAGAGACTGCATAATGAAAGGAGCAGAAGAAGAGAAAAGAACAAACTGAGGGAAGGGGACGGTCTGAGAGAAGTGAAAAAGCCTTCTACACAAGGAAAGAGCAGCAGCAGGTTGCAGCATATGGAAATGAACTCCTCACCTGGGGCAAACAAACGAAGAAGAAGGAGCACAAAAGGAAGATCACGATTTGCAATCTACACAATCTGCATACGAGCATGAGAACGACACATGAACATTTATGCACTACAAAGACTGATAGGGATGAACAGCAAATGAAATCATGAAAATTTTGTAGGGGTATAGTTAGAAATTCCAGAACGTCAAAAGTAACATTCGAATTATGCGTTAGAAATTTTCAACTACTTTTTCGAACCATCTGGCCGGGTTCCTAATTGACAGTCTTACAGAGGACGATCGTCAGAAATTCTTTGCGACCTACCCCCTTATAATTTATTTTCGTCTGACGAAGGTTCTCCCTAGGTCTGTTTTGAAATAAAATATTTATTTCAGTTGCAACTATCCCTCATCACTTTTGGATATCTTCAAGAGTTGTCTGTATCATACGCATTGAAGTTAAATTATTATTTCACATTTTATTGAATAAAATTTCTATATAAAATCAGATTATTATAATCAAGTTCTATGTTATGTCAACTTTTCCAACTTTACGCCATTTATTCGTTTGTGAATCGTATTCCTCGATTGAATTGCAAAGATTTTCCCATGAAAATGAATCTTTTTGATATCTAGGTTAATAAATATTTCGTATAAATAGATGCAAAATCTCAGCTCACCCTCCGATTGCATACAATTTGCTATTTGCAGCAACAAGTGAATGATTATATCTTGCATAATTCATATCAGCGATTTGAGAAATTCGACTGCCAACTGGAGCTGAGGGGTCAAAATACAGACAGGATTTCAAATCATCACCATTACTAAATATATAATGATACATTATTTATCATACAAAATTAACGACTTTCGTCCTCCAGTTATGTAAATTCTTCCATTTAACGATGCAATTCTGGAAAACAATCGTCTTTCTGGAATCTCAGTCTCTCCGATTTGAGTCCATTCCCGTTTATCGCCTGATAATCGATATATCTTTCTACTAGTTCCTCCATCAAAAACTGAATATCCATAATTACAGTAGTGAATATGCTATAATATGACCGTATAAAATTTCATCACATGTTACTGTTTGAGCCTGTTCAATTGAAAGAGGAAAAGAAGGTCCTGTTTGCCATTTTCCATCTATTAAAACCTGAATAACTTATTTCATGGACTTTCATTCGATCTTCTTACATCAACTCGATTCGTATCTTTTCCTGTTTTAGGATCCGTTCCACCCAAATAATATAGTTTGCCTTTAAAATAAACTACAGATGCCCACTTACGCCATTCAGGAGGATCTGGTCCTGCAAAGAATGCAATAAAATTAAACCAATCTATTGGCTTTTGTAATGCTACCTCTAGTGGTCTCTCGAGCATCCCGATTAAAAATTTCAAATAATTTTTCTTTACGGTTCAATGCAAAAATCGAAAATTTACAAAATTGGCAATAGCAAATAAAATAATCTACTTTATCTTTTGTAGTTGCTACTTCATATGATTTTAAATAATTGGTAAATTTAACTATGTAGCCAACAGAAACATTATGCGAATCAAACAGACAAATTCTTCCTTCTCTAACATCGTTGTTTGTATAAGACACTAAATATTAAAATTAATTTTCGGTCATACAAGAAATATTTTCCTACGATAGAATAAATGTTTCCTCTCGAGAGCTATCGGCAGATATTTTTTGATTATTTGCATCATTCGCTTGGTAGTCCAGGCCAATTGTCCCAGATCTTTGAGTTCGGGATATTCGCAGATTAGCAATATAATTTCGACTGATAAATTGGCTAACATCTTTGTTAAGAGACCTGAACAATCACTATAGTATTATTTCAAAATAGAAATAGTAAAAGAGCATTGATTGAATGAGAAAGTCTGCGATTAATGAGTTTGAAATTGATATTTGAAAGAAGGAGAATGAAACTACTAAATTGATGTTTCACAATTTTTATCAGACTAACAATCGATTTCTAAACATGGCTTATCATTTAAGAGTGAATGTTAGTAAGGACCAAAGTTGGTATAAACAAGGGGTCCGCAAATAGGGCTGATTTTCACATATGTTGTTCAGTTTTTCACATTGATTTTCATGGTGCAGCCCATTTTTCGTGATTTTTTCTATAAGCTTGATTAGACCATCAGACTTTGAGCAAAAATACTTCCATAACTCGCCTTTACACCGGGAATATCACTTGCGCCCTCTAACTATATAAAATCACAATTCGAAACTTGACAAATTACAATTTTCACCTCAAGTCCCGAATTTAGAATATTTCGCCCCCTTTTTAAATGACTCAAGTTCTTACCTTCGTTTATCGCTTTCGATTTTACAAATCGCGTGAATGAATCGGAAGAAATTCCATTCGAAAATTGGAATCGAGTTTAGAATGCTCCATTTCCACTTTCGATCAGCTCGAATCGAGTGCCTGCAGCCAGAAGTCGTCATCTCTCCCTCTGCACAGTCATGAAGTCTTTGCTTCATTCTGTATTCGCTCTCCTCCTGCAGTGGTGAGTTCTTGATCTATTGGCAATTTTGAAAACAACAAAGTTCATCCACATTTTCAAAAAATCCTGATCTCCAACCACATTCTTACAGACTTCACTCAGTTTCTTCAAAACCAAAGCGTTTGTGCAAAAAACTTTATGGAGAATCCAAATTAGTGTGGGTTGGATGATGATCACAGTAAGCTCCTTTAAATAATCTAATTTGCACAACTTATGTTCATTTTCCGCATTCTTCAAGGATAATTTTGTACCTAAAAAATTAAAGGTTCGACTCATGATCAGACTTTTCAAATTTGCCCAATTTTTGAATTCCCTCCGTATCCCATTTGAACGTTTCAGCCCGCACTCACTCTGCCCCACAAAAATAGAAGTCCATCCTGTCCCTCCCCGCAGGTGCGGGGTTTTTTTCTCGAGAAGTCTGCGCATTAATTAGGAATTTTAATCATTTTCAATTCTGCAATTTGATTGTACCATTTCTATCTTACATCTTCATTTCAGCTGTGCTGCATTGACTCCCCACCAGAAGTTCATTGCTCTGCTGCTGTTCCTCTGCCTCTGCACAGTTCTGTGTTCTGTCGAGACAAATATCATTTCGTTCGCAGACTACATGAAGTACAAACTCGATAGGAGGCAAGATTTTTTATGCAGCCATTCGATTATTCTCTTGCAAATAGTTTCTTAAAAACGGACAATAATTTTGGCACATTTCAGAGCCAAATATCGTGCATACAAAGGTTGGTTTTTCCGTTGTAATTTTACTTTTTTCTTCCTTTGATTTCATCATCTAGTTAATTTATTGGAGAAAGGCTACCTTCAATTAAGGAATATCGAACCTAATCTATTTTCAGATGCAAGCAACAATAGTTTCATCACGGGAAATGTGCAGCAGCTGATCAGGAAAAATGTCTGTCCTTGCTTCAGGTTGGTTTATTATTTGTTGATTTTACTTAGCTCGAAATACCGTATTTTATCTAATAGAATTCCCGAGGCTTCTATTCTTCAACTTCCCAATTTTCGAAGAATTCGAATTCTACAAACCGCTATAACTCGTCATCTGATAATCGTAGAAACTTAGGGTCAAAAGTAAATATGCTCTAAATATCCTAAAGAATGCATTAAAACACTTTCCAAAATGATCTGAATTGGGTAATGGGTAGATCTGGAAATCCAGGGGAGCCTCTATTAGAGGGAGGTTTCAATCGGAGAAAATGCGGCAAATTGAACTTTCCAATAGAAGACTTGGCTTGTATAGATTCTGTTCCAGTCTGTCCATTCATCAAAACCTATTAATCTGCAGCCTGACCTGTTCGTGGGTGTTCTTCTATTCGGCTGTGAGTGTTCTGCCGCTGTGCATCATCGGCTGGTTCGTCGGACTCTACTTCTTCGCCAAATATCAGTTCGCTAAGGAAAATGGTTAGTAACAAAGTTCATGCATTTTACCGTATTGTTCAAACGAAATAAAGTGATTTTTGTTTGTGCAAAATTCATTTAAAAGTCTTCACATAATTGTCTCAGACATTATGTCGAGAACTTTATTCTACATTATCTGCATGAACAATAATGAAAATCTCAATTTATATTCTGATCCATTTATTTAAAAATAGACTAGTTCTTTTTTATAATGAGTGAAATTCAGGAGAATCGACACACTCGGCAAGCGACAAAAAGTGCACAACGAAGAAATCGAAGGAGAAGTACCAGAAACTGCCCGAGGAGCCTTCGAACAAGTCGAACAATGAAGGAAAGTGATGAGAGCAAACAGACCAGACGTTTTTTTTTTGATAATCAGATCTTATCCAAATAAGTAGAGCAAAGGCGACCAATTAGATCTGCATTTCATCCAAAACCCTTTGAAATAATAAAATTGAAGTTTCCAAACACAATAATTTTTTATTATAAAGTTGAAGTTTTAAATATTCATGCTCACTCCTCCGTTTATGGTCATGAGGATAGATTGCTGTCAATTAAAAATTATCATTAGAATGCTGCAACTCAACTAATAACGATTTATGCTATTTTCTGAAAACAGATTTCTAGAGAATACACTAAAACGAAATCACATTTGAGATACGTATATATTTCACTGGCTTCTGGACTATGACGTCGAGAATTTAAAAAAAAATCTTTTAATTAGTTTTTATAGCAAATTATTTGCACATCATTTAAAAAAATATATCTCGAAATTCCAAAAGTTTAATTGATCAGTGACATTGAATATGAGCAATATAAAATCTTTATTTAAATATATGAGTAAAAATTAATGCACTTTGATATAAGTGTATTCTTTGAAGCTAAATAACATGGCAACAAAACTGCGACTAGTCTTTGGACCTGTGATATCTCAATCATATGTCGAGGAGTCTATAACAATTTGGTTCATAAATTCAGAATATTTGGTTTGGTAAAGAAGGATATCAAATTAAAAAGTGGCTCATAATTATCATCCTCGAATCGTAGTGAGTTGGATCAAAATTCCTAATTTCAACGTGCAAATTTTACTTTTACGATTCAGCGATGTAAATTCGAGAATTTTCTCAAAGACATTAGCGATATTCCAATAAAATGCAAGATACTTTCAAGTGAGACCATAAATCTGAAGACAAACGAGTAACAATAAAAACTGAGTAACAAATAAATTGAAATCACAAAATTATACATTAGAAAGGTGACAAAATACTTACATACAATGACCAATCAATGATATTTAATCAAATTGACGCAACACAATTGAGATTAAGATTGGAAAGAATTTGAAAATGCACTAATAAATACGTTTTCCCGGCTCATATTCCAAACCTCTGTCGAATTGTTCGAGAACATAGACCTGAAATGTTGAGAATTGTTTTAACTTCATGTTGAAAATGTCATACATAGTCAGAACTTCGTATCCGTAACTCAGCAGGCGGATTAGTGATGACATATCGCTTGACAGAGTCTGGATTGTCGGAGTCGTGAAGTCGATACAGACCTATGCACAATTGGCCGTGCTTCTTCAGCGCTGTTGTGAACATTTGTCCATAGGTTGAATTATGCTAAATTCGTTCAAATTTTCTCCACCATTTCAAATTTTGATTACCCCAATCCCTTCATAGGGGTTGTCTTGCAGTGATATTTGTGCTATCCTGCATCGATCTCGGTTTGCCAATGTCTCTGGTGTACTGTATCCTCCCCTCAGTCCTGCACCTTCAGCTAGAATCAACTCGAGTTCGGGTGTAGCTCCCCCTGTCACTAGTGTCCGAATTAGTGTCAATGCGGAATCATTGAAGTACGTCTAAATTGTGCGTGTATTAATTTTAAAAATTAGTTTTAAAGGAGACGTACTGTAGACATCAGTGAGTCTAACACAGAAATGGCAAATGCAGTTCCACACGCAAATGGCTGTGTCAGATAGAGTTCGGTATCCGGATCGTCATCGTCGTCTTGATCGAGAAACTGCACATTCGAATCGTTCACTGCAACAATTCTTGGTAATTTTTCGATAGCGACTAGGAAATGGTAAGTCTTTTGACGACAATGCCTATTACCTAGTTCTGTAATCATAGGAACATTGGTTCCAAATCGAGCTCCCTTCTTGTGCATCGAAATTGGGGAGCCTAGTGGACTCTTATCGCCTGCAGTCGAGCTTCGGATCGGAAAGAAGCCGAGTGTGTCATCAAACTGAATGAGTTGATGATCAAATTGGAGCGATTTTGTGACCAAACCTGCATTGCTTTGATGTTAAGAGAGGCGAGAATTGCCTCCTTGTCGGCCAATGTAGTGTCCTCTCGATTGGGCACTCGCGCACTCACAATCACACACATGTCGCACAGATTGATGTTCACAGCCCGAAGATCTGCTCGGGATAATGGAGATCCCTGGAAAATGACATATATCTTGATGTGTTGGCTATCTTATTTTACATCAAGGATGGAGATTTTTGGTAGATTATAGAGCGTCTTCCACTCTGTTCGCAGATATTCCAAATCGCCCACGATAACGACATGTTTCAGTTCGTGATAGTGGAAATTTGAGGCTCTGTAATTCGTTCGTCGATTTATCATTGTGAAGGCGGACTTGAACCTCAATGGCATTATGAAATTCCTCAGGCCGATGAGTGGTGAATCTTTATCAGCGAACAGACACACAACCACATGTCCATTTAGGACTGTCATTGCTGCTTGATGACGTTCCTGGAATTCGTTTATCTGAGAGAGATGTCAAAAGACCCGATTTACCAGCACGCAATCTTCTAAGTTCCTAGCCGGACACCAGTGGAACATCCCTGTCGAGTCGTACTTCATGTCCTGTTGCTCGAATTCCTTCGCAGTGAAATCGATGCCTCTTCCATCGGGCGGAATCGACATCGAATTGCGACGGTCGCTCGACGGCCTGAATTCCACTAATCTTGTCACGTTTCTCTCATCATTAATGTAGTAGGAGCAGAAGGTGCAAAATTAGCTTTGGCTGCTAAACATCTAAATGTGTCTACGTACTGTTTGTATTTGATGATAGGGGGTATTTTTGAAAAGAGTGAGTTGTGAAAAGAATTCGACGACTGATTTTACGCAGAACATGCATTCTTGTGACTTTTATCGTAATTAGTGCTTTGAAATAATTTAGCACAACGATAACTTGATTTCATTGGCCTAAATCAGGACTGGGCGAAGTTCCGACTTCGGAATATCCTATTTTCTTTAGTTTTTAGACAAACTCGTCTGGCTTCGACTTTGAAAAGAAAAAAGAAATCAAAGCTTTTGATTCGACTTCAACTTTCTTTAATTTTCAACTTCACACATTCCTGGTCTAAATACTTCTTTCAGACGCTAAGTTATTTCAGGTTCATGTTATCTAAACTCATGATAGGACTTTTGTAATAATCTTCAGACAGTTCTAACTCGTGATGCATGTGAACTTGAAGACTTCATGCGTCGATACGATATTTGATTGAAAAATCGGGTGACAAAAATTGCAAAGTCGAAAACGAATTTGAGCTTGTAGTGCTGCTGATTGATTATAGCTATGCGTTTCGTATGTTTGAGGGGATTGTGCAAAGTGCAAAATAGCGAATAAATTAGGAAAATGAAATGAACGACTACGAAGAAAATGATTGGCTGAATAAATTACATGAGCTTTTTGATCTCATAAGCGAATCTCAGACTTTTTGATGTCAGTTGCGTGTCACTCGATGAGCTGAAATCTACGTTTTGCAGGAATATTCTTTGCATAGGTTATGCACGAAAATGATTATTTGTTATCGAACATCGATTAACGTTGTTGGGGTCTACTATTGTTAGGTACAACTTTCACCACGTTGCATTTTCTGTCATACCTTTGTTCGTTCAAAATTCGCAGCTGTGCAGCATAGGGCGGAATTGACGATGGAGCTTCAGAATGCCGAACTGAAATGACAGTTTTTCTGGTTTTTTAATCTCGTTTTATACTTTCATTCTGATTGAATAGAGCATCAAATTCGTTGTATTTCCTCTCGATATTAGAATGCTTCGTATTGCGTCGGAATAGAGATACTGAAAATTTCATCGAATCAAATATATAGTAGTTTGCCATAAATTTAGAAGAGACGTACGATTTTTGCATTTGCACTTCTTGATGAGCGTCACATCTTCGATATCTGCATGGCACTGTCGACACCAGAAAAATGCACTGAATATGCGGAATGAAATTTATAATTTCTTCTCATGCACTCCATTTACCGTTTGACTTCATCGGCACTTTGAGCAATGAAAAATCCCTGTGTTTGCGGCTGAATTTTTATGTGTGGACCCGGATTTATCGCTGCAAATACATTGGATTGCACGACTTTTCATATAAATGACTCATTACCGATATTACACTCCTTGTTTTCATCGTCTTTCAGCTCGATTGCTAACAAAAGTAGCCCAAGACGAGTGAATAGTAGGCTAAAATTGGCATTCATCATTGGAATACGAATCTTCTGGCAGTTCTTATTTCCACATCAAACTGTTAATTCGAATAAACTTATGATAAACGATAGTGATTAATGAGGGACCAGAGAATCAGCCCACACGCAGTTAGAAAAAAAGCTCAAAGTCAGATTGGTTGGTCAGTTTGGCTTACTGCGCTGCATCAGGGAAAGTCATTCCTACGAAGCTGGGCGACAAAGTGTCTGTATACATCTCCATACTAGAAATGAAAAATCATATCTCAAATCTGAGAAGAAGATTTTGTAATTCTATACCCCGCGCCGCACAAATACAGATTTAGCCAATCAGGAGTAGCTCGACTCTGAATTGTGTGAATGTGATTGTGGAGAATCGCAGTTTCAATCAAAGACGAATGGACGATAGAATGAGACAATAACGGACAAATGTGCACAGAAAACCCAGAAAAATAACACAATTGCATTATATAATAAAACCTCTCAAAATATTATGTTTCTTTCAAAACTTCAATCGACTTACTTAGCGACTTCTGGAAACGACATGCCAACGAACGCAGGCGACAGTTTCTCAGTGTACATTTCGCATCTGCACACATTTTAATGATTAGTTTAAGGTAAAATTCTGCAAATTAATTACCCAGCTCCTCGTAAGTAATCATTGAGCCATGCTGGATTGTGAGGTGACTGCAATCATTTGGGAGTTGTTAAAGTTATTTTCAGGTGTTATGATTGTTATTGCACATAGGCTATGATAAATTAAGCAAACATTTTGTTGTCAGTAATCATCAGCAGCAAAGGCGTTAGGAATTACAATTTTAAAAAATCGGAATCGAAATTCCGAACATCCCTAATTAGCAGGACTGTACGAAAATAATGTTGAGTTTTCGAAGATATAAAATTCCCGAAAAGCTTGAAAAACTGTCGTACAACCCGGATCATTCGGATCATTAGACAAATAGACATTGAAAAGTGTATAAATCGAGAATTATTATATGTCGACTTACTGTCTTGAAGCTTCGCATTGCAAAGAGATTAGCCATCATCGTGGAGAATCCTGGGGCCAAGCAGCTTTGAGCAATAAAACCAAGTTTGAGCTCCGCCAGACAGATCACATCGTCGCCTCTCTTCCAATTCCAACTGGGGATGTTTAGAAGATAGGCCTGAAATATTTAGTTTTAGACTAATCTATTATTTCTCATGACCAATCTCCACTTTTTATCATTATTGTTTCCACTCATTTTTGAGTATTGGTTTTTTTTTCTTAAAAATTGCAGAATTTCGTAATATTCACACCATAAACAATTCCGGTCAAGTGGTAATGAAAAATTCAGCACGTCTTTCTCTTTTTGTTTCGAATTTTAAGAACGGCCCTCCGTAAAATTGAAGTCGAGAAATCATTCTGGGAAGAAATGAGACAAGAAAAGCCAGAAAACGAACTAATTGTTTTGGAGAAAGGAGCACAACAGCGTTTGTTTGTAGCGACTCAGATCTAACAAACGTATGCAGATAATGAAAAATATGTTGTGGTTCTGCGAAGTTTGGAAAAGTCACGATTATCGATGCTGTCTAATACGTCTACATATTTTGAGTCAATTTTATCGACTTTTCGGTAAACATATTGAACTCACTCAATTGCTAATCCATGCTTAACATAAGTAATTTTTCAAAGTAAACTGTCTTGCAATACAGCATCAAAATTAATAGTCATGATTATTTCGAATTTTTCACCAACACTATGAATAGAAATTATTCTGACAGACCTTGTTGTGATACTGCATGAGTTGAACGATGACTCGAATGTCGGACGAGTAGTTTTTGATGGAAATAACTCGCATAATGTTGGCTGCATCTTCTGCGTCTGGGTTTGTGCTGTACTTGTTGGCCAGAACTAGACATGCGTCCGCTTCTGTCACCTGAAGTTACAGACTCAAGAATGCCTGCAATGGAAGTTTTCCACGAACCTTGACCCTGGACAAATCTAGCGAGTCCATGACTGTTCCAGTGAAGAACTCCACTTTTGTGAAATGCCTCTTGAACAGTCCTTCCAACTCGAGGTCCGGTACATCTCTGCAAAGGAATGCCAAAATAGTGCTGAGGTTGAACATATACGTGTTTAAATTATTACCGGTGCAAAAATACAACCTCAACGTCGACATCATCTCGATCTTCGTGCAGAAAGTCTTGCAAGAAGTGCGATACCGAATCGTATGTTATATGACCACACACAACGATATGTCTGAATCGAGTGTAACGTTTTTGAAAAAAAGATGGAGAAATCTTTACTTTTTGCCTTGTTCTCCTTTGTATTCTCCACCATACTTCTGCCGATTTCCAATCAGGTCAGCAATTTCTGGCACGTAGCTGGCGAACATAGCCAAGGATCCCAGAATGAAGAAGATCATGAATATTCGACCACACATCGTCGTGCAATAAATATCTCCGTAGCCTAATATCGGTAGATGATTTGAAGAAAGCCTCCATCTAAGAATCTTACCGACGGTAGACATGGTGACCAATACGAAATAGAAACAATCAGCGTAGGTAATTCGATGAGGGTTAATGAAGCCTTTGAAGAAATCACCCGAATTTTCAAATAAATGAACTGCTCCAGCTCCTGAACGATAGGGCCTAATTTTGAAAACGTAGTGACGCTCAAAGATTTGAAATAGTGCATAATTTCTGAAATTCTTCATAACTCGATTTTTGCCGAAACGATGTCTGAAATTTTGAAGACTAGAAGATAAGATCGAATCAAATTATCTTCAAAACTTCAATCGAGCTGATTCATGAAAAATAATCATTTCAAATATTATGCATTTTTCAACTTTTGCACGCCACTGCTACTGAAAAACCAACCTGTGAGACAAACAGATACGAAGATAGTGACGAGCTGCGTGAGTCGAATCGAACTCGAAGTTCTCAGAATGTTGAGATATTGCAGAATGTCTGGCACCGTCATGAGGCGCAAAGCTCGGAGGAAACGGAAACCTTGAATAATTGATTGTTGACCACTTGTATTTTCGACGCTTTATCAAAATCAACAGGTGTAATTCTCAAAGAATGTAAGTCATGGGAAAGAAAAAGCCGAAAACATTCTTTGAAAATTACAGCTGTTGACAGATATAGAGAATCTAAATTTTCACAAATGAATATTGATCTAATCCTACCTAGCCAATTTCGTTGCAGGTAGATTGCTACGAAGCTTGGCGGTATCGTACAATAGTCGATAAACGAATACAATTCCAACAAAAACCAAACTTTATCGGACGCTGCGATAAACTGAAAGACGCGAAATTGTTCGAATTCCTCTATGTAAAAACTTACCCTAATAAAGAAATAGACGAGAAAGAAGATGTTGAATCCGAGATCAATTTGCTGGGAAGGGCTCTCCTGCCATGGTGTACAGCTCTCAACTTGAAAGTTTTGACTGAAAATCAGATGTATAAAAATTGAATTAAATTGTTTTTTTAACTTACAAACTGGCATCGTAGAAATAAATAAAGAGCGAGCCAAGTGAGAGAATGAAAACGAGAACGACGAGAAATCGACCAGTCAGACTTTGACCGGATATTAGCTCGCCTGCCCAATCTTTGGCCTGAAGATGGTTTGCAATGTAAACTCTATATTTTCTTATTTTTATCCCAGTAAAATACCTCCGTCATCCAATTGAGCCTCTTCTCTTCCTGTTTATACAGGAACGGGTCTGTCTCTGTCTTTCCATTAATCATGGTTGTGCCATATTTTCCATTGGCCTAAAGTGACGATAATATGACTTATTTGTAAGATTTGGTAGTGATGGATTATTTACTTCTCGAATCTGACGAATAAATTCTAATAATCGGAAAGCTGGATTGAGTATCATTCACTTTCTCGTTGTCATATTTCCCAGATGCTTTTTATTAGGCGTGCTTGAAAAATAAATACAAATTGCAAAATGAGCTCTGATGAAATTTTGAAAAATTTGCACAAACCTTATCAATATATCAATTCGTCAGAGTGAGATCATGCAATTTTTTAGCATTTTTAAATCTGTGATCAGATATGTAGGGGCCACAAACACAATGTATGCTAATTTTTTTGCTCATCCAAAATTTGAATTTTGAAAGTATAAAGAAAATTTTCGTTTGTCGGCTACAAGTCTGCCGCACAATGTTTACAATCGGTTCGCAGATGATATGGAATGTTATTGCGTAGGTGCCAGGAAAATTGCTGCTCGAGAGCAATAACCATTTCCAATTTTTTGGAAAACGACACAGGATCGCATGTCAAATGAACAAGAAGAGTAATGAAGAGTAAAATTATAACGATTCAAGCAGCCAAATAATGGATCCAAATTAAAAAAGGCAGAATGCGTGTTCAATTGTTAAATTAGTTTTACCCACTTTTCTCGTACAAATTTGTTTGGAAGGAAGATTTAAATGATCCAAACATTTAAGTTGCACCAATATCTATTCGTAGATATGGTTTTTTTCCCGGAAAAATAGCCATAATAAATGTACTTGTGGGGCCTACAGTTATGCATAATCATTATTTTCGAATACCACAAGAAATTAGGAAACGGATTATTCGAAACTTTGCGACAAATGCAAGAAATCTCAAGCATTGGATGATAAGTTTGATGCAAGTACCTGTATTTGAACTGTCGGAGGCGACACATCGACATCGTCCCTTTCTTGTCGCTGGCAGAAAAGATGTGTGACAATCCTCCATGTGACTACGAGTAGCATCGATATACAGAAAGTTACAATACTGAAAATTTTGATTATTTTTGCATTTCTTCAATCGATAGTTGTTGATAGTTTCGTCCTAATTTTCATTCTCGAAGATATTTTGTAAGAATTAGTACTGAATGCCCCTGGACGATCGAATTTCAAAACAACCTTCGTATTTTGTTGATGCACAAAGAGCCCCCATTCACTAATAAGATAATGTGCATTCCTCGAAGAACTAATTATCGAACCTGCTGAGCATAAAACACCAATATTTCCTTTCTTCCAGACATTTTCGGTCTTCCTCGGTCATGTCCATGAACACCCTCGACATATTGCAGTTCATCGGATATCCATAGGGCTGAAAGTAGAGATATGCAGTAACAATAGAGGTGCATGATCAAAGTGTGACTTTATATAATTGATATAAATACTGTAATATTGACGTTATTTTCATCTATTCAAATGTATCAGTATCATAAAAATAAGTAAAACTATTTCGAGTCTGATCAGAGATGAGACGGAATTCTGACTCAGGATCTTTTTAGAGATCAACTCCTACTTTACAAATTTTAATCCCATCTCATTCCTTATTCTGATATCCAATTGATGTACCTGATTGTAACCCTTCGACTGCGAGGGCGCGTACATCTCGCCCATTGCGATTCGATTCGCGGATACTTGTTATCCTACTACGACTCCAGTCTGACTATGATATGGTCAATTTAGGTATCAATTCCCTGAAATCATAAATACTCGCTGAAAAATCGATAATTCTACGAAGATCGAATGATGTCAAAAAGTGAATCACGAGCAAATTATCATCTTTGAACACAGGAAGTGAACAAGATTATCGATAAGGATGCGCCGAGGTTATTTGCTCTACAAGTGATAATAAGAATGCATTTAGTTTGGAGGAAAAGGGGAAGACGAAAAGTCAATGGGCTGTCTTGTCACATTTGGTCCTAAGCATCAGCTCAACTTGTTTTCTCCCCCTCCTCTCCTCTCTATTCTCTTCCATTTTGCCTTCTAATTGGTTTCTTCTTTTTGCGGCGCTCAAATGCTCAAATTCTTTCATTATGTTTAATGACAGAAAGTAATTTATTTATGCGGAAATTCGTTGGCTCACAAATGTGCGTTTCCATTAGAAAATTGTCGAATTATTGAACTGCATTATAAATTGATGGATTTCGAAATGCCACATGAAGAAGTACAAAATTGCAAGGTATCGCTAGCCTATGGTCTATTAAATAGATTGCTTGAAAGGAACTACAATACGGGTAATGAGAATTCGAATTAAATATTGATTTTTTCGTTTGAACCATGGATAATCATACAAAGGCTAGGCCAGTTAAAAGTTTTCGCACAATATCTCGTGCTGAAGTACTCTTTGAACTGCTGTAAATACGAAATGATTGACTCGAACTTATCGCGTGAATTTCCGTGTTTTGCCGCAAATCGGTCAGATGGAAGTATCGACGTATCTGCGCTCAGCACATCGCCCCCCATACTTTTCCACCTTTCCAATCCATGGGAATCGCACATACTCGCAGTTTGCCACCCATCGGCCCAAAGTGTAATATAAGCACGACTTTCATACTACGCAGCAGCAGAGCGGCGCACCGAGATAATATCGAATGAATACTAATGCAATGCTAAGCCAAGTAGGCTAGGTATATGATAATGAGCTCATAAGCCCGCAGAATTCGTTGAACATAATTAATGAGTTCCTAACAAAACGTATTAAATTCGGGAAAAGCTATGCGCATTAGGAGGTCTAGGTTGATTTGCTTCGGAATATGAGAATTTATTGGCACGCAATGCCTACGGCGTAGCGATATTCCAGGAAAGTCTCGCGAGACTGATAGCTTTAGTACAGAATTCAGATTGCACATTTCGGCAGAAATTATCGAAAATTTCTCGAGAAAATGCTGCATGATTACACACACACACACATAAGATGGAGGAAAATCACGTCATGTTTGTTACTCGGCCAAACATGGGAATATGGCTGGGACAGATGAATGAAGGAATCAGAAGGACAGAAGGAGTGCAGGAACGCAGTTAGAAGAGAATGGAATGGCTGGCAAGGAATGGAGCAGAAGGAAGAAGAGAACCCCTGGGGAGATGAGGAGAAGAATGAAGGGGAAGGAAATGCAGCAAGGTAGGGAGGGAAAAATGAATGAGCACGACAAGATTGACTGACTGACTGCCATTTTTCTCACCTTCTCATACTATTTCATCATGAAAATCATGACTTTTTTCATTTTTAAACTCAACTTCGTTCAAACAGATTAAAATCTGCTTAAAAATGCGTGAAATCGGCAAGCTTCAAGAAACACAGGAAAGTTATACAAAAATATCCTAAACTTATGAATTTTTCGTTCTAGCCTCACGCACTTGCATTAGCTCTGCTTCGATAGAAAGTCGTCCAAGCGAAAGAAAACTAGAATAAATCTTATATTTTCCATCAGATTTCCATGCTTCTGGCATTACGTAAAATATTCTCCTATTTTCTAGTGAACCGACGAAAACAAAGCTTTTGCAAAGGATGTTGATTTCACCCTTTGCTAGAGAAGAAGCACCTTCGATAAAGATTAAAAAATAAAAATATGAAACGAGTTCTCCCAACTGAAGTACGGCACAGTGAAAAACAAGCAGACGGGAAGGGAGCAGAGGGAAGGAGAGGAAAGAATGAAATCGGGGAAATTCGAGACTCGATAAGACGAAAATGGATAAATGCAGCAGAGACTGGGGGGCAGGACACGACGAAATATGTGGCAGAAGTGGAAATGGGCAACCAAACCGAGAGGAAGGAGAAGAGGGGCAAAGTGCGTAAAACTGCCGCTCTGAAGTCAGATGATGTCACCTAGACTCTACACAGATCCGGCAGTCAGCAGTCGTCAAGCTCCTTCATGCGCTAAGAACTTTAGTAGGTCACAGGCAACCTTGCCCTTGCTTTTCTAAGCTTCCTCTCTTATGCCTCCGGATTAACGAAGCTCTCCTTCCTTCCTTCCTTCCTTCCATCCAGACTACCTTCTCTCCCACATTGCACCTGACAGCGAATTTCGAGGAATAAAATATTCGACTCAAAAAGGCAAATGACAAATATTTCTCGCTCAAATAGAGCAGCTCAATGTGCTTTGAAATAGAAGAAGAGCCCTTCCCATTTTCTTCCGAGCAGAAGAATGCATGTCGAAGTGAATGAGTGAAGACCGAAAAAGGAAATGATGTTTGAATTAGCAGTTCAAAAGGACAATGGCTCGCAAAGCAGCAGGTAAACTATCCATGACAATATGCAGAGATTCGGAGAGAAGAAGGAAGTAAGTGGGATACGGAAGAACAGCTAGGGGAATCGAGGAGCAAATTGTATATTGCTCGAATTCGGCGGAAGGAAGCCATACAGAACATTTGAAGTACTGGAGGGGACATATTGATGAATGGGATGCAATTACTTGGTACGAGTTTTATGAGTAATGCAACGTTATTTTGAGCGATAATGTTTGACAAAAGTTTCAAATGCCAAATTTTCACAAATTTAAAGATGGGCATCTAGATTATGGTTCCATTCGAAAATTATGCAATTTAGGAGTTTCTGGTGCTATGATTTTAGTTTTCAGGTTTAGAGCACGAAAAAAACCTTAATTCTGGATTTGAACTTCAAACTCTACAATTCTGAACGCACTTATTTAGAAGATTGCCAGATAAACTAAAAACCCCGAATATAAAGATATTCATCAAAACTACGGGAATACTGGTGATCTTCAACGTGAGAGTTGACGTTTGGAATGCTGGAATCTGATGTCCACCCTCACTCCCTCAAAGCAGAGTAAATCTGCTGCAGGACTGCAGAATGCAGGCAGAGGAAGTCGAGTTCAATAAGATAAAGTGAGGAAGAGAAAAAGAGGTTCATTCCCTGAGGCACGAAGACAACGAGCAGAGATATCGGAGAGTGAGAGGAAAGAGAGACAAACTACACCCTCTCTTCCTCTCCTACCCTCCTCTACCCTCTTTCTTTCTGCCATCGTTACTCGCTCTTCTAGTCTTCTAGACAACGGATCGATGAAAAGCTGAAGAGAAGGAGAGGGTTTAGAGAGGAAAAGAATGAAGAAATAGAGCTCATAGGCATAAATGAATTCAAGAAATGCAGGAGGAAAGGTAGAAAATGGAATACTTACTCATAAGGATTATAGCCACCATATGCTGACGAGTAACTTTCATTACTGCAAAAAGTAGTTTTGTGGAGTTTGGAATATTTTGCATTGTCAGCTATAGACTAATGACTTGAAAATATGAATTCGTACTTCAAATTTAAAATTTATCGAAACTTTTGAAGCTCTGCATTGTTGGCATACTTGTAGAATCTGCATACTTCAAAGTCTCAAGATCCCATTGTGTAAATTCACGTTTGAAACATCGAGTTTTCAAGGATAACGAAGTCTTTAATAAAGAATTGAATATTTTTTCAATCTAAAATTTGGAATTCTATTGCTGCACCACTTTTTCTATATAAAAATCGTAAAGGTATCTCTAGAGCTTCATCAATCATGAATTTCGACAGCAGACGATTTATCAACAATTGCTACCTTTCGGCAAATTGGATAAACAACCAATATTTTCCCACTAATTAATAATATTTTCTTTCTTATTTTGTAAAAAAGTATGAAAATTTTATATCGATGAAAATTGTCCAACAACCATGTGAAAGTTCACACAAGGTTACAAATCTCGAATGCGGGAATGAATATTGAAGTGTGATTTCCTTTCAATGTGCTCACACTCATGAATGAGAAGATCTATTCTCGTCTTGGATTCCAGAAATTCTTCTTCGAGAGCAGAATTTATAATTCTTGAATTGACTTGCTCATGTTTTCATGCAACAAGAAATGCATTAATTCTGGGGATAAGTCAGCTGAACACGTGTTCGGGAAGATAAAATTGTCATGCAATTTTTTAATAAGTTAAATGCATGAAACAATCTGTATGACTTAATTTACGAAGTTTTATGATCTCTAATTTTCATAGCAAATGCCAATCACTAATCGACGATTATTATTTAAAGAAAAATTTATTACCACAAATAGTCTGAAAACAGAAAAAAACATCGAAAGATATAATAAATCTGCGCGACAATCGAATTTGAAACTCAAAAGCAAAATCAAGAATTTCAGAGGGAAAAATCTAATACTTATCCAATATAACAAATCTGCTTTCATCGTAAACGCAAACTCAATAAAGAAGCCGAGATGGACTTAGAAAAGATTTGTAATTGCTAAAATCGGAAGCGCTAACACCAAATTTGGACAATTCGCAAAAAATAACAAATTAAATAAACATTGAATAAAAAACCGGGAAGTTTACATTCTCGATAAAGGTTATAGTAAAATATTAATGAAGTTTTAGATAGGACGTTTCGTTTTAGCAGTTTTCCGCATAGGAAAACAAAAATTTGCACTTGAAGTAAAATGTGAATAAATGAAATAAAATCATTTGAGTGAACGAAACAATAAAATCGATTACTTGACAAATCACAAAACGAAATATCGCGGAAAGAATTGAAGAACAATTGAATTATCACAGAAGAAGCAAAATTGAAACCACTCATAGCAGCAAAGAAATCGACAACGTTTGATTAATTCGGTAAAATAAACATCAAAAAGGATACATCTCTAGGTGCATATGCTAACCGATTACTTTTGAAAGATAAATGGAAGTTGTTAAATATGATAAGAAATCGATAGGTTAAAAATGAGTGAAAGAAAATTCATGATAAATTTAGCCACAAATCAATCATCAAATCACAAAATATAGGCCTAGAAATGTCCTAGCGTTGAAGCGATATAAGAGTAGGTTTACCAAAAATACAATAAAAGTAGTAATGTAACCACTTCATTCGTTACGATAATCGAGATCTTTTATTGAAAGAGCGGCGTTAGACAAGTTTGATGATGAATGAATCACAAACTCTCGAAAAGTCCACTAAATATTGAAATTGAAAATTTATGCAAATCATAAATGAAAATGAATAGCTTGAATAAAGCTTGTAAAATAAAGAAATGAGGGCACTCGCTCACTTACACAGTGATCAGTTAGGGATTTTCGATGTTGTTGAATATTTGTTTATGGTTCATTTTGCTGAGGGGTTTCAGTCTCAGTTGGAGTGGCCGAGTCATAGACCGTGTCATTGTCTCGCACTTCCGACTGCAAAGTGCATTGCCGCTCCAGCGAACCTGCTCCACAATCGCAGAAGAATCTAAAGAAATTGCGATATTCAGAGGCAAAACTAAGATCAAAAAGTGCAGAGCTTTAAAATTTTCGGTTCATGCTTAGAGTTCGTTATTTTCAAGAACCTTTTCACAAGCATGAATTCGAAATCGAAATTGCACTCTTCTCGTGCATGATAATGAAGCAGAATTTGAGTTTGTACCTGTCATGTCTGACGAATTCGATGCGATGTCCTTTGTGGCAGGTTCGAATGCAGTTGATGCAAATCGCATTTCTGTCTGTTGTATTGCAAGTGATGCAACTGAAATTCAGCTTTTGATGTTGATATTTCCACGATATTAGAATTACCGATAGAAGTTATGCATCGGGAACGAGGTGCAGGAACTGATCTTGAAGAGACACTGTCCTCGCTGCACGGCCTTCTCTACGGCATTGTAGTTATCGTAGATGTGATTATCACGAAGGGTTGGCTTTACATCAGTTGCCAGACACAGACCTAAAAGTAGAAATGATACGACTTGACTGCTTATCGTTTATGCAATTTTACCTCCGAATTTATTGCGAAACAGGTGGTTTCCTTCGAGAGTAGCAGTTGCATTGTTCGTGATTTCAATGCCTGCAGCCTTCCCTTCATATATACGATTTCTTCGCAAAGTCGGATGCGATTCGGTAGAAATGAGCACTCCTGCTTGGGCGTTTCGGTAGATTTCATTCTCTTCCAACAATCCTAGAAGATAAAAAACATGAATTAGTCGAAACTGAAAAGAAAACTTTACCTCTTCCCTTGTTGAAGATGCAAACGCCTCCGTCTCTGCCATCATAGATTTTATTTCTCTTTAGAACAGGATGACTGTCAGTTTTAATCCACACTCCAGCCATTGCATTGTCGAATATTTCATTATCTGAAGATAAATTCGTTTTCTAAGGAAATTCTAAACCACTTCTACCTTCCAAAACTCCCAATCCACCATTGTAGACAAGCACTCCTCCATTCTGTCCACCCCAGATCTTGTTGCGAGTGATTTTTGGATTCGACCCAGTTCTAAATATTATATTTAAAAAATTCTCAGTTATAATTGAAACCTAATCTGAACTCCAGAATAGAGATGATTAAAGATGTCATTTTCTTCGAGAAGTCCATGCCCATTGTCGTAAAAGTAGACACCGACTTGTTTGCCGGAGTGGATTCGATTTTTGCGGAGAATTGGCGATGAGCCAGTGGTCACCCAAATGCCAGCGAGAGTATTGCCGTAAACTTCATTTTCTTCGATCAGACCTTTTCCTTTCTCATGCTAAAGTTTTCAATCTCACATTTGCTATGGGAAATTAGTGCTTTCGAACTTACAACATAAATGCCACCGTGCAACCCATCATGAATCTTGTTCAGTCTGACAATCGGATCAGAGCAGGTGCGAATTTGGATTCCAGCTAGGGCGTTGCCATAGATGTTATTCTGCTCGATCAGACCACGACCTAAGTTCGGCAAAATATGATATTTCACAAAGAATGGACTTGAAGTACCTTCGCTAAAGATATAAACGCCACCCTGTTGTCCCGAATAAATCTCGTTCTTTCTGATGGTGGGATCAGAATGTGAAGTGATCCAGATGCCGGCAAATGCATTCGAGTAAATTCTATTCTCCATAAACTGACCACGTCCTGCAAACTCTTGGTTGATTATTTTTAAAGAAGAATCGTATGCCTTTCTCGTGCACATAAATTCCTCCAGTGAATCCATGGTGGACTTCACATCTGAGAACGGTTGGATTTGCGTGGTTCTTGACTTCGATTCCAGAAATGCGATTCGAGTGAATGTTGCATTTCTCGAAATATCCCATTCCATATCTGAAATCATTCACCTTAGCTTTGTCAGATATTCTTCGCAATTTGTAAAAATTCGTAAGGTAATATTGTTGATGAACGATCACTTGGAACAAAATAGAAAGAACGCGTTTCTTTCTTTTCCTTGTTTGACTTCAAAATGCGCACACAGAGACGTAATTGTTCATTTGGCAATTTCCCCATTTTCCTCGTTTCTTTATAGAAATTAATGGTTTTACCATGAACACTTTCCAACTATTGCCCTTTATCGATATTGATTTTAAAAATTAATTGACCAATTAGCACAAAATTGAGGAAAAAGAACAAAAAGGTGTTGTCGAATCGAGAGATCCGTGGTGCACAAGAGAGGAGAAAAAGAAACGCACCTCTTCTACTTTATTCCAAGTTATCGTTCATCAACAATATGGCATGATTGATAGAGAAAGAGAACGAGATTAGGGAGTAGTAACATGTGATTAGATACGTTACTATTCTTTGTCTTACGGATGTTTCAAGTTGTAAAATTTTTCTTACTCAAAAGTAAAGATTCCGACGTCTTTTCCGTGGTGAATGTGGCACTTCTTGAAGAATGGATTGGCATGATTCTTGACCCATACACCAGCCAGGCAATTGCGAGCGATTTCGCAGTCCTCGAAGTGACCCGAGGCATTGTCGGTGATGTAGATGCCAACATTCTCGCAGTCAGTAACAGAGCAGTGTCGAACCTGAATAGTATCTCATGTACCATAGTCACTTTTATAAATGTTATATTAGTCGAAAAGATTTTAAAATTCAAGGACAGTAGCGGATAAAAGTATTGGCCCAGTTATGAAATCTGTCGTGTTTGGTCTGACACTTGCAACAATTTAATCTGGCTAAAGCTAGGCGGTCATTCATTGGTTGATTGCTGTTTACTTTATGTATGTAAAATTTCACAATTCCACCATAATTGGATCATCATACGTGTCCAAACTATTCACTCAAAATATCATAAGTGACCCGATTTACTCTAACTTTATAACTACCTTTGGCTCAGCTCCTTTCTTGACACAAAGAGCTGCTCCGACATCAGAGGTCGAATTTATTCTGCATCTATCAACTGTCACCGTCGTGGCATCAGTGATCTGTAAGCAAAACTTGTCGGGATGACTCAAATCATCTTCTCTTACGCAAAGAGCATAGTGAGTCTGATGTTGAGGTCCTCCTGGTGCACCGCTTTTCTTCTCTGGATTGAATCTCAGAGTGGTATATCCGACATAAGCTCCAGCCGATCCCTCCATGAAGCATATCGTCGTATCTTCGGTATTCTCAATGATGACATTCCTGTTGATCTCAGTTCCAGGACTTCCAGCAGCTGAATTTGTATTGGTAGTAAAAATTCATTCACGCACATGCTTATTCGGAATTTCAATTTTGAAAAAAAACTATATTGGAATCGGAGTTCGGATTGAAAACTTCCTTTACCCTAGAATCGGAAACGTAATTACAAATGTTTCGACCTCAAATTAGTAATCGGAATTCCGACACACTTATTTCGCGAGAATATTCTTACCTGCTCCAATGATCTGCACGGGCGATTTGATGATGATTGGCTCAGGGAAATAGGTGCCAGAGTGAAGGAAGATCAGCTTCTCCCTTGTTGGCTCGGCCTCGAGAAAGATCAGTGCTTGTTCGAGACGGTCGAACTGCTTCAGATTTCTACCCTTCAGACCTTCGTAGATGTGATTTTTGCGAGGTCGAACGTGGACGCCAAATCTCTAAAATGAAGTAAATTTAGCTAATTCTACGAAACAAGCTAGAGATAGAATTGAAAATTTTGAAAATTGAAATTGTAATGATATCCAAAGAATTTTTAAAATCGAAATTTCTTTTCATCCTTGTTAAGAATCAGCGATCAGTAGTTTGCATATTGATTCACCAAAATCTCCATTCAATGAAATGTTCGAAGTTCATACCAGTTGACGAAAGCTCTCCTTCCACGGATTATGATCTCTGCATCGCTTGACGTCGCGGAATTCGAATTTTCCGTTGTCGAGATGGAACAATGGCACGGTGTACTCGAATGCTTGCTGATACAATGTCCTCCATAGATTGAGGTCGTTACTGATGGCATAGAATCGACGAGAAACAGCACTCAGAGTGGCGATGTCATATTCGTAAAGGAATGAAAACACCTGAAATAAAAATAGACTTTTCCCATTAGATGTTGCCTCAGTATTGGTTATTACCTTGAGTACGAGTTCATCGGGCATTCTATCCCAATAATTCGTCCCGTCTGATGCAGGCTGATATCTGGCAAGCTCATTTTCCACTGGTGTTGAGCTGGAAAAGCGTTGAATATTTTATGATGAAAATCTACATCTGTATCTTTGACTTGGCAGAATTTTTCTTCAACTTTACAACTTTGCAATAATTCGACGAAACCTACTCTTTGCTTCTGGCTTCACCGGGCGATTCTGCTTTGAATCGTTTATTGATTGGTTGGAGATTCTGAATCATTGAAGATAGGGTGTTTTTCCAATTTCCTAAATTCTTACATCATCCGCAGTGGCGGCCATGCTGCTTGTGCAACAGCCTTCTTCGTCCTTCTGCTGGATCGAGCGTCGTCTTCTTAACGCATATCTGTATTCATTCATTCTTTATTGATCTGCAATTACTTGGTGTCTTGCCTCCTGAGACATCTCTCCTCTGTGGCCGCTGGCGATGCGGGCGTCGTGAATTGTTGAGCTGCAGTGGCTGGAGGAGGCAAGTCATCGGCCATTTCTTAGTGCCTGGCGTACGAGTGGAGAAGTGGAAAAGTGGAGATAGAAGGCAAGGGTGACTAGAACAGGGGGATCGAGTGGAATGGAGATGGAATAGGGAACAGATGAATAGGAAATGGGTACTGTAACCGGTTGTTGTCGTTCAAATGCAGTTGATGCGAAGCAATCGATGAAGAGATGTCAGCAGAAATGGAAGGGCGACATCTGAAAGGAGGAAAGTGAATGACTGACGGGTCGGCATATATGGCAATCGATAGTGCATCGATCGGCGACGAAATAAGGCGAATACGAAACGAACGAAGTATTCGAGAAACCAAGGAAAATTGCAAAATGAATCGAAGGATGAATGAAAGAATGGAAGATTTAGTGAGTGCACAGGTTGGGAAGGCCAAAAGAAGAAAGGGAATGGGGAATTAGGAGAGGTGGAGGAGGAGAGGCGAAAGGAAGACAAATTCATTCTTCATTCGATTTACAAAATGAACACCGCGCGGATGTGCGAGTGCGACCGCGTTTTTTCGTTCATCGCCCTCTGACGGTGTCCTCTATTTTCGAGACCCAGGAGACAGGAGACAGTAGAGGAGACCTAGGCCTAGGCCCAGGTCGAGTGGATTGCGAAGATAGAGAAATGAGAGGAAAAAGTTGAAGGGAATTAGAAAAGTTCAAGAGAAAGGAAGGATGTGAAATGTGAAATTGCGCCGACGAACGGAAAATGAGACAATGCGCGCAGCTGCACAGTGTGGATCAAATAAGGCATCTAGGCCTGAAGGCCTAGAAAGGGATGGGGATAGGATTTTTCCTTTTCCTTTCATAGCTACAAAGTCAGCGAATTCGGACACCTCGAGGCTATAATAAGGGCACGCAAGGTGTGAGAAGGCTATGCGAAAAGAGAACAATTGATTCTACGATCTATCCCAAATCCGATTGAAATCAGAAAGCAGTTCACGTAATCTCACAATTTCAGTTCCATAAGTTCAATAGCCAAATTCACTCAAATGGAAACAATGGAAGTTCGATAACTCCAAACAAAATTATTGATGTTTTTTGATAAGCTATCCAAAGTTGGGATTCATCTTCCTGGGAACACAAACGTGTGATTTCAAGATCAGGAAAAGCTCCATTTTTGAGCTGGATAAATTTGGTACGATTTGAAAAAGATATCACTACGAATATTATAATTGGTGTGTTAAAAATCTATATCATGTTCAGAAAGTTTTGTGAGTCGAAATTCAAATATTCCAGTACGTGAAGTTGGGATTCAGTCGGGAAAAATGTGAAATTTAGGTTCTATGAAGTATGAATTCCAAACCTTTCTGAACCGAATAGAATTTTCGATTTTTAATATACATCTTTACTTAGGTTCTATTCAAGAAAATAAAGTTAATTTCTCGAAAGGTTAGACGAGCATCAATTATCTATGCAATTCACTCGGTAGACATAAATAGGTGTATGATTCTATATTAAAAGGAGGAGTTAACTGAATGATACCGACAATTAGCAAAAGATCACGTCAAACCAAAGGGTGAGAAGTTTCAAATCTCGGAAATGAAATCTTCTCGATCTTATGTTTTTTCTCGCCTACTGACCTCCAGAAACAGTTTTTTGACGCCATAGAAATTCCGATCCTGCGATTTTTCAGACTTTCATCGTCAAAAGAGGACACCAATGAAGGGGAAAAGAGGATAGGATGTGAAAAATGGAAAATGGAATAAAAATGCGGTGGGATGTAATTGAGAAGGAGAAGAAAAATGCAGGATAATGGCTAGTAGATGAAGAAATGATTGCTGCAACAGGAGAGGGGAGGATACAATTCTGACGATGATTTGTATCTAAAAGGATTATCCTAATTTAGGAGAGAAGCTTGATTTCTCGATTTCAAAATTGATTCCTTAAGAAAACAAATTTGAAGCAGTACAAGTTTCGCATAGCTCTATAGTGTTATCTTATCCTTCAATACGTCTTCGACATCAGCATTTGAAATATCACGTAATTCAGAGGACTCTAACACTGTAAAAAATGTTTAAGTCGACAGTAATCCTTGGATTTCATTTTTATCCTTCTGAACTCTGTCACATTATGCCACTTACAGTGAAAAGAAACACTGTAGCCGAATGAACGAAGAAAGCATAAAAAGGCTCTCTTCCTATTCCTCAAGGAGGAGTGAGGAAGGGCGAATCCTGCTTTCCTGTCTGCTACCTGCGCGATATGGCAAGCATTCTCCATTCATTCACTCTCATTCAGCTTTTGCCTCAAATCCTAACGGCTTCCGGATTAACGCCCGGCATTGTCTCCTGTCTGTCTTCCTGTCTGACTTGCATCATCACCTGCTAGGCTTTGCCGATGGCTAATGAGAGTATGAGAAACGACGAATTATGAGAATAGGAATACCGATTTTCGCAATACAAATGGAAGAGAGGAAAGTGCCTATGGCAATGCACGGAAAGAGGCCAGGCCACAGCGAGTTCTCTTCCTTCCTCTCTCCCTCACTGTACACCATCATTCAACTATTGCATCTTCTTCTGTAAAGAGGACGATGAAATGGTCGAAATAGTGGGCCATTATGAGAATAACGAAGAGAGGAAGAGAACATGGCAAACATAAAATGAAAATGCAATGCAAAAATGCTGATGAGGAGAGCGTGCAAAAGTGTTATGGCAGAGGCAGAGGAAGACAGAATGCAAGGATTCACACGAAGAGATGGCAGAATTTACAGTAATGAATATTGATTGATGAGGAAATTTGTGGAACAAGATGTTGGTGCAAGAAAAAGTAAAGCTAGGCAAATATTTTGACGACTCTGAGAATTTATTCCTGCATTCGCACACAATGTTGGCTTCTATACTCACGGCTAAAAACGATTGGGAAATTCTGCTGGCTGCGGCAGCTTCGATGAAAGCGGCACGTGCAAAGCCAATAGCCCTATTATGGACACTGTACTACTCTTGCGAATGCGATATCATCAGTGCGCAAAGCGACTGCATTAATTCATCGAATGTAAACATTCACTAGAGTTAAGGCGAATGAAGCAGAGACGGAGACTGCGGCGCTTTAGAATGAGTTGAATCAAATTGACCTAACGGGGCATGCTCTCGGAAGAAATACGAGACCGAGACAGGCTAGAGAGGAATTCAAATGGTGGTACGAGATGGTAGAGTGGGGAAGGAGAGAAAAGGAGGAATGTAGATCATGCAGACAGTGATCTAGTTCGGTCGCATGGCCGCTGCTGCTGTTGTGAGGCCGCATCTAGTCCACTCTTCCCTTCTCTTTCTCTGCTATAGCAGAAATGCGAGTGCTTGCTTGCGTACAACAGGCCCCTTCCCTATACAGAAAACGTAGAGAGACAGAATGCAGAGAAACAGTCCCATTTCTGTCTGAAAAGACGCAAGAGACGCACTTCGCATTCAGTCAAAAAATCAATAAACTTCAATCAGGGTAAAACAGTAACCGATTGTTCAATAAATTGTATAGACGAAAATTCAAGATTTTCGAGGAGATTTTTACAGATTTGACACAGCTAGAAATTCTTTCGACTGATAATCTCGAGAAATTTGTACATTTGGAAAGTTCGTAGAAATAAAACATTTCCAGCTTTGAGTTTGACTATTTCCGAAAACAGCCTTCCTCCGATGCAAAGGCTTTGAACAGATTGACTGGATTGATTACTGTAATCCGTAGCTGTCGATTGAATAAAGGAATTGAAAGCAAGGAAAAGAATAAGAGGAAAGGAAACTATGTCAGATTTGCTTTATCCCTTTGGACAAGTGATAGTGATAAGCCCTCCTTAGTTATCCGATATCCCTCTCGTTTGCTAAATCTCGCACGAAGAGCAAGAATCGTGAATAATCACAAGCTAATAAATATTCTAGCAGAAACATGAAAAAGTGCGATTAGGCCCTTACAATTTTGGGAGATTTCAGGAAATTATCGGATTAGATAACTGGAAATACAGCAGAAGAAGCAGTCGAAAGTCGGTCATCCAACATTCAGCATTCAGCTTCTCCTAACGTAAATGATGCGACGCAAAGAAACACGACCTGCTTAGACGCGAAAGGCCATTTGGATAGGAAAAAATGAAGGAAGGAAGAGGGAAGAAGGAGAGAAGCTTAGCAGAATCTAAAAATGGCGATGATACACTACGCGCTTGCATAATGCATTGCATATGCTGCTGACTAATCGATAAACACCGATTAATAATTCATGGGGCGACAAAATTTAACTGGTCTTCGAACGAATGAATGGAGTTTTAGAGAAAATTGAACTAAAGCAGATCAAAAGTCGGGAAATAACCCAAATATTTAGAATATAATCGTGAGTTATTAGATCATTAGGAAGAAGTAATGATATTTTACATACTGAACTTGTGAAGGAATTGAAATAATGAAACTATGACCAGTTGGTCTGCAAGATCTTCAGCTAAATAGCCAATTATAAGAATGGTAAAGTGTGGAAATAAACTATGCCTGGTTTGTGCTCCTATGTTTCATCGCACGAGATGAGGTACTGCATCCCGGAAATATAGGGGACACAAGCCGAATTGGCTTGTGGTTGGTCGATGCTCATACAAGTAGATGAGAAGAAGATGGAGATGCAGAGATGCAACTGCTTGTGGCAATGAAGGGGAGGGAGTAGGATGAAGAGAAGGCTGGCAAGAATAAGAACGAATCGATATTACGGAGTAAAAAGCAAGCAGAGAAGTGAAGGGGGATTGCTAGAGGGAATGGAAGGGAGGGAGGCAGAGCAGGAAGTGATTCGGGCAGAACACACAAGCCACCCAGCTGATGTACAGAAAGCAGTCTGCTCTGTTATGATGCAACGCCTACGTCACAAACTTGTGAATTCTGACCAGTGATTTTCCTCGATATTCGTTACGCGAAGTGGGCTGTTCTCGAGCGATCGATTGCATGAGTCTGAGGCGAATCGAACCACCCGATAAATGCAAAATGCGAATGCTGAGCGCATAGCTTGATTAGCTGCAATCCGCGATCGGGTAAAGAGCGGCTGCATCGCTGCATACAATGACAATTATCGAAGAGAAGGGGGAAGATGAAATTGTGAAGTTGAACAGACGAACTGTCCTCAAAAGCTGTGAGAGAAGAGAAGGAAAGCGGGACACCGCATAGGTTGGCCAAATAAAAGGGAGGAGAGGGGAAGGAGAGTGTACGAAAGGAGAGCAGTGCTAGTCGAACGAAGGACGCAGGACGCTTCATCCCATTCGATAAGAAGCTCGCTATCTCTCTCCCCTTCGCCCAGTCTTTTGACTGCACTACAAAGAGAGCTCTCCTTCTCGCAATACAGCAAATTCAGCGAGAACAATGAGCCGCAACATGGAATCTTCTTCCTTCCTATTCCCTGATGAAACTATCTATCAATTCGTGATGTGTAGCCAATCATCGCTGCATTACTTCCTGCAATCAATTCACTTCCTGGTTTGCGCACTGATTCTCTGATTACAAATTGAAAAGCATAGTCAATCGAATCGAATCGAATGCCGGCGCGCGTCAAATATTTGTGGAATCGGACGTGGAAATGAGTAGGGAAGGAAACGAAGGTGCGCGTGGAAGGGGGATTGTCTGTTTGAGGAGAAGGATACTTTAGAGGGGGTGTAAAATGTGGACAAATCGCGGAATACCGCTAGAATGAGAATGAGTGACGGTGGAATACAAAAGCAGGTGGAAGAAAAAGAGGGCAGGGCTTCTCTCTGGCAGACCAGATATGGCATGCTTTTAGCCGACTGCTGCCCTTCTACGACTGTCTCCTACTGTCCATCTCTCCAGGCAATATTCCTATTCGCCAATTCGACAGACGTAAATGCGCTCAAGTGCTAAAACCCCATTTGATCTGACACAGGCAAGGCAAATGAACGCGACGCAGCAAATCGATTCATCCCTTCATTCCCCGGTCCTCACTTCTCATTCACTCACTCTTCAGTCATCCAGCCATTCAAATTCATTAATTTCGTCTGCCGAAGCCAAAGCCATGCCGCAGGCGATTTATCCGCTGAGAGATTGAGTCAAGTCGGAGAGACGCAGACGTATGAGACAAATGGATAAAGCCGGGCAGAAAAAATGCAAACCGGATGAAATACGCAGACACAACGACTAAAATGTGAATGGCAAATGACATTGACAGGGTCGACGGTGAGGGGAAGGAGATTTGGAAGAGGAGAAATAAAAGGGCAGATTTGGATAGCAGAGAAAGAAGCTGAAGAAATGGGAATGGACAGGCCAGCCAGCAGGTAGTTTTGGGCCCTAGACAGGGGCTGGGGAGAGGCAGACAAGGCGCGCACCGGTTGTATACAAATCCATCGGACTTTTTGTCTAATTGCGTAGATACAACGTGATAAATCAACACAGGCATGTAAAAATGAATATATAAAAATGTGTGTAAGGTTTCGTAAGCACACAGTAGAGAATATTTATGTCAGAGGCACAGACCTAGGACGATTGGGGAGCATTGGAAAGAGGCGGGTAGAGGAGAGGAAGGAGAAGAGGGCGCGAGTCCTCAGTCAACGGGTCAAACGAGGTCAATGACAATAACTCAGAGAGTATGGGATATTGAGAGAGAGAGAAAGAGGAGGAGAATGTTGAAATAGAGAGATGACATATAGAGAGACACAATACAAAGGGACGCACAAGTCAACTCAAACTCACAACCGAAGTAAGCAAATCGAATTCGTATCCGAATACTCACAATGACTGATTGTTCCTATCAGCTAGTCGTTGTCTCTTGTTGGCTGTCTCTTTATATAGTATTGCGTCAATTGTTAGTGCTGGCACGAGAAATCGGTCCATTGATTTCTTCAGACTGACGAAAATTTGACACGCAATATTCTCGTAAAATATTCATTGTTGAGGACAAAATTTGAGAAGATCTAATAAATTTTTATGAACAGAAAATGGGGCAATTTTAGTCAGAATGTTGTTCTTTTATCTTGGGATCAATGCTCTCCATAGAGTGTCATTTCTAAATGAATTGATCAGGACTAAAGCCATATGATAAATAGATCAGTGATAAATCGAACAAACTATTTGTATTAGAGAAGTAAGTGGGCAGACAAAAGGCAATGATTTGTAGAGCAGGAGATCTAATATCGGATAGACCACTGAACAATAACTGAGAGGATAAGGCCAAGAGGTAGGACAGAAGGAAAGGCAAGCTGCAGAGGTCAGATCGGGGCGATTGACTGCTTTTCTGTGTCTGTGCAATGCGGTGTTTGAGAGCGCAAGTGAAATTACTGATGTGAAGACAAAGTTATGGGAGTATTTTTTTTACAAATCTGCGGAACTTGCGCTCTCTAGGTATATTCGATCAAGGATTTTGCATATTACCGTCTAATGAATAAATGTAAGTGACCGAGGAAGAGGGATGCAAATGTTACCTATTTGCCCGGGTCGAGGACAAGAGCATATAGAGAAGGGGGAAAACACGCTCTCGGATTAATATCCTGACTCACTCACTATACATAAACAAGTGAATTGACGCCTATGAGAAAATATACAAGGAATACTGTAATTAGAGATGAGTTGAAAAAAATCCGTGTAAAAATCTCTATCTTCGACTATCCTGCGTTGTTATCGATGACCGACAAATCGAAACAAAATAAAAAGCATGAAATCATATGCACTGAAGTAGCGAATTATTTTCAAAAGACTACGATATTTTTGATTCAGAGGATGCTTTTGGCTATTTGAACATATGTAGTGCGCATTTTAAATTTTCGAGTTTATGCATACTGTTCATCTCTGGCGAAGTGACCACACGATTGAAAACTCCTCGAAAAGCACAAAAATTAGAACTTAATGAATATGTGCGATGTGTTGTAAGTTTTCATGTCATTATTGAGACTCTGTGTGGCGGTATTCAGTGTTTCCTCGTCACTTCTCGCCATTTTCTCAACATTTTTCAATTTATCGGCCTTAACAATACTTAATAAAGTAAAACTATAATGATAATTATGAGGTCGGAAGCAGCGATTTTTGTACGTTTCAACGGATCTTTTCGAAGCGAATTTTTTAAGAATTAGAAAGTCTGGAGTAAAATTTCACTCAAGACAGTTCGAAGAATTGGAAAACGATATCTTACCGCCTGGAGAGTTTTCAAACGTTCTCGTCATAGGATAATTCATTGTAATCTAATTCTCCTACCAGCTAACAATAGATGTTATAATCCATTCGTTATGAATTACCGTATATGTATCATAAAGAATAAATTGTATGAATGTTGCTTGCAAGTAGCAGATGTAATGTCTGCTGCTTTTGTAGTGCAAGCTTAGTTGCACCAGAAGAGAAGTTGAGATTCGTAAATAGGACAGAAACTGAAGAAAAGAGAAGAAGCTGTTGGAGGGGAGTTAGCCTGCAAGGTAGAGACAGATAAACTGTATCCTTCAACACACCACAGGGCAGAGATGCAGAGGAAGGGGGTGCAAACGGTTTGCAGAGGAATTGGAATTCAAATAGTGCGAATCTGCAATGCAATGCACTACACTACGTAATGTTTGAGATTTCGATGAACGAGGAAATATGGGAAACTGAGAGGGAAAAGTGACAGAACGAATATTCAATAGGCAAGGGAGGAACGAGGGAACGAGCACTCGAGAGAGCACAGACACTCCAGCACAAACCACCAAATTATACAAATTTGCGAAATGAGAATTGGGTGAAATTCTCTAATTTTGTATTGTATGCTGCTATTATGATGAATATCGAGGGTAGGTGGCATGAAAATTTGAAAATCGAAATAGCTTCTCAGGAATTATTGAAACTAAATGGAATGGTCCTCCAATTTTTTACAATATTGAAGTTGAAAATTGCTAAATTTAGCTAAAATCTTCTGAATTAGCATTCTGCTTCGTCCTAATGAAGATCTCAGTCAGTTTGAGAAAAATGTTCGATTCTATTATTCCGAAGGGTTGTATCTTTGAAGATTTTACGAGATTTATGCAAAATCACTGATGAAGTTCTTGATCTCACGCACGTCAATCTATCACGCCATGATAATTGACAACTCACTAATATGACGTGAAGACAGTGAAATATGATCGTCCTAATGAGGAGTGAAAGCTGAAATGAAGAAATGGAGTTGAGAAGGTCTCAGTCGGTCAGCTGCAAGTGGAAGTGTGGAAGGAGAAGCAGGTGGGCTGGACTGAACTGAGAATGAGAATGGGGCTGGAGGACATCTACACACACTCACGCAATGCATCGCCTGCATCCCTGCAGCCCAAACGGCTTGTCTCTGACCCAAATCTGTCCGCTTTCCGCTTGCGCTGTGCTGTGTCGATGTCTATGGAATCCACGCTTTTCAGGAATCAACGAGAGTTAATTCGGACAATGCAATCCATAAAACTTTATTTCGAATTAGTGCGATTTTTCCTAGGTTACCCGGAACAAAACACAACTAAGTGCATAGAAAAGTTGAGAATTTTCAACGATGTACCGATTGACGGAACTGCTGAAGTTTCTGGTAGATCAGGACTGCAATTATAAATTTGTAGTAGGAGATGAATGTCCTAAGTCTAACCTTTCCATTCAGCAGTTGTGCGATCTTCGAGTTCAATTGCATCATCATATTGGTAGTTATTGATTGGAACATTCATATCTTCCTCCTAAAATATTCAATCTTTTTTTTTATTTATTCTCTGGAAATTATAAATTGACTTTCATTTAAATGTCTGTAAGTGCAGATAGAACGCGATTGAAAACATTTTTCGAAAAGAAAAATGAAATTGGAGCCTCGTTTAGTAAAATGCATAATATTTTTCTTCTAAACAATTAAAAGAATCTGACAGATTTGAATTAATGCTTAAACTTAGTCTATTGATTGAAAAACAAAAGAGGATCCTTTTATTTAATTATTAGACATTCCTAGAGGTCGAAGTTGAGACAAGATAAATGGAAGCAATTTTATGCATAAACAATTCAGATAGCTTTGCGGCGTGCTTGACGATATCTCAGACATTCAAATAATTTTGATGCCAATTTCAAAATAACGCACTAATACACATTTTACATATCCAGATTTGCACATAAATTATTCTATATAATTTGCTCTTTCGTTGGTAATATTTCGAAATTTTGAGTTCCTAAAATTCTTACCGTTTTCCACAGAGATACGAATGGGTGATTAAGTGCGTTGTCGACAGTGATTCTGTGTCCAGGATCGATGACGAGCATTTTCTTGAGCAGATCTCTGGCCAAATCGGCAGTCAGGTGATGTTGAGGCATCTGGGTCTCGATTGCAAACGCGCAGTCAGGAATGACCTCTTCGAAGGGCACTGCTGTCCTCTCCTCCAGCTGATTCTCACTTATTTGACTAAAAAGCTTATTATTCCTAAAAATTAATCAACATTTGTATCGTTTAACCAACGCTCAATTTATCGAGCACTAATTTATCCATACAACTTATTGAGCCATGCAAAATGCAAATAAAATCATGCAAATCAAAATTTTTATACAAGAATAATTATTCTGCTCTATAAATCTAAAAAAAATACTATCATCTTGTCATTGATGAGTTGAAAAAATAACTGATGCATGTGTTCTTTTCTAATTTCGATTTTCGCAATTATGAAAATAATCAACTTACATTCCATATCTGTCAAAAAATTCTTTCTTTGGCGCACCCAAAATGGAGAGAATTTGTCGCCATTGATCAAGGCTAAAATCGTAACTTTATTATTTGTCGCTTTTCCTTCTTTTATTTTGACCTGTTTTCTCCAGGAAATAGTACTCGTCGAATGATCATTTCTGCAACGATGCAGCCTATTGACCAAACATCCACTAAACAAATTTATTATTATTTTAAAATTTCAATGCCTAACTCTTATTGTCATATCCCAGTTCGCCGATAATTTCTGGTGCTCTATAGTTGCGTGTTACAACGTAACTGAAAGTCAATATCAAAACTGACAGTCTATGGAGAATTTTCAATTGCGTGCGTATAGTATATGATCGATGAAAATGTGCATTTCCTTTTTTAAATCAACGTATTTCATGATTATTCTCACCTAGTCATTTGTGAATCATGCACCATTCTCCTTGCAAGTCCGAAATCCAACACCTTCAAAGTGCAGTCTGCATTGATTGCGATATTTGATGGCTTGAGGTCCTGGAATAGTTGCGTTTAAAAGTTTAGAACAATTATGATTACAAATACTATCTGATATGTTAAATTATCGTATATCATTTGGACTGACTTGGATGAATTCACAATTCAATGGGAAGCGTGTCCAAAATTTCATGCAATTTAGTCCCGATTATTGAACTTATCAGACTGCATGCACTATCAATCGTTTTAAGCTTTTGATCGTCGCTGTATATTTTTCATTCATTTTCTGTAGCCCTAGACTTACTCGATGAATAATTCCACAATTGTGGAGATATCGAATCGCGCATAGAAGCTGATAGACGAGGAATGAGATTGTGCGAAGCTCTTTTCTATAAATTTACAATTCGCATTGCTACTGATATTAGGATTTTTTCCTTCAAACTATCCAAACATTCTTACTTTCCTTTGATGGCAAAACTGGTCAGGTTCATATCCATCAGCTCAGTAACAAGGTACAAGTCTTCAAATTGCTCTAATTGGCTTGCCGTTGTGAATGCGTTCAATAATCCAATGATCTGCAGATCTGCTTTTTGCAAAACCTCGTTAATATAAATGCATCTTTACATTAGGATGTTTTACATTGATGAGCAGAACGAGTTCTCGATACGCTCTCTTCGAATTCATGCAGTCGTTCAGGAACTCTTCCATCTTCTTTATTGCTACTTTCCGGCCAGTCACTACATCGTCCGCTTTTCTAAAATAATAACTTTAGAAGCTAAACAATTATTTTTCTAAAGCAAAGTATCAAAAGTTATTCAACTTACACTACACTTCCTTGTGCACCGCAACTCAAACCGGTTAGATTTTGATAGCGTTTCGGAACTCGAAATATTTTGGGAATCTGGTATCCATTCGGAAGTGGAATCTGAAATGAGAAAGTTGATGCAAGAGTTCAATAGTAAAATAGTCTATGACGATAGTATGTGTGATGTTCTTTATTCTTCGATTGATTCCTTATTTCTAAGCATGGTTATTTTATAGTCCCGAAGAGAAAATTTATGTGACCACTCGATGCGAAACGCGGAAGTTCTTGATTACTCATTTGCTCATCAAGGGATATTTATTGCGGAGCTACCGAATGCGAAAATGAGCGAATTTCTATACCGTTCTTTCAAAATCATGAATGAGAAAGTTTCATCGAAAACTTGTGTCCCGAAATTGAATATTAAAGAACTTGTAGGCTCCAAATTTAGTAAAGTCATAACTATTTGAAAAAATATCCGGTTTTTACAATAGCATACAGAAGTTTGGAATGTTGCGTGATTTTAGACATGCTAGACTATGCACTTTAGTGAATCAATTCTTCTGAAATTTGGCACATTTAGAAATGATATTGGTTAACTATAATTCTCCAACTTCATCCAGATTTCTTTATGCAAATTTTTATGGGGCATATAAAATATCATGTTGCTCAAAACTTTTGTTCGCCACTGTACTTATTTTTTGACCTTATGATTATTTGAACGTCTTTTTCACTTACATATCTTATCACGCTTTCACTAGAATTTTCTATAGAAAAAATCAATAATCATATTCTTCGCTAAAATTGGATTTTTTTTTCGGAATCAAATAGGATGTTATCTTCTTCCACAAATGCTCCTATTATTTTTGAAACGATTTTTGCGATGAAAGCGCAGATACAAAATAGGAAAGCTAGTTTATTTTCTGTTTTTCGGATTAACTTTTTCGAGAAGTGATATCTATTCATAGAAGAACAAAATATCTGGGTAACATCGCACAAATTAAATTTTCACGATTTTACAAATTTGAAAGCCTCACATTTTATTTCGTCCCCGGAAGTCGAGATCTATTTCTGCTTGGAAGTGAATAATCTTCAGTTAATATAATTTATGCCACAATTTTCTGCGAAATGGGCCAATCGAAAAGCAATATAGAGAAAAGTATGATTTAGTCCACGAGATATTGTGTTTTCAACTAGTGTTAAAATAAATTACTGTAGCATCTATTGTACTAGATTGATAAACTTGCAGAAAAAATTACTTGCGATCATGTACAACATTTTGCATCATCCTTCAAATCGTGTGGAACAAAAGTCGATATTCAAATCTATTTTTTCCAAAGTTGGGATCAAATTCAAAATCAAAAATTTTTATAGATCGAAATCGAAATCAACGTCGATTTTCATAATATCAAAGTCATTTTGACCCTATTCAAATCTTGTTTAAATTTTATCCTTGAAAACAAATGCAAGAAATAAAAATTCTCAAGTTTCATTATCTTATTGATGACATAGATTTTATATTGCTACGAGTAACTCACCATGACTGTAGTATCGTAGAATTCTTCCATTTGTTGTTGATGCGCACGGCTTCCAGATGAAGAGAAGCTGAATCTCTTGGCGAAGAAGGAGGGCAAAGGCATGGCTCGGAATTGACTGATAGTGATTGAGAAAGTGGAAGGCAAGACAGAAGCTGATTGAGATGACTGATTCGTGAAGTCTGACCAGGACCTATAAATAAAGGGGAATGAGTAAATGTGGCTAATGCATTGCAAACAGCAACGCAGAAGAACAACTTGATCTTAAAGTTCGTATAACGACTCAAAACTGATTTGGGAAAGATGGAAAGGAAGGAAATATCGTGAGAATTTAAAGAAAAGATAGTGAAACGGAGACTATTTATACGCCGAGGAAAAATCACTGAAAACTATCAATAAAAATCGCCTTTTTGTAGTGATTGCTATCAGAAATAGATCAAGAAAGATGCCAGGTCAATGCTTTATATTCAATCTAAAGTTGACTTGGTTGGTTCAACTTTAGTCAATTCTGCTAAGTCTGAGTCAATTACATCACTTCTATTTAAAAAATTACTAAACTTTTCTCATTGGCGTTCCTTCGCTAATTTAGCGACGATGAACTGAACTTCGATGATATCATCCTTACGCTGAAATAACTAAAGCTTTAACTTGATATAGAAATTTACAAATGATCATTTTCTGTATATTAAAAAAGAAAAAAAAAACATCCTTATTAACTTTTCAGGCTGGTCTTCTCCATGATTTGTAAAATACGTCAGTTTTTCCTAATGTTCTCTAGCTTTAAATCTAGTGTGAACTTTGCAAATGGTTATGACGATTTTTGATGAATTCTATAGAGGCCATCTTCAATATTTAACTGGTACCCAATTGCTACAGTTGTTCAAGTTCATATGATCATCCCCTTTTCGTTATTTCACCGATTTGTAGGATCATTATTCTTCTCTCGACCTGTTCAGGACTTCTCTCAATTCACTTCCATGGTCATAAACGGTCTGAATTGATGTTTCTGCCATTTTTCTATTTCCTCGATTTTTTACCTCTCAATCGATCTGCCTGTGTCTATTCTCGTTTTGTTACCAGTATAATTGTTTGCCGCGCGTTCCTCAGGGCCCCCTTCTCCTCTCGACTCGATTCCCGTTGCCATTGGAGTTCTGCAGCAGTTCTCCGAACCCTTTCCTCTCCATTGCGAGTCTCATTCTCACTTCCAGCAGTCTCCTCTCAAATCTCCCTCCTTGCGGTCACATCGATTCGCGCGCTCCAATGCCAATCGGAAAAATAGAAAGACTGGAGGGAAAAAGAGAAGGATGAAGGACAGAGAAAGAAGTAGAAAGAGAGAGGCAGGGCAATAACAACCACACAACTGGCCGGCCAGAACAACAACCAACAGCAGTAGGTCCTACTCTTTTCCCTTCTTTATCAGTTCCCCTTCGCTTTATTTTCTTTCTGGCTATTTACCTATTGTCCCCCTACACTCCCGTATTCTCATTCTAACTTCTCATTGAATGTTACGTTTCTCTCGTAAAATAAACAATCATCTCTACTCACAATTTCCTTCTTCATCTGAACGCTTTCCCCCTTGTTCTGACTCGTTTTGAGTGTCGTTCTTCATCGAGCAGTGACAAACTGCTTTGCTTTCAGCCGCATTTCCATGCATTTCGCGTTCTTTCTCTTTCTAAATTCTTCTGATCTCTAATAACACGCACATGCTCAACAGCGAGGAGGAAAACAGCTTCAGAATTAGTGCCGTCCATTTTTTGTTGACTTAAATTTCATCATGCTCGCTGTTGCGCTGTAACACTGCAACTGGGAATCAACCTCTGCTTAACTTCTCTCGAACCCCGTTCATCTTTCAGCATTCCCCATCCCTTGTCTTCTTCCGAGTCGATTGTTTCGTTTTTCTCCCCTCAACTCATTCGTATTTTCTATTCTGTTGTTTCTTGGCCTCAAAAGTTCGGCTCATTTCAAAATGCAAACGCAAAAATAGTCTCGTCTTTTTCATATCTTTCCTTCTTCTCCAAATGTAACACCATCGATTGTTTTGCAGGCTCCACTCAGTCTCAACCAGAGATGGGTGATCTGACCCTAGCCCGGCTCCTCTTTCCTCTGCTACTTTCCATAGCTCTGGCAAGTCAGTTGGCATTCGCGCAGCAGAAATGGAATGCAGGAAACTATCCAAATCCTATGATCAATTTCAAGCAATGCGGAATGAAGGTAAAAAAAAACTGTTTACAATTTGAGAGTTCTCTGAATTATGTGATTAAATTTATTAGATATTCGCAGAATAATTATTACGTGACCGCACAAGCTTTTCATTCATTTCACTTTCAGTCTCTATTTATCTTACTCAATGAGCAAACATAATAGACAGGCGATACTGTGATGAGAATTTGATAATAGTTTGTGCTCTTGAAAGGAAATCACACTTATTCAAAAATTTAAAAATTTAACTAGCAGATGCTGTGTAACTATAATAAAATTGTAGAATATTAGTGGTGACATGTTGAGCAGCATAAATTTTAGATGTCAAGTCTGATCTGCGATCCAGATGGAGTCCTTTCGGAAAGTGATCGATACAGATTGAATCATGAATTGCAACAATTGGAAACAAGAACTAGACAGGTTAAAATTTATATAAAAATAAATAGAGTTAAACTCAATATCCGAAGAATCAAATCGAGAATATTTTGAATTTTCGAGAAAATTAATGTGGCAAAAATGTCAATATGGCGAGCGAATCAAATTTGTACACGAAAAACTTGATCGAGAGATCGATGGGAGATTAGATCAAGGAGATAAGCTGGAAATAAATAGGATAGGAAGAAGAAAGAGAGGATGCATAAATGGAGAGGGCATCATTCTGGAACTAATTTGATTCTTGATCATGCACTATATCCTGAATCTCGGTCGTTATGTGGAGTGACACAAAAATTTTTCGGAAAGAGTCGCTAATAAAGTAGATAGTATGCAGAAGAAATAAAATTGAACATGTATACTCCTGAAAATTCAGAATTAATCATTTTGATTACTGCTTAGTAATTTTATTAATTTCTTTTGAAAAGTGTAAATATATCAATATGAGAGTATCAAGAATACACTAGATTTAAGGATCGTGCCCCGTCATTCTGCGAGAAGAAAGGAGTCACAGCTCTGATGGCTGTCGCACGAAGGGTTCAGGATGGAAGTCAGCAGGTTAAAATTTGATGGCATACAAAATTTATTGATTTATTATCCTTAAAACGTGACTTTCTAAAAATGTTTTAGATGAAATATTGCTGATTTTATCGGTAACGATCTTGAACTACTTTTTCTTTCAATTTAAGTCGAGAAGTTTAGAAGGAAACTATTTAGCATTTTTCATGAAACTAAACTTGATAAAATAATATCGAATATCAGAAAGATCGAGAAAAACAACGTTTTTAGGCAGTGAAAGATATGGCGAATAGAATGCTAAAGAGTTGGAGCATCGACCCTCAATGTCAGAAGGCTGTCGTGTTCGTGCTCTCTATCGATGACAAGAAATTCTGGATTGGAAGAGACGATGCTACTCCTGTTTATGGTAAAACTTTCTCCTTTCTTCTAAAATAATGTAATTCATATTCTACAAACTAACCGTGCACAGATGAATGAAACCATTAACGATTTTTGTATGTTTGATGATACATTCACTTAGCATGATCAGATTGTTTATGAAAGGTCTGCTAAATTTACGACGCCTTTTTATAGCAATCTCAAGAAGAAAATACGAAAAATCTTTTTGGTTTCACATAATTATGCACAAATGATCATGTTTCTTATTTCTATCCGAGATTTAATTGTTGTAAATTTAGATAATGAGTTGCAAGAAATCTTTCAACAAAACAAGCCCTTGCTTGGCTCTGGACAAGTTTCTCAGGGATTACAGAATATTATGAAAGGAGTTTGGTATGGAAGAAAGAATGTCGATCAAAATGGTATTTTCGTAATTTAAGGGAAAAAGCAGTTTCGAAACAATCTCCATCCAACTATCCATCGGGAGGTGGCGGGAAACAGAAACCTTTCCAACCTCAACCGCAGCCCCCATTTTCTGGAGGCGGGGGGAGAGACAAATCATCTGGAGGCGGTGGTCAGTTTAACTTATTTTCTCATTTACTATTTAAGAAAAAAACGTTGAATAATTCACGAGTGTTAAATGTCTATATTGGAACATATGGATAGGGTCCCCAAGTAGATATGATGATTTTTGGCAGAAAAGTCGAGAGGGTTATAAATAACATTATTGTGAAGAAGAGTTAAATTAGAAATTTTTCTAGCAGAATGAATCACAAAAATCCGTCGCTTGAAATGAACACACTTTGGCAAACTTCAAACTGCGTGAACGCAGAATTACGACTTGGTTTTTGACATAGAATTGCTTTATTAAACTTATCATTGATTTATACCAGGTCTTTCATGAAATTTTGGGTTTGAGGGTACTTTCTTCCCAAATTTCTGTTTCTAACTACCACACTCCTACCACAAACGCATTTTTGCAAAGGGACGGAGCTTGGGGACTCGACATGTGGACAAAATCTTTTAATGAGATCTTGTACATCTGTGAAGTCAAGTTTCCTTAAATCTTATTTCAGAGCTTTATTTTGAGAGAAAACACCGTGTTTTAACACTTTCAGATTTGAGTAACCTTGTAAATGCTAATTTTCAGGTTTAAAATATATCCAAGCTTCCTTGATTTAGGCAGCTCAATATTCTCATCTCTGGGTCTGAAATTCTGGCTAATACTCCTCCTCATCGTGCTGCCAATCCTTCTGTGCTGCTGCTGTCTATACTGCTGTTGTTGCAGAGGAAGGGGAGGAGGCGACAGATCGCAAGTCCCCACTGATCCCGGGTATGCTGAGGGAGGCGGTCGACGTGCTGGAGGTTTGTTTGCAAAAACATATCGACTAAAATTAAAATTTCATCCGGGTTAACAGGAAAAAAACTAAATAAATGAAATATAATTTCAGCCATTTTTGAGCTACCTATCAGTCTTATTCCATTTCTTTTCAATTTAATTCTGTCTCATTACTAGGTGTATTTTTCGTTCTCCTATAAATATGTTTCCTTCATCCAGCTTGTTGCAGGCGGCGGAGGCTCGATGTTCAACAACATTCTTGGTTCGTTCGGAGGAGCAGGAATCGGCTCGATGCTAGGCAATTTCTTGTCGAACCGCAACCGAGGAGGAGGAGGAGGAGGGGAAATGGGAGGAATGGGTGAGAAAATATAGCGAATATTCTGCAATTACTTTAACAAATCGATGTTTATTATAGGTGGAGGAAGCTATCCAATGGGCGGCGGCGGCGGTGGCGGCAGCAATTATGATTACCAGGGAGGCGGAGCCTACCCCGCTGGACCACAACCCGGATATGGAGATAATAGCGGCCAGGGTGGAGGCCTCTACCCAAGTGCGAAGATTAAGAGTGAAGGTAGGGGAATTTAAAATATTTATTATCAGTCAAATTAAAATCATTTATTTTCTTCTCATCTTATGTAAATCTAGATAGTTTGAGAATAATTTTCAAAACAGTGACAAGAAATATTACGTTTATAAAGGATTAAGATTTGTATATTTTTATCTTGGTCGAAACAATAAATTTTAGGAGCTGGCGGCGATTTCTAGAATGTATTACAACTGCTCACCCAAGCAATGGACCTTCTTTCCGATGAAATGACGATATTCCAAACGGCTAATCAACCAAATCTGCTCTACTTATTTTACGTCTTGCGGCTATCATTTGGTTCGTAGTTTTCAGTTTTGTTCTTCTACTTTTTATTGTTTTATTTGACTGCTAGATTTCGAATGGATATTTTCAATTTCGGATTTAGATTGTTCAGGCCCTCAACTATCGTTTTATTTTACTATTTTCGATATAGCAATGCATTAGGTGCTAGTCTGCACAAGCCATATGCAGTTATTTTTTCATTTACCAAAATATATGATATTCACCTCACAAATTCTGCACAGCTTCTGCGTTTAAGTCCAGCTAATTTTTGTAATTCATCGTTATCACTTCAGTTTATACATACTAGCGAATATGTAACGCTTTTATTGCTATTGGAAATTACGGTGATCGAATCAAATATCTAAAATGTCAAATTATTTATGAGATTTTATTCAATCACCAGTTACAAAATAGTCCCACTTCTGCCGACTAAATGCCCATTTGCAGTTCCGAGTTCCTTAATTCTATTTAGCCTGGCTTACTCGATGCCTTTCAACGAATCTCAAAGATTGTATGTAAAATTTATCGTAAATATTGAATGAAACAATGATATAAAATTCACGTTTATTCTCGACTTTTTTTTTTTAAAGATCATCGATTTGATGAAAAAAGGAACAATTCGAGAGAAAGAACAGGTAAACTAAATCTTGAGTCAGGAGGAGATAAAAAAATAAAAAGAAGAGGATCTATGATGAAGAACGAGTAAAAGACTGCTCAACAGCAATTGTTGAACGAAAACAAAAATCAGGGATGAGTTGGGAATGGAAATGGGCGGGGCAAATAAAGCCTAATCATTTGACAATCAGCGACAATGACTGATGGAGAACTAACCACAATGGGGAGGAGAAATGATTAGATCGCGAGATTTCAGAGTAAAATTGAAATTTTGATTGGAAAATCCTAATTGATCAATCATAAAATATTTCCAGATTTGGACAGGATTTTGAAATATCACCAACTTTGAAAAGCCATTATCACTATCTCAAATTTTGAAGTTAACGATATCCAAAAATCCATATCAAATGCGTCCAAATCGATTCATTAATCAGCAAATAAATCACCGAATTCCAGAACAAAGAAATTGGAATAAAGAAAGAAAAAAACAAGGGAGAAAGAAAAACAGACCAGATCCTTTTGAATCTGACAAGATAAGAACTCGACTTCGGGCCCGGCTTTTTGAATGAGAGCAAGTGGAACCTACCAAATCGACATCGCTGATTACGAATATGCTAATTTTTCGAGAAATAAATTGGAATTCGCACAAAATTTTTGCATATTCGTAATCAGCGATGCCAATTGGCGGTAGGTTTCACTTGATCCCATTCGACGAGTCAAACCCGACGTTAAATGCTTCTCTTGTGAAAGCGAATCAGGACTGCGCGCACTGGACTCCAGGCCCGTGTCCGCCCACTTCCTCGTCCTCGTCATCGCTCTCGTAGGCCTGGTTGCCGCGACGCTGGTACTTCTTCTCATCGTAGTCGAACAACGAAACCTAAAGAAACAACAATTGAAATGAATTTTGCTTGATACTGGTTGAATTTTCAGAAACAAGGAAAAACTTAGGAGTAATAATGACATCTCTGCTGATCTTTATGCTAAATTTGGCCATAGTGCAAGAGCAAGAATAGTAGGAAGGGACGAATGAGAAATACAAAGAAATAACAACGGAATTTAAGAGTGCATTATTAGAATTCCCCTATTTACTATATCATTTTCATTCATATAGCTCTTAAAGTATGCTGGAGAGTCAGAGGGGTGGAGAGCTGAATATGTCGGAGAGGTAATAAAAATTGGGAAATAAATATGGAGAGGGTAGGGTAGTGCCAAATAGAGGCAAATTTAGTATTAAAATGATAAGCTTATCGAAATGCACATTTTGGTATCCAATTTGCCCTACCACACCCTAATCTTGCCCTCTCTATGCCCATCTCAATTTGTATTACCCCTCCGGCATACTTTAAGAGCCATTAATATTCATAAATATCGATAAAAATGAAAAAAAAAACCTCTTCGAACTGTCCTGCAGGCGGTTGTGGCGTCTTCTTGACTGCAGGGAAGCAGGCCTCCAGTTGCTAAAAGAGAACGTTCATAGTTTTTATATAAGTATAACAGACGGGAAAAGAAATTTTAATGACATTTTTAAAATTTTATCTTTCATCGAGAAGCTCGATTTCCCTTTTCGAATTTTTGTCAAATAAAACAGCGGTTTTTAGTAGTTACCTTATATTTAGCCTCGGAATCGAGGAAGTGATCGTCGGGGAACTTGACAGAGAGCATCACGAACAGATTGCCCTTGAGCTCTGCGGACTGCTGCTTCGGCATTCCCTCTCCCAAAATGCCACGCACCGAGCCTTAAGAAATTAATGAAATGGTAAATTTAAAGTGGTTATTCTTGGAAGTTTTCTGCAACACAATCGGAAAAACGCCATTAGCCCGCCTGTGCACTCCGTTTGCACAAAATTAAAACGACATCAATATACCGTAATTCGGTATTAATGGAAATGATAATTGAATTTTGAAAAAGTAGAAAGCAAAAAATCGGCCCAGGACCACGGTTAGCGATTTTTATCCCTTTCACGTATCCTGATTTTATCTGTACTAATTGCTATTAAACATGAGACAGTGCTGCAAAGACTTAAGAGAACAAATGATTAAACTGGTGTTGGATACAGGACTATAAAAAGTAAAAAATAAAAGAGTGAAATCAAAGCCGGCATTTTCGTCCAACCTGGTTTGATAAATAGCAGATAGAAATAACAAAGGAAAATAAAAGATCAAGTTTGATAACTTCGAAAAATTCTTTAATGAAAGTAAGTTTTTACAAAAATTTAAAAAAAAAAAAAAAAAAAACTGACTTGGTTTGATGATATCACCGGGTTTGCCCTTGAGAACGAGCGTCCTGCCATCCAAGTGAGTGATGTGGAACTCGAATCCGCACAGAGCCTCGTTCAGAGTCAATTCCCTGCAAAATCCTTCATCATTCCTTCATCACCCTCAATTTTCCTTACCGTTTGATAAAGAGATCATCCCCCTTGCGCTCGAACACGTCGTGATCCTTCACTTGGATCACAATGATCAAATCACCGGGCTCAATTTCTGGCTGAAATAGCTTATCTTCCTATTCATTTTTTAATTCCATGGAAATTTAGCGATTTTTTTATGATATGATATAGTATTGAAAAAATGAGCCTTGTCAAAAGAGTACGAGAGAATTATCAATGGTGCAGATAATATTTGCAATTTTTATAAATATGACTAGCGTCTTCAAATTTTCGAACATTTCAGAAAATATCTTACATCAGTCTGATCACCCTCATTGGCGAACTTAATCTTCTCCCCATGTCTCGCTCCAGGGTGCACATTCACTTCGATGATCTTCTGCACCTGCTCGCACCGCTCTCCCTTGCACAATTTGCACTGCTCGTCTTCAGGAACACGACAACCTGCAAACGAGTATAAACTAATCGATTGTGCTGGGAATCATTTGAGCCAGGATAAAATAGAAGGAGATTAAAATTCGAAATATAAATGGCATTTAACAACTTTATGATTCTGAATGCATTGTGTTCTGTCTTCTAACAGCAAAGATGATCATCTCTCATTGTCATAATATTTCTATCCCCTAGAAATAGTAGGAAAAACTCGAGGAGAAGAAACTTTACCATCAAGGAGTATGCAATACAGTGAGAAGTGGTATGCAAATTAGAAAAGTGCAAAGATAAAATTGAAATTCTGTTTATTTTATGATTTTGCTGAATGATTAAAAAATAGTTCTAAGGAAAAATACTGACCATCACCCTTGCAGGCATCGCATCTGGTCTGCATTTGCTGAAGCATTCCCGGGCCGATCTGCTGAGTGATGAGTCGAATGCCCCTGCCTTTGCATGTGCTGCATTTGTACACCTGACCGGGCTTCCCTCCAGACCTGCAATCAATCGTTATTCCCTAACATTTTCCAGAGGTTACATGTTGCCATCAAAAATTAGTTCCCTCGTGTTTACCCTCACTAATAATTTATCATTAGTAGTAATGAATTATTCATAAAATGTCTGATAAGTGAGCTATCCCAAGAGATTATGCATTTTAGAAGAGATGAAGTAATGAAGTGTACAGTTCACTAACCCTTTGCAACTCGTGCAGAGCACCTTCTTGGACAGCTTCAGCTTGGACGTCTTTCCTTTGTAAGCCTCTTCCAGAGAAATGTTCAAGGGGTAGACTGTTTCGGGGAACTTTCTCCTCATCCTCAAATTCATATTTTTAGAAAAAAAATCGAAAAATTTAATATCTTCTTCTTTTTTTCTAATATTTCATCAGTCATCTTTTCAAAATTTCGAAATTGATGGCCTTCGGTATTACTACTGAATCTTTACTGTCGGAATTTGTGTCATCGATTTCTAGAAAATAAATAAGACGAAAATTTAGTAATGCCTACAAATGTGAGAAGTATCATTCGTGAAAATTTGAATGATGGTCTAACAAGGGACCTTTTTAGGGTCCCGTGGAACTTCGAAACGAAAGTAGGCTCACATTTGAAAGAGCATAAAATCCTGAATCGGTTCATGTAACTTTTTCAACAAAAATGAAAAGCCCCTATTTTCTAACAAGCTCTATAGTACAAAGAATATTGTAGAAATTAGCAAACGTGCATTTTCTATATAAAGAAATCGGTTTTGTAAATTAACGACCTACCGCAGATATTCGTTTTTGTTGAAAAAGTTACATGAATTGATTCAGGATTTTATGCTCTTTAAAATGAGCCTACTCTCGTTTCGAAGTTCCACGAGACCCTAAAAAGGTTCTCTTGTAAGCACTTATATTGATCTAATTCGGCTGAAACTTGACAGATTTTCGCTGCTAGATTGTCACAATATCAGTACAAAATCTGCCAAATTTGATCATTATGAGTGTCATGACAGACGCGTGAATTATTCGAGATAGGTCGATTCTTGTCTACTACTGTAAGTAGTCAAACAAAATGGTAAAAAATTCTTTTAAATCTGACCGCCTTCTGCCTCCGCCGCCCATGAAGAAGCCGGGAAATCCGCCCATTTCGTCGTCCGAATCGGCTCCGCCCCCGAACAGGTGCGAGAACAGATCGCTCATTCCTCCACCTTCAATTGTTACGGTACTCATATTTTACAAGAGAATAATTATTTTAGAGATCTTTTGATAGCTAAAATTGAATTGATGTTGAATAGAATCAAGTAAAAGATAATTTTAAAAAAGTTGGAACAGAAATCGAATTTTTCTCAGTGAGCGCGTTTCAGAGATAATTCGGTTAGCATTTTAGACAGGTTATTTAGCAGAAACGAGTTTCGAAAAACACATGGGCGTGGACGAATAATTTTTGTTTCAGTGAATTCGTCGAAACTGCGGATAGTTTACGAGATGCAAGGAAAGTATCGCGTTAATTTTTAAAATCTAGCAAAATCGTTATCCCGAATCTTGCGTAGTTTGAAGTAATGGTTGGAACATGCCAAAATGTGCAACATGCACATTTTTGGTTCTGATATTCACGATGCGATTCGTAAAAATCGCTTTAAATTCGGATACAAATTTTCCGCACGTTCCTTTTCAAACAGGAAAATTATCTTTGAATAGGGGAAGATATGAAAAAAGCGGCATTAGGGCACATTTATACTTTGTTCGCAAATGTGCATGAACATGTACGAGTGTGGCGCGCGAAGAGAAGTGAAGCAAAAAGGGATAAGAAAATAGCGTGGGTGAACACGAGACGCAGACGACGAGATCAACGGAAAAAAGTAGAGAACGCACATCAGAGAGCAGAGATAATAGCGTGCTTGTGCACGCGAGTAAAGTAAACGCGCCCTTAACCGACCTCCAGCTCCTCCCTCTTTGATGGCATCCAGACCCGCTCGATCGTACAGACTCTTCTTCTCCGGATTCGAAAGAATTTCGTACGCAAACGAAATCTCCTTGAACTGGAAACAGAAAAGATAATTTCATGTCAATTTTATAGAAAATTTTACCTTATCGCCATGATCCGGATTCTTGTCTGGATGGTACTGTTTTGCCAAGCTGCGATACGACTAAAATATTTAATTTCAACAGAAAACTCCAAGGGTGCATTTCTTTTCGTTTCATAATTTTATTGCAAGTTTTGTTAGCCCGTTGCATCGACAAAATTGCATTTTAGGTAGGTTTTCAAGGAATTACTGGAAATAATGGAAGCAGGGGGATTCAAACGAATTTCTTTGAATTATCACAAAATTGACATCATTCCTGACTGATTTTCGATGCTTTAAAAGCAAATACAAAAGGTTGCACCTTTTTGATATCGTCGTCGCTGGCATCTGGCCGGACGTTGAGCAAGTCGTAGAGCTTCGTGTCGACCGGGCCGCCTCCCGAACGAGGCCCTCCTCCTCCCATATTGAAGAACATCTTCCTCTTCCAATTGGTTGCTGAACAAAAGCCTTTAAATCCAGAAATGCACGATTTCAATATTTCGAGCGGAACAAAAAACGAAAATCGAAAACGAGCAAGGAGAAAAGTCGAGAAGTGAGAGAATTCTAATCATTTGAGTGGTGACGCTTTTCGAATAGACACTTGACAAAAATAGATAAATTGCGAAAATCGATAAAAGTGACGAATGATGAAAAACTCGATGAGAAGTCAAATTTTCGCCATGTTTCGAGAACAATTTCTTTTGGCTAACATTTTTAGCCGTTGGGTGCTGCTTGTAAATGGAAGGCAGGTTGGTGTAGGACCTGTGCAGGCAGAGAGTCAGAGCGAGAGACCGCCCTCTTTTGCATGCCCTCTCTGCGATAATCCTCTTTCTTGCACAGCACAGACCCTGGCTAGAGGCAGTTTATTGGCTCTAGTCAGTGGACGTGCGAGAGAGGAAACTCGCTTTTGAATATTCTTGTCGTTGCATTTCGTTCTCTTTCACTTCCAAATTAGAAACTCCCCTCGAGAATTCTCGTCTATTTCCCTGTTTACAAACCGTTCGTCGTATTTCTGCTCTCGTTATCGAATCATTATCAGTTTCCTCGTGATTTCGACGAATTTCTGCTTTATATTATTGAAAGCGCTCATTCCAGTTTATACGATTTATCAAACTGCATTTCGGCTCAGTCAATGCAGAGCAATCACTGCTCGTTGATTGAGTGGCAAACGACATAATTTTTCACGATCAAATCGAATTTCCGCTCAGATGTCGGAGAAAATTCCTCCAGGTTTGACATATTTGAAATTTTTTAAATTCCACAAATTAGTTTTCAGGAACTTTGTGTGTTGTCTGCGAAGATTTGGCGACGGGCAACCACTACAACGTTCCTTCGTGTAATGGATGCAAGACATTCTTCCGGCGCGCACTTGTGGTATGTGTTCTTTTCAGTTCAAGATCTTCCGAAAATTCATTGTTTCGACAAAAAATGCAACAAATTTCAGTTCCAAAGTTGACTTCTCAAAAACGAAATCCGCCAAGCAGAAAAATAGTGTTATATTAAGAAGCTAGAACGTCTTCTTTCTCTTTCAGAAAGATGCATTATTTTTGCGGGTCGCGTTTTGGGAGGTCTGTCCCAAAGAACTTTGGGCGACACTCCTAAAGTCTGTTAGTTTTCGCTAATTAATTTGCAGAACAACCGCATCTTCACATGCATGGGCAACGACAACTGCCCTGTGTCGAAGGGAGTTCGTTGTGCTTGTCGAAGCTGCAGGTTGAAAAAATGGTGAGTACTCTTCTTCCCTTCGAAAATTGAAACAGTTCTTAGCATAGCAGAATCATTTTCTTTGATATAAAGCTCACAAGATAAGAAGATAGTTTCATAATATTGTGTGGATACGTGTGATACTGTTCAAGCTTAAGTTATCTAGGTCATGCAAATTAATCAAATCTTGGAAATGCCCAAAAATTTCGAATTTTGCAAATTTTATATTCTTTCTCAACTCAAAACATATTTTTCAAATTTTCAGTTTATCCGTTGGAATGGACAAGAACGCGATCCAAAATGATCGAGATAGGATTGGTTACACAAAGAGGAAGAGGAAGAATGACAAGAGCGAGCAGCATCAAAATGGACATACTGAGTTAGTTTTTTTTAAAATGTTTTTTTATTATTCAAGATTTATTTCTGATGATACTGATCTTTCATATTTCATGCACGTGTACGAAATTTGTCATAGTTAGACTAGATTTCTGCGAATTAGAAACCTTATCCAAAACTTGATGCATTAAATCGCTGATTAAATGGGGGTTATTTTGAATTTTCGCAGTTAATCTTCACAAAAATAATCATTTTCTACTATTAAATGCTGAAAGATTTCGCGTTTTTATTTAATGATCAAATTTTACTGCTTTTCTGATTCGAAAATTACACTTTATAGGCTAGACTTGAAGATAGACTTAGTTCCTATCTTCCATTTCTACCTGCTTCCGGATTTCATGCAATAAGTCGTGTGTTCTTACCGACTAGTCTCGAATTTCCATCATCATTTCACGTAGATCCCCACATTAGCCAGTTGCTCATTTCAAATGGACTATAAGTCGGGATTTCCACGTCAAACAGGAAGACAGATTATGACGCGTAAAACTACTCATCAAAGTGCAACATTTATTTATTTCTTAAATTTCTTTCGGAAAGTTGCGAAAATCCATCCAAGAGCGTTAATCTGTTCACTACACAAGGAATATTCTCCACATAACAAAACTTTTGAGGCATTATTATAGAAAGTCTTAAACATTTTGGACACAAATAATTCCGAATCTTTGACTTTTATTTTGCATATGATTTCTACAATAACTTTTCTGTTTTTCCTTACATTTTTGTACTATGCGCTTGTTCTTTTTCATTATTTACATTCCGAAATCAATTTTACACTTTCATATATGAAATTAGGTTCTTGGAATTGCGAACACAAAATGGGCACATTCGTTTGCATCCAAGTAATTCGCTAATTTCTAATCGAGCAATCTTTGTAGTTCTAACGCCAGACCATTTCAAAAGAAAAATTATAGCAAACAGAAAATGCAGCTGCACTAGCTCTAAAGCACTCCATAATTAATATCCAAAGGGAGGAAATTCTAAATGGACATTTAATTTAACGGATATCGAATCAAAATTTTCAACAACTCTTAAAGCACCGTAGATTTAAAAATTAAAGATTGAGGAAGCTGTAAGCAAAAATCTTCACTATCTATATATAGGAGCTTGAAAATAAGATAAAATTAATCATAAGTTGGGTTTTTGTAAACAGTTATTAGTGTATTTTTAACTCCTCTACCTGATAGATTGAGAAACCGAGAGATTCTATTTTTGCAAATTTGTAGAAAGAACATTTTGCGCGTCTAACTTCTAGATTTTTCGAATTTATGCTGTTTCAATTTGTGAGTAAGTATTGAAGAAATTACAACCAAAGACGATATTTCACAATTCTTCAAAGTCGAGATATCTTGCCAACTTTTATTTTGAGCATCTTCTAACAAGATTGGCAACAGCAATGAAATGATAACTTATTATGGGAATTATCTGAACCCTTGAATCTTCTGTATTCACGCTCCTAAGCAGATTATCCTGTGTTAAGCCAAATCGCGTCTCTTCTAAGCACCTTTCAGGGCTAATGTTTTACTAGATGAAGGAGGCTCAATAAGTGAAATTGGAATAGAGATAAAGAAAATTCTTGCTCAACTACTCGAATAAGCTGCTTTTTGAAGATTTTAAATTACACGATATTTTGGTTTCATGATGTACACCTTCCCCACTAATATCCTTAAGGTACAGAAAATTTTAAGATAAAGAACTAGTCTAAAATGATCATGCATCCAATTATTTTGACAGCTTTCAAGAATCAAAAATGGAGGAAAATGCATGAAGATAATCTTAAATTCCTAGATAAGTCTTCGGATTTAGCTATAAGAATATAATTATTATAATCGAAATATAATATTGAATACACATAATATTCAGGGAATTGAAATTGTCACCAGTAGCTGCAGCGGGCACAGGATGTGAGGCCAGCACTAGTGCCAGTCCAAATGGGCACATCGAAAAGGATGTCAAAATTGATGTAAGAATTAGAGCATATTTTATTTTCCGTTTAATTTCTGATAAATGATAGTTTTAAAATATGTTAGGTTAAAATATTCTAATCTAGAAAATTTCAAGAGCTTATTACAACATAACCTAACAGTCACTGCAGATGATCATGAGAAATTTTAGCTGAGCACCGATCCTTTCCTCGAAAAACTCACCCAGCTAGAAGATAATTTCACGCTGCTGTTGAGCAGAGGCAAAATCAGCACATACGATTCTCTTGATGCAGCGCTGTCTGCGCCATCTCGATTTCTCCAGCCAATCAATGTCGATGTGAGTTGTATTCATGTTTTGGAGATCACGGATATTTGAGAACTATCCCTTTGGTATTTTTCTATACCAATTTGACTTTTTTAGACTTCTAGAAATTTTAGTGAGATATGAATGAATATTTTCGTTCCAAAAATCTTATCTCATCCTACCACTTCTATTAAAGATAAAAATTTAATGATTAATTTTAATGTCAATCTCAGGTAAAAACAATACAATTAACATATTATTTTGTTCGTGTGTTATTTATCATTTTTCAGCTAACTGATCCTATTGTAATTTCTGAGGAAAATGATGATAAGATGCCATTTTGGCGACAACGACTTATCGCTCTCTACATTGATTGGGCCAAGACTTTTCCCACTTTTCGAAACCTGCCTTATGCAGATAAGGTAGAATACTTGTGTTTATTCCGTTCTCAAAATATTTGAATTCAGATAGCTCTAATAACAAACCATGCGTCGAGTTACATGATAATGTGTGAGGCATTTCGAACGCCTGAGCACAAGCCCAGTATGCGGAAGAAGGTCGTGGAGAATTGCATTAAGAATGGCGCGTTGACTAAAGCTCCAAGAGAAGTTAGATTTGCCTGAAATATTGATGAAATCACCAATTCAGGTGCAATCCCGTATGCGAAATTATGAATCGAATATCAATGATTCCACCTCGAACGGGGCAGTTGTCACGTCGTCACCAGCCCAACCACGAACATCCGCAGCACAATCACATTCCAATTCCCCCGATCTTTTTGTCGTCCCAAATTTGCCTTCCTCATCAACTTCAACTCCGCTAGTCCTCAGGTATGAGTGATGATTATTGCATAAAATACTAGAAAGAAAGATGATAGCTAAAATATGGCTGCGTGTACTTCTGTCCCAAAAGTGAGTATTTATTTCCCAAACGCTATTTCTTTCCTTTTCTTTCTCTGCCCCTTACTATTTTCCCTATTCTCACTTTGGGACATAAGTACTCGCAGCTCTAACATACCAATAATGAAGTCATACAGTAGTTAAAAAGTTGGAACAACTATGATTATGGGTTGAGTCTGGTATGTTAATTTATCGTGAATCAACACTACTTAAATTTTATACACACATTTCTCTCACTAAAATGTAAATATCTGTTGTTTTATTAAAGTTGGTTTATTGATATGGATAGATGATATTATAATTATATCTACAACCATGATTGTTCTAAGTCCTTGGCCGCTGCTATATGCAATATCTTTTCTTAATTGCTATTTTTTCTGTCTAAGTGCATTCATTTCGAAAAGCTATAATGATTTTTTCAGGCAGATAAAACTAGAGCCTAGTGACAGTCCAGAGCCGCGAGCAGATATGATTCAATTACCGACGGAATACGGGAGTCTTCCTGCCGATTACGGATTATGGATTCCTAAGGTTTGAAATAATTGCCAGAAATCTTTAATTTGATCTATTTTGCAGGATTATGGAGTGCCTTCTGCTGGCTTGGAGGGACGTGCTTCAATGCATAATTTTTTCGATGCCAGGGAGTTTTGTGAAGGTAAAAAATTTTCTTGAAAATTGATATACCAATATAATTTTAATATTTCAGGTCGACCTTCCACGTGTAGTTTCAGTGAACAACCCACGAAAACTACGACTCTCATGGTTCCCAGAAATCATTTGCCTCATCCGGCCCCTATTGAAACGTAACTTTCACGACTCATCATTTATTCGAATTACAGTAATTGCAGTACTCTTTCCGGAATAACCCCAGTGATCGCTCTGATGATCGATTTGGTCATGAAGCCATTCAGACAACTCAATTTCTCCGCTACTGAATTCGCCGCACTTCAAACCATTATGTTCTTCGATCCTTGTAAGAATCTACTCGATGAAATATTTCGTTTAATTTTTCCCTTCTATTCTAGCGACAGAAGGTCTTGATGCAGCGTCACAGAGAAATGTTGCAGCCGAGCAAAAGAAAGTCTTAGCAACTCTGTTCAGGCATTTGCAGAAGACCTACAATCCAAATGATGCAAACGATAGATATGCTTCAATTTTACTCAGAGTACCTACTATTCGGGTATGGTTTTGAATTCTTTAATTTATAATTTATTTTAAAAAGAGAATAAAATAATTTTAGAGATGCATAGATGATTAGCATGTAAAATCATTAATTTACTATAAATTCGTTAATATTGTCCATTGTAAACGAGAAGTCCTCTCTCCTTGGCGGGAAAAGGGAAGATGCGAGCTCTTCGTTGACTCTGGTCTCTGACTCCCTCGCTTTCTCTTCTCTTGCTACACTATTTTCATTCGCGGCTGCGTCACGGCTCGCACCATCCCCTCTGTCTTGAACAGTATGCGATGGCTTCGTTATTTACAATGGACAATAATTAATCTTCCAAGAATTTTTTAAATGTTTATTTCTTTATTCTATATATTCCAATTTTCAGAGAGCAGCGGCGAAGAAGAACGAATCTTTGCAAGTGCTGGACATGCTGAAAATGCATGAGATTAATCTGCTCGTGAAGGAAACTTCTTTGGGAATTCGACCAGCTAGTACAAATCCTCCCAATCAAGAGGACACTTGTATGATGTAAAGATTACTTTGATTATAAGATTTTGCTCAAGATTCAACTTTTTCAATCTAAAGCTTGTACCTAAATGGGTATTAAATCTCAAGTAATTGCTACAAATTCTAAATAGTCCTTCGATAGCTTATAGTCACTTACGATGTAATTTTATAACAAAAGATTGAGCTATATAAAGATTCTATAAGTGATCTTCGTATCTTTTTCTTCTACGAGATAGAAATAGTTTAGATTTTTAATGATTAAACTGACTGAGAGATTATCAGAATAGTTAGTTTTATTATATCATCTCTTCCAACGGTGATATAGGCGCTTTAATTGAATCTGACATATTACTCTCTTCGAAAAATGACATTTTTTATTATGGGAATTCGAATTTGAATCGATACGAGAAGAATCTTTCACAAAGATGAGTTTCGTCATATCAGGCCATAGGTTCAGTGATTTGATTATACAGCTACTAGCTTCTTTGAAATCATCTACTTATTTGATATCGTCGAATGGTAAGAATATATAATGGTTTTTCACATTATTTCTTCTGTTCAGCGATAGATTTAGCCAGTCAAATTTTCTTCATCTCTTTATTCTTCATATATTTCCTCGTTCAAAAACACATTCCGTATTTGGCTAGTTTTTGTATTCTATGATCTTTGTTCGATTGCTCTTATTTTGCGGGTACAATTTTCAGTACTCGCATAACAATCACAGACCAATTTGTAATGTAATTTTATCGTTTATACAGAGAGATTCTGTATTATATTTGTTCACGTGTCAGAGTGAAATAAACGAAGATTCTTTTTTGTAACTATATGGTTAACATTTGCGATTGAATCAGTTTTATACTGATAGTTTATTTATTAAAATTTTCATGATGTAAATAGTTTTTTCTACATATTTGGGGCTATGATATTGGTTAAATGGGGCATAATAATTAGGAAGTAGTAACTGTATTGGTTCTGTGAGTGTATTGAGGACATTCGATTTGCTGATTGTGATAAAGGGAAGGCTGGGAATGAATGATTTCTGATGGTCTGTGCTGGTAGAAATCATTGAAGGCCCTGTCAGCTTCTCTTCTTCCTGATAGAAATGCGCCAATCGCGGTTTGGAACAGTCTAAATTTGCTCATTTTGCTAATCATTGCATAATTATTATGCGATGGAATTAAGATGTTGAAGGTCAGACTCGGTTTTTTCGATACGTTCTTTACCGATAGTGTGTTCCTTCCCCAGCAAACAGAATCCTGGGTCTTCCGTTTCTCTTGACAGGAATAGCCAGTCGGCTGTGAGTTATATTGGCAAGTGCAGCTTCTTTGGTGGTGTAGGAATAACTTCCCAAGAGAAGATCGTTCTTTGTCAGTTTGGTTCTGTAACAGTTAGATGATTTTCGTCATTCTGCTGCAATAGTTACCTAATGATCTGACTAGGCGGTTCAATACTCTGATCATCGTTCATGTCTCTGATCAGCTTGGTGACCTTCTCCATGAGCTCTTCATCGCTCAAATTATCCATTACCTCGTGACCAGGTCCCGCGATCCACGCAGTCAGAGTATTTGGCTCCCAATCAACCTTCTAGAAGAGAAGAATAACTCATCTCGGAAAGTCTAAGTTCTTACTTGAATGGTAGTGAATTCCCTTTCGAATGGGTTGATTTTGTCGGTGTACATTCCCTCGACGGGCAAAGGCACCATGTGCACTGTGTCGTTGCGCCACCACGGGTTCTCCCAACGGAAGAAGATCTTGCATGATTCTCCAAAGCCTAGAATGCTGTTGTGGTTTTTCTCCTGTAGAATTTCTCATACCAAGTTTCTCAATAGCTTCGATCTTTCTTCTGGGTAAACTTGGGGTGAACATTTTGGTGTGAAATTTCTTTAGCACTCCCAGAGAGGCCGTTACGATCACGTAATCGTATCTCTTCCGAATTTCTCCTTTGGATGTTGTCAGATATACTCCATCATTTTCGAGTCTGCAACATTTCAAGTTCATTTGCCTTCCAGTTTTCAATCAGACCTGATGTTCTCAACCCTTTCGTTAAAGTGAAATCTTTCCTCCGGTGTCTGCTGATAGATGTAGTCGATGATGTGTTTGTATCCGAATTTGTTCGTCGCGAAAGATTCTCCTTCCTAGGATTGAGATAAATATAGTAAACTATGCAAATAGCTTTGATTTAATACCGGTCCTCTATCATTCCACTCCTTAAGTACATGCACGGACAGCTTGGTCCAGTCTGCAGCCCACTCGAACTCCCAATATGATCGATAGGAACGCGACAAGGCATCAAACAATTTCTGTCTCTCGGCGGAGATGTTGTTTTCCTACAAGATGGTCTTCATTTATCGACTCCTTAGTTTCTTTACCTTCAAGAATCTGCTATAATCCTCGGCGTAGAGTTCGAAGAAAGTGTTTTGTTTGGAAGTGTATTCATCGCATCTCGCGATATCTCTGTATTTAGGATCGAGTGGATGAGTGAAATTGAGGAAGAGGTCTATGTCGGAGCTAGAATAATTGAAGATCAGGGAGGATTTTGAAAAGACGATCTAACCTATCGATGGGCTGATTACCAATAAGATATGTGGGATTAGCGATATGCGCTTGATCATCCACAACACCTGCCACAACTCCCAATTTCTCTGCAATGCGGTAGATGGGATTGTCAGCACCGTTGATGTACTGTGCGCCCATTTGAAGATATCCGCCTTCTGGAATCGGAATCTGATAAGATTCTTGGGATAAATATTCAATAAATAATAGTGGCAAAATTGCATTTCCTTTCTAAATAAAATTATGCCAAAAATGTTGCATCATATCACCAGATAAGTGAGTTGGTAATACTCAAATTAACCATGAGATTCAAGGATGGGGAATGAAGTGACAGTCTTGAAAGCCGGAATATGAATTTTTTCATTTTTGGTGGTAATGAAAGATATCATAAACATCGTGGATTTTGATTGTGCAACAGTCGAAACGCTTCAGGAAAAATCCTGATTTTACCCACTACCAATATTTCATTCAATCAAGATGAGGGCTAACTTGGGGTATCGTTTTAGCTAGTGAAATACAATTACTAGACTAGAACGCTTTTTCGGGAAAGCGAAATGATTTTTGTCAATATTTGAAATTCCTACGATAAGGAATAGGATGGATGCGGCCTCCGATGCGGTCAGCCCCCTCGAAGACGTCGAATTGAGTTAGTCCCAGTTCAGTCAGTCGGCGCGCAGCACTCAATCCGGCCATGCCGGCACCGACGATAGCTATATGCGGTTCTGATGCATCCTCGCTTGACGACTCTTTCTGAAGTACACCTTGGTCGGGGATATCCTATAGCTGACTTGCCTGAATGGATATACCGCAGGCGATAATTACTGTCAATACTAAACGGATTTTTATCATCGACATTGTAGGAGAAATTGGAGTGCTTTTTATTAAAGCTCTTGGTTGGGGTGGGCTTTGAGAAAGTCCTAGAGGCGATCAAAATGTGGCCTGCCAGCTTTACCTAAAAATAGAAGAAATTAGGATATTCTAGATGATGTTAGATTGCATCGAACAAGGAAATCTTGGAATTTTGATAGCTAGATTTGAGATAAGAAAGAACAGGATGGTGGAGTTTGTAGAGTGACAGAAAATTAAATGATAAGACGAGAAAATGACGGCGTTGAAATGTACGATTGACAGGTAGCTGTGCAGTGGCTGGGAAAGGAATGCATTGATACAGCGCCCAATGCAGATCATTTCCCTCTCGCACTGATAAGCCCTCTGATAAGCCTCGGCTCACTGCAGTCCGACCACCAAGACCCTTTATATCCCTCTTTTCTTTATCTTTCCGACATCTTTTTTCTCTCTAATTCTCATTCTCTCTTCAATTCTACGTGCTCAAACCAAGGCTTACAGATGGTGATTTTATTACAAAAGGAAGGAAGACAATTTGCTGGGCATCACGCAAACTCTGCTTATGAAAGAGAGCGACAAATGATAAGTAGCTGAAGCAACTGGGACAAAGAAGGAAGGGTCATATGAGATCGAAATGGTTTGGTCATATGAGAGGAGAAACGAGAGACCAGAGAGAACTGATGAGACTATTTTGATAGAGGAAAGGGAAGGATATCGTTTATCAACCGGGGCATCGCACCCACTTGCACCCGAAACGTCATCGAACCTGACTGATCTTTCTCATTCCCTCCACTCTCTTCCCTGCTGTTGTTTGCTGAAGCCCTCCACACCCGATCAAATGACTGATAGAGGCGAATATTATGGATAGTTCCTCATATAGCAAGGAAATTAGCGGGGCCGTAGATGACACTACGGCTTGACATCATTTGGCAGACACTCAGTTGCGTAACGTGATGTAAAAACCGGAAAATCAACAACAGCGCAAAAATGAAAAATTGAAGAAAAATAAATTAACGAGCGTAAACGGTATTACGCGTTAATTGATAAATTTGGTACTGTAAAAATGTTTGAACTTATTTTCGCGGCTTTTCGTACGTTTTCTTCGAAGAAAAAATTCAAATCTATTCCGACTATTTGTGCAGGTGCTGAACTTCATGAAATTTTTGACTTCAGTCGTGTCAAGATTGAAATTTTCTAACGCGATAATGCAGATTTTATTTTTAGCATACTTTTTCAAGATAATTTACTGGATTTTTCAGTTCATCAAGATGAACGATTCTCCTGATTTTCAACGTGCCGAATTGAGGAAGAAGATCGAGAGTGGCCAGCTGCAGATCAGTGAATATCTCGAGCAGAATAGGTAGTTGAATTTGAATGGTCATTTCTTGGCTATTTCATTCATTTTCAGGTCCCTGTTTTTGTCGGACAACAACGAGGACAGGACGAAGGCCTTCAACGATACGGTGGAAGTTGTCACGCAGCTGCCCACAGAGTTCCTCGACAAACAACAAGGTTTGTCGAGTTTTTTTGTTTAATTTTCCAGTTATAAAATAGTCAAAATATTCTGAAATCGTTGCTGTCAATTATTTTCCATTCATTCTGCTGTCTCTTTCCCAAGCTTTAGTGAAACGCATTCCAAAAATGGACCCAAATTGCACCGAGAATTCACCATTTTATTATCTTTTTTTTTTATCAGTTCGAAGTACGGAAGCGCAAAATTTTAATGACCGAATGGCGCGACCTTTCGGAGGGGGCTTCATTGCCTTTGACTACTGTCTGTCGAATTTTTTAAAATCGATTTATTCGAAAAAGTAGCTGTAAAATTAGAACTATCATTCTCGCAAAGCCGATTATGCATTCTGCGATAGTCTGCTATGTTCTATCGAAAATTTATCTTTTTGATACATTTCTTTGTACTCTGAACATGCCGGTCTGTACTTTTTCGTATAATTTCTAGATTTTTTTCGACTCATCGATTTATTTATTGTTGAAAGTTATCTCGATTTTTCCAGTAGCAATGTGATTTGAATGCGCTGTAAAACGAGCCGATGAGTTGAAAATCGAATGCAATAAATAAACTGATTTGCTGATAAAGAAGGGGAAGAGATAGAGAATGGTGTACAGGGTGGTAGACAGAAATTGGAATGGACTACTGGGAAATTAACTGGAACGAAGGGGAAAATATTGACTGTCAATGCACAAATGCACAAGCAATACACACTTGTATATGATCATTGTTTTTTGAAAGAAACAAATATAGAGATCTTGATTTCAGCTCAGCTCCTGCTCAACTTTCTGATCAGTCAGTTTGAGCCGGCACTAGTCAATGGATATGGAAATGCCATTCTCAAAGGGATTTGGTTCTTAGTAAAAATGAATTAATTGGAAAAAGTGAACGAATTTTTGCAGATCACGAAATGCAAAAACGTGCCAAATTTCGATGTGACTCTCTTCGTCAAAGTTCTGTTCCAAGATAACGACGTGCAGAAGGGTTGGGCTCAGCAGGAGAGATTGCAGCTGTTCGAGATCTGCGAGTGGATGCTGGCTAATCAACTTGCAGGTATTTTTTCGAAAATGATCCGACTTTTAATTTCGAAAAGCCAGAATTTGTCATTTTTCGTAGCTAGAAACGGATAAACAAAGACTAATTTTTTTAGAGTTCAAAGATTCGCTTTTAGACATTTACACAAGTATCGAGTCAGGATAATATCTGCCTCATAAAATGCCGATAATTTCGCTCTATTTATTCCGAAATTTTCATTGTTCGATTTCGTAGTTTTTCTATTATTAATTTTCAAGTATCAATCAATCAAGTGAACAGAATTATGAAAATCCACAGTTCAATGTTTCAGACATTCAAAAGATGGGATCCGACTTCGCGTTTGCCTTCGAGCACGCAATGGCCGGAGAGCGCGATCCTCGCTGCCTTGTTGTCGTCTTCAAACTCTTCCAAACCGTCGCTCATAAAATCGATCTTGGTATGTTTTATTGAGAGTTTCTTTACAAAAGATTCATTTTCAGGTGCATTTGCGAGTGATTTGTTCGAGGCAGTGGCTTGCTACTTCCCCATTTCATTCAGACCGGTAACTTTGTTTTGAAAACGCTCCAAGATAAATATTGAAGGCGCCCACTTCGATAATAACTCGCGACGAGTTGGCCGCCTCGTGCATCTCCTGTCTGACTGCATCGCCTGTCTTCGCACAGAACTGCTTCTTTCTGGTCGAGGAGAAACTGCAGGACGATGAGGAATTGGCTAAAGAGCAGAGGGAGGATGTCAATCAGCTATTGGTTTGATTTTTCTTCTTATCTAAAAAATGTTTTTTCTTAAAAACAATTTCAGCTGGCAGCCTGCAGCAAATTCCCTCCCCTTGTGCTGGCTCCTCGAGCTGCTTCCGTTGTCAACGAACTCATCGGATTTATTCTCAACCCAAACTACAAAGGTTATTTTTCCATTCATTTTCAGCAGGGATGTGCAAACTCAATTCGGTAGCGATTTCGAGTCGCGTTTGAGATTGACTAGAACAAAATTTCGAAATGAGTTCCACAATTTTTGAGCACCGTAATCGGTGATTTCCTGAATGAGAATGATTTTTGCAGGCTCTGACATCAAATCGACCCTGTCTTCAATTGCCTGCGTGCTCGAGAAACTCGACAAGCTGACTGACAAAACGCACGTCGTAGGAATCATCAGGATTGAATTGAAACGTAGGCAGATTTATTAAACGATAAATTCGAAACGTCGACATGCTTCGTATTCAAAGTTTAAAAAGTGGAGAACAGTATTCTTTACAACGGCGCTACATAAAGAAATATTGTCAAAGTGAAAGTGATTCTCTACCTTCTCCTAGCCATGCACATTATTTCGCCACGTTGAGTCGTTGAGAAAAATCCAAATCAGCACAAAATCTTCTTTTGTTCTTCGCTTTGGAAAAAACATCGTAAATTTGGAAGACATTATTTTATAAAATCCATTTCAGACATCGAGCCGTTCGTGCTGCAGGCAGGAATGGGCATAACAGCCCGAGCTCTGCAAATCGCCAAACAGCTGATCTGCATCCAGAAGACCAGGGAGGATGTCTTCATGCAGGTCTATGCTTGGTTCATCGAACTCATTCAAGGTTATCTTTATTTTAAATAGGAAAGCAAGTTCAACTTTTACTATTCTCTATCAAATACTAGCTTTTATAAGAAAAGAACAATGGGAAATTTGGGCGACTTCAAATTCTTTATTCTACTCACAATTTTTATTGTTCTTTTTAAACTGAATTTGGCTTCATGAAAGCTTGGCCATTATATTTTTTCAAACTTACTTTCAGGTACCGGCTCGAATGCAGCCCTAAACAAGGCAGATCTTATTAAAGAAGCCCTCGGCTATCTGCTCGAGTGGATCCAAATCACTCTGCACTTCTACGAAAAGGACAAGTCAGGTGAGTTTTTGCAGTATTTTTCCTTAAAATTTAATTTCATTCTAGCGCTATACTTCCAAACTCTGTCCAACTCCCTGTTCACTGCAGTCGATGCCTCGAGGGAATTCGCACCGACCGAGGGAATTATCGCCTATTACGAATTGGCCACTGTAGGGAGTTTTCTTTCATTTATATCAATTTAATTAACTGAATTTTGGAGGCCACAGGTGCATTGTTTCCCAGAGAAAGGACTTTGTTATCAATCAGTATTTTTCCTCAGATTCCTTCTTTTTCCATTTTCTCTGCTTTGGTAGCAATGTACTCACTCTTGGTAATAAAGTACTTGCAGCCGTTTTTCTTTAAGATCGCCGGCTCACAAACAGATCATGTTACAAAATAGACTAATTTTCACAAATTAGCGCCTTTTTAAATTTAACCTCTTCAACTCGATTTGCTGGAGAGCCTTCCAAAAAAACTCGTTTCATTGGTTGTTCTCAGGCCGAGATGCAATTCAAGACATTTTCCGCAGACGTGACTCAATCCTACGTTGATCTCTTCCTGTCTTCCATCAAGAAAATTGACGTTCCTGCGGAACGGTAAACTCATATTTCAACCGGAATTTTTATGAACACTATTCCAGCTCATCCTGGATGAAATTTGTTCGGGCGTTCGCATTGAGAAATCCAGAGTTGCTCAACGAGGCACTCCATTCTACAACGGGAGGGCAGAATCGTAGGAAATTTTCATTCCTAACAGTAGCAACATACGAAAAATTCTGAATTGATTATTCAAACCCTATTTTTTTCTCCATTAAAATCATATTTTACTCTATTTTTGTTCAGTTGAGTCGAATCGCTGGTTCTACACTCTTTGTGCCTCGATTGTCGATGCTCAAAGCTGGTACAATGGGATGGAAATGCTTATTTGTGCTCTCTTTCAAGGTAAATGGTCAATTCATTGAATTCGAGGATGAAACAATTGATTGTTTCAATTTTACCTTTCAAAAGTTTGTTTCTAACTTCTTAATTCAGACCTGACAATGGAGAAAATTACGGCTTTCGTGGACATCTGGAACCATTTCACTGGTCCCGTGCAGCAATTCATTCCCAGCACATTCGTTTACCTCTTCAGCCACGTCGACGAAACGGTAAGGATTCACTCGGTATTTTCGAAAAGTTTACCTCGTTTTCGGTCATTTTTCTTGATCTTTTCATACTTTCGCAAATCATTAACTTTTCACTTTTTTCCAGATTATTGTTAAAATTCAATATTTTCAGGCATTCAATTTGGGTCCTGAGGAAAAACAGAATCTTCGAATTGGTCTGCAAATGCTGGCTGCCAAAGTCGAGGAGCACAACTTCGAGGTCTTCTTCGAGAACCACTTCAATGCGATCATGAACGAAGAGCAGAGGGATGTCTTCTACATGATTCCTCTCCTCACGAAAGTAAGAAGAAAATAGATAATATTTCATGATTTAGGTAAAGGTATCACAATCAGCACTTTTTAAACTCTATACACAATAAAGAAAACGTATAGAAAATTTCTCATTGTAGAACGTGGACTTCCTCCGAAGTTTCGCCAAAGACTCGACAGATCCAGTCATCAGTCGGGCCTACGAATTCGCAGCTGCAAACAAGGATTCCGAATTTGCAGTCGATTTGTCGAGTGCAAATTCGATCGATTTCAGGTTAGCTATTTTCTTATTTATTTATTATACATATTATCAGATCAGAACAAAAGTTTGGATATTCAGATCATTGATCATTAACACGAAGGCAGCGATTTTGAGAGGAGCAACCGGAGGGGTCGAATTGTTGAAGGAGGTATTTATCTTGATTATGATTTTTTATTCTGAAAATTTTGTAACTTTCTGATACTTTTTTTTTTTTTTAATTTCGATTAGGCTAGAAAATAGTTTTACAGATGCGTCAAAACTTTGAGCTATTTTATATGTGCACAAAACACTACATTTCTGTATAGTAAACGAATTTTTTGGAAACTTTGTGTAAATTGTCAAAAATTTTATGTAAACTAGTGAAAATCAAGTACGAGTTTTCAAAATGAACTCATAGTTATTCAGCTGTTGGAGCGAGTGTCTCAAATCGATGATCCACAATTGGCCTCCAAGATATCTGAGGACTTGGTTTGGCTGCTGGAATTCTCGACTCCTGACACTTCGGTCGAGTTCTGCAGATACAGGGCAACCATGCTCTGGCAACAGAGGTTTATTCGCTTTTTGAATAAATGGAAGTAAAACTGATACGTTTTCAGAATTCTCGTGCAATTTGTGCAAGTCTACTGCAGTGTGATGCCAAATGCTAAACCAGGTTTATTCTTCCTCTCAGTATAATAAATTTCGAACTTCGTTAATTTCAGTTGGAAGATCTCTTCTTCTTCAATTACTGCCCAAGACGTTCGAACTCGGCAAGGGTATTCCTGATTCGGGTCTATATTTTCAGAAGGTATGATTTTGGTTGTCCATTTCTTTGATATGGTCTTCATTTTGAGCTGCTGCCCTTCATGATCGACTCTCTGAACGAGTCGTTTCCCTCCTCTCAGTTGGACTCGATTCTGGCCTCGCTGTGTCTCGTTCTGCCCTCCATCCAAGTCGATGCAGCTCTGCTCGAAAAACTCGCACCCCGTCTGGTCGCCATTCTCCAGATCGACAATGCTTCCATGGTATGAAAGTTGTATTTCATAGTAGCGGGACTATAAAAGCTCATGAAATTATTCATTTTCTACAAAAATCAGAAAACTTCTTCACTCTTCTATTCATTTTGGATTAGAGGGACGAGCGGAAAATGGGTTTTTGACTTTTTGGAAACGAAAGTTTTTTCTAAAACTATTGAAAACGGAACGGAAATCGCGTAGCAATGCCCTGAAATGGGAATTTCTGCTCGTTCCTGTTGTGTATGCACGAAGTCCAACTCGGAAAATATTAATTTCGAATTTTCCATTTGGGAAGTAAATTTTCAACATCGAAAATTCTAAGATAAAAACACTCTCCCCTGCTTTTCTTACGCCAATTGTGAGACTATTTCAATCGTCGTTCTTTTTCATCTCATTTCTATATAAAATGTTCACTGATTCAGTCTGTGCTGATCTCCTCCCTGGACAGTCTCCTGTTCCTGTCGAAATCTGCTGACAAGCGACTTGTGTCTTCCTTCTCTTCGCTCATTCGTCCTGCAGTCAATCAGCTCCTCGGACACAAGAAGAGGCTCGTCAGGAAGAAGGTTGCCATCGTCAATCATACTTGGTAGGATTTAGAGACAAATAAGATATGATGATAGGTTAATTTGAATCTACCCCTTTGTTATAAATATGAAGTTGGTCTTCACAATATTGGCTCGATTTTAAAAGGATTCCTCAATAGTTCTTCTTTAATAATTTTGGGCATAGGAATTTCAGCCTCTAAATGCAAAGATGGAAATTATTTATCTCACGATTCATGTTTAGACTGTAGTTGAAACCCAACAACATTTTGTAGCGTAGAACTGTATGAAAATGAACCATATCAACTAACCATTTTTAAAGATCGAAAGCTATCCATGAATACCGAATTCATATTCAAAACATTGGATTATTTCTATTTCCAGGTCTCCTTTGGGACAGCCTATCTGAACATCCTATTCTGATGATGAAGCAGTATTACATATAAGAAAGGTCTCATCGTTTTTACTGTTACTCGTTTTATTTTTACTGTCATACGAGTTTGTTGAACGTTTCATTTTTCTTTCCGAACGGGTCATTTATTATTATTGTTGTTGTTCCAAGCGTAACAAGTGCTGAAAAATTGTATTTTATTCTTTGAAATAAATAAAATCTCGATTTTATTCATCGAAAATAGAAAGTTGGCCTTCGATTTGTCAGTTTTTATGCGAAAAGTTATGAATGATGACGGGTTAATTCGAGTCTTCTTTTGCATTTCGATAGGCAATTTGGGCCTGGAGAATCAAGGAGGCTTCATAAAGAAGGGGAGATCCAGTAGACAGTAAATTGGACAGATCCAATCCAGTCAGAAGTCAGCAGTCTCGAGAATGAAAAAGGCAAAAATAGGAGAGGAAAGTGCGCGAGGCGAGAATGAACCGGACGGGTAAAGGGCCAGAAAGTGGGAGGATAGCGGTCGGAGGGCAGGGCGCTAAACTCGCCCTTGAACCGATGACCGATGCAAGCTGGATTCTCGAGATGACTAACTCCTTCATACCTGTTCATAATTGAACTATTCAACAAGTTTGCAGACTTTTTCTCCCTAATGCTTGAACATAATTCTGCACTTGTCAAATTTCCTATGTTCCATCTAGCTGTGTGTCTAGCTTAGCAGTCATTTTCCATTTCTACAATATTTTGCAGTTTCATTTACGCATTGCGAGCTGCCTGTTGTCCATTCCATTTGCCCCATTTACTATTTGCTTCATTTGCACCCATTGACAGCTATTCATCCCACTTTCCAATGCCTTTACAATCCGCCGTTCCGAACTTTCGTTTCTAATCTCCTTTCGGAACATTGCCTTGGCAAATTAGCACTATCCTTGCCAATCTGTTATTAATTATTTTTTACGGATAAACACATTCAAAGGCAATTATTTTTACGTAAGAAAAGCGGGAAACAAGGGAAAATGGATATGAAAAGGGGATGAGATTGGAATTGAATAAGAGAAATCCATTGGCTTTGGCCGGCCAGGCTACAAATTTTGGTCAGTTGTTTAGACAACTTTCTCTTTGCTTACATTCCATTATTTCGATGTTTAATATTGAATTAGCCGATTTTTAAATGGTCTTGCAAATTATAATGATATCTTTCATCTTAAAACGACTATCAACTTTACAGGCCTCCTATAATTGTCACCAGTTCACCACGGTCATCTGCTGTATTTGCCATAGCTTTTTCATAGTTATCACCTTTTCCTACACTCTATAGTCTCCTTATCTGATAGCAAATGTAACCGATGATAAATACAGGAATCCGAATTGGCAGGCTGATTTTCATTAAAATTTGTAAATAATATCAGTTTTTCCACACTCCCTATTCCTAAATTGGTGAGTTTTGCAAAGATTGATAGTTATCAGTAAGTGAATTCTAGAGTGAACCGAAAGTTGTAATCTTCAAATTTAAAACATTTTCCCAAAGCTTCTCGCATTTATTAATCTTGAAACATTATTATTCGAACTTTTCTATTCAATTTCTGAATTTCATACCCACCAAATACGATTTTTCCTCTTCTTCATTCATCCCTCCCCTTTCTCTTTGAACTTTCACGGAAAAGTGATGGCCTGAAGAATTGCGATCTGCAAGAAGAATCACTTGAATGTGATCGAAAATAGGGGAGAAAAAAGAGAAATCGCCTTGGGCAAGTAAACAGTGAACTGCTGGACGGTTGAACGAGAAAGAGGAAAGTGAAGTGGATTTGTTGCATACAACATGCTAAATCCATATTTAATCCGTTCGACAACAGATCAAAATCACAATTCAATCTGAAAAATCTTATCTATCTCGTTTTTTTTGCCCTTTTGGCTTCATTTTTGACAATTTTCGATCTATCTGAAACTTTTGTTCCGTATGATAGTGCGAAATAGCTCTCGTAATCTATTTCAAAGACAATCTTATTCAGAATGCTATTATCGTTGCTGATTTTGTGTTATCTTCTATTGCTATTAGCGACTTGCGCTGATAGTTTATTCTTTGGTGGATTAGGATCTTTAGGTAAAATTTAATATACTGAAAGATCGACAATTTCGAAAAAAAAAACCAATGCAGGAAGTTGCTCTTGTCCACCGATGCCTGCGTGTGGTGGTGGATTGCCTTCGCTTCCAACTCCTTGTCAGATTTTCTCTTGTCCTCCACAAGTTCCTTCATCTAGTGGATCATGTGGCGCTGCAGCGCCCTCATATCAAGGTTCATTTATTCAAGAATATCTAAGCTATTGGAGAAAAAACACATTTCAGCCTCCTACAGTGCTCTACCCGCTGCTTTTCCGGCAGCTCCCCAACCACCCGCCTATCAACCTGCTTACCAGCCTCAGCCCGTTGCTCCTGTACCTCAGCCTCCTGCATCCAGTTATCAGTACAATCAGCCGGCTTCACAATACCCAAGCTTCTCATCGTTTAGTAATCAGCCCTTAGCACCAGCATAGTTAATCCCTATTTATATATGACAAAATGCAACAAAATTACTTTCAGCCCAGCTGCAAATGGCTACAGCACGTCCCAATATGCCAATTCACAAACTCAACCAGAAGCTTTGAAGGTAAGTCTTTAAATTATTGGATCGATTTGTCATAGTGTATCGACCGATGTATGCTTTTGCCCCAGTCTTAGTATCCTGACTGGCCATCTAAGAAGCCATCCTGAATTTTTCCTAACGGATAAATTAGGCAAATTACATTGAACACAACTGCTAGCTGTCTGATCTCAATCCAGTGTTCGAATCGGAAGTCTTAATAATTTTACATTCTTTTGATAATGCACTGGTAAGATAAAATTAAGTTATTCTATTTGAAATCAATTTTCTTATTCGCTAAAAATTTTAATAACATATTAAAAAGGTAGCATACTAAGTTCAGCCTTAAGAATAAGCATTGAAGAGTCCGAAACCTTGAAGGTCGAAAATGGGGGGAGAAAGAAACGATTTTAGGCCAGTCTCTAGTCTTTTTATTTGGCGTATTATTTCTTTATTTTTTAGCCATGAAAAGAACCGTGCACTACTTTGCACTTCTCCGATTTGGGAGCAAGTAATAATATGGTCTCACAAATGTTCTTCAGCTACCACCGTTGATTAGTAACTCATTCCCTGGTCCCGCTCCTTCACCGCCAGCTCCTTCCTCGAATTCTTACACTGCTTCCAATTCTCAGGCTTTGCAACAACCGTATATAATTTGAATTTTGCATCTCAGACAATATTTTTCTCTTCAGTGTTCAATCCTCTCAGCCTGCAGCTCCATCATATTCAATGCCTACTTTGGTGTCACCTCCCAGCTACAAAGCTTCTCAGCCTGTAGCTCCTCCATCATATCCAGCACCCACTGTGGTGTCGCCTTCCAGTTATAGAGCTTCTCAGCCTGTAGCTTCTCCGTCATATCCAGCACCCACTGTGGTGTCACCTTCCAGTTACAAAACTTCTCAGCCTGCTTCTTATTACCAACCAGAAACTACCAATACAAACACTAATTATGCTGCGAGCAGCAGCAGCAGCAGTAGTGGCAGTAGCAGTTCATCAAACTCCTACAACATACAATCAAGTGCAAATCAAGTCGAAGTTCAGCCCTATGCGCCCGAATCATCGCCTGTAAGTGATCATTCCATTAAACATAATTTACTTTGGATTAAAATTGCTACGAGAAGTGCGTAAATGACCGAATATGGCAATTGCAATGACATTTCAAGTGGTTTGGGCGAGAATCGAATCTAGAAATAGTAGAGACAGGGGAAGGCGAGTAAGCTTGCAATTGCGTAGCTCCTCTCGAAAGCGTCATACATTAGCAGGGCAATTGCAGGATTCTTTGAATTGCTGAAGCATTGTAAGAAAATAAAATTGCGAATAAAATCTGATTATATAGTTTTTTTAAACCTGAATTCAGGCATCTCATCAAGCTTCACATCAAGTCGCTGAGGAACAGACACAGATCGCCAATAATATCGAAAATCAACTTGCTACAGAAGCTCCTGTAGCTTCAAATTCATATCCATTACCAAAAACGGATTTCAAAATAACTAGTATGCAGGTACATTTGACATAATGATTTATGATTACATTTGAAGACATCATTGAAATTGGAAGCTTTTTCAGGTAGCAGGAAATAACAACTATGCTCAAGCCCAAACAGCCGTAGATACCGAGAGTGAGAGACAACCGACAGAAAACACAGCTTTGCAAGTTACTGAGAAAACTGAATATGTCGATTCTGTAACTGAGATCTATGGCACAAGTCTACTTCCTAGTCAACAAGTCGCTGCTGCTGGGCCTACCGAAGGTTAGTAAACCATGATTAGAGAACACGAACTGATAAGACTTACAATGAGTTCTGATAGAAAAACTAGTTTGGCAACCAACTATTTCATATTTTATCATTTTCGCAGGTGTTACTTATTACTCTCAAGTAAAACAGTCTGGATACGATTACGGTAAAATTATTTTTCGTACACTGCTATTGCACTTCAATCGCTATGCAAATTGGAAAATGCTAAGCAAATATCACAGCTTCAAGTCGATAACCTTGTCAATAGTTACACCGATCGTCAATGTAGTCAAAGATCTGAGTATTGCATTTAGCAAACAATTCATAAGCCTGAATGAATAAATAGCACATTGCGCTTACTTGACGAGGCTAATGAAAACGTGCTAATCAAGGATTTCCAGGAGCAATAACAGCAGCACCGAGTTACTACACGACAATAGTTCCCGCCACAGTCAACACAATTCCTATTGCTGCTGTGGGACCGAAGAGTGAAGCTGAAGAGTTCACAAACCAAGTCAACAATTTTTATAGTGAGATTTGATTTTCTGTCAATGAAAATATAAACATGAAAAATATAGTCCCAATTGTAAGAAAACTGAAACATCTTATCCTTATTTAAATTTTGTTACTAAAGACGAGAATTACATTTTTAGAAAATAATGGGGCAGAAACGACGACAGCGCAAGCTACAGAAGTAGAAGTAGAAGTAGAAGAAGGAGAGGAATCATCAGGATATGGCAGGAAAGCCTATGATGTGAAGAGTGCGAATAATCTGGATGCAGAATCGATCAAACGGGAGAGTAATCGAGTAAGACTTTCATTAGATCTGGATTCTTCACAATTGCTCAGAACGTTTCAATCGATGCCAAGCGAGAAGACGAAAATGCTCAAATCGAAGAATATGAAGCTGAATTGGATCCAGCGGTTAGTGACGAGTTCGAGAAGACCAAAGCTAAAGTAATCTTATAGTCGATTTTTCCCTTAGATTAGAAATCAATCTCAGACGATGAAAAGTCTACACCACCTGGACTTTCAAAAACCAAAAGATTCGGCGATTTCGAAGTGCAACTCCGGTAAACTGATGCAGTTGATGCATGAGAAAATGACGCCATCTCCGTCAATATCCAAGCAGCTAATTTTCACGGCTGCAACCAAAGAATTCCCAGGCCGAAGTATCGACGTGATTTGTTCGAGGTATTTTTAATTCCTAATCTCAGAAATGACTAGCGATTCATTGCATACCCTTTCTGAAATTTAATGAAAATACCATTATTCTTTCAGACACTCATTCAGTTACATCGTAGTTACAAGTCCGTTGTATTGTGAGGTGAGTTGTAATATCAACATTTCTTGAAACGGTTTTGACCCAAGAGTTAAAATCAACTCAGCTTTTTAGTAATTGGTTATGAATCTGCTTTCAGCACCGGAAAAGTCCGCTGACTTGTTTCGCCTTCTTCCAGCCGTAGTTTAACCGCGAATGCATCAATCTTCATCGAAACATTTATAATATCTCGAAAAATGTCATTAAAGCTAGAGCTATCTTTACATCTGCGTCCAGAATCACCATAATAAGTTCACATTGAAAATTTTTATGCTAGATTGATTCACTTCTTGAAATTAATAACTTTCACAAAGAGGACATACCATAATTTATTGTTAACCAGTTGAGCTAAGTTAGACTATTCGAAGGTCTTGAGTGTGTAAGTCTTTCAACCGTCATCCAGGGGTACCATTTTGTTTGTTTTTTTTTCAAATTATTTATTTATTTTTGCATATTATGCAATCAGAATAGGTTGTTTTTAAAATCGACTTTACTTTGAACAACATTGAATCGACGAGAACATGTCATAAATAACGCAAAAAGTTGCGTAATCCTTCGAAGAAATCAACGCAAAAGCAGCCTATTTCATGAATCATTTGCTCAAACCGGTAGTTTGAATGGAGAAAGAAAGAAGTTGAAATCTTCTTCCTTTCAAACAAATATTATATGGAAACACGTATGTGATTTGTCGACAAATAAATGAAAAGCCAAGCAAATTTTGTGTGTAGTAATTGGCAAGACAGCATGTGAAAATATGTATGCAGAAGTGAGTAGATGAAAAGGACAAATAAGTACAAACATTAGGAGTATCGATCGATGTATGAATGTGATTGAATAGTTAGGCAATCATGGCGATAGAATAAATGAATGAAATAGTGTATTTGATAAAAGTAGATTTCCATCTAATGTGTGAACTATTTGACCTCGTCTAGTCATAAATTTTGAATAGTGCGTGATAGTCATACCGTTGACACACAAGGGTCATCGAATGAAAAAGTGACCTGCCTGTAACTGCAGTTAGATATTCGATGACAGCTGCATTCGGAGGAGTTCGTCGATGAGTTTACCAATGTACTGTATTCGATACCTTGATTTTCCAGTGACGTCTGCAATTGTAAAAATGACGCTATTTTCAATATCTTTTCAAAAAATATCCCTTTGAGCTAGCCGATACAACTAAAACTTTTGAAGTAGTAAAGTAAAGTATGCTTTGTGAAGATAAGTTTGAACAAACAAAATCCACCAAGTGATAAGAAGAAATACTTCACGCTCACAGACACCCTTCGCAACAATAACATACAACTCGAAGTTCAACTTACATCACAATAGAATTCGATGTAATTTCTGTTTAAAAAATAATAAACCTGAAGTCAAGAATATGACCTATTCTCAACTATATCACCCTGACTAGAATAGAAACAGTGTAACTTACGTAGCTGTCTTCAGTGTCGATGAATTTAGTAGCACTCAATATTCTGGGATTATAGTCAGAGGTTGATCTCCTACATATTGGGTTGCACGATCGACGACTCAGTGAAGGTAACGAGAATGGAGGACACTAAACACGATTTTAGAACTTTAGAAAAGAAATACCTTTCATATCTCAACAAACCTTTGTGATATTGAAGCAGCATATGCAAATGATAGCGATTAGTGCAGCCATCATTAAAAAGAGGAAACCGATGAAGACGATTGGATAAAAGCAATTACAGGAAAGTGAGTCATCGGAGGCTGGAATACGTAGGTTGACAAATAGTGCCGGCTCTGCGGTTGACAAATTCGCTGATGGGATCGAGGTAGACGGAGTTGAAGCGTCTATGGAATTTGACGGATTGAGCATCTACAGACAAGACATTAAAATTTCATAAACGTCGAATCAATGGGTATTCAATACGATCAGATAAAATTTCAACAATCAGAATAACATTAACTTCGAGATTAAATAAGGAAGTTAAAGTTAAGGGCGTGATGGAAATGAACTCATTTTGAGGTTGAAGCTGAAACCATCTTCCAAAAGATGATGACAGGCGAGTACAATGTTTTCAAATCATTTATTAGAATAAATGCCTTCTCATCAAACACAATTTCTCGCCGATTTGAAAAAGATTGTACTCGAAACTTCGGAAAATATTTAGAATTCGAAATAAATGTTGCAAAAATCGCTGAAAGCAAAATCAGATTGATCTCCATAGATTTTCAATCAGGAGTCAGAATCGTAAACCTGAATTAGATCTGATAGACATGATCTAGGTTACAGATCACTTGATTGAAATGATACTATTCTAAAATAAGATGCTAGGATAAAATATTCAGAAAACATGCATAAAAGTGAGTTAAACGCAATGCGTACACAAGAGAATCCGGTAGAATTTGCCAGAGATCGCGAATGTGCGGGTGGATCAGATAGACAAAAAATGATAAAAATCGATGGATGAAGATACTGAAATCGAAAATATGCGGTGAGATGATAAAGCTTGTCATCGAATGAAAATAACTTGGGGCTAGGATAGATTAGAAAGACGGAATGGGGGAAGATAAAAGGAGGAGGCAGAGAGAGTGAGGAAGACTGACAGTACAACGCAAAGATAAATAGATGAAAGGGAATAAAGGATCACTCACAGACAAGATATGATCAGGCTCTTTCATCCTTAGATCTCTCGGCTTCGTAAACTCCCTCACTTCACTGAAATGTCTATTGGAATTCCTTTGAACTTTTCACGTGATGCAAAAATTAGGCCCCTTGTAGTTACCATCCCTTTTTTCCTTTTCTCCGTACTATTTATCAAGGGAGTGATAACTATAGTGAGCTCAAAAACTAAGTCAGAATTGAAGTTCACTCTAAGCAATGAAGCTCATTACGTCATTATTCAAAGCGTCCATCATCTGAACAGTAGTATCAGCGAATGTACGCGCTGTTCCAGTTCGCTAGAGAGAATTCCAAATGGACTATCCCGATTCCGCGCACGAGACTATGGAATGCCCGGCGGCGAGGTCGATTTCGACATGGAAGAAATTCAATGTCCAAATTGTGGTAAGGGAGATATCAGATGGCACACATACTGAAATTGAAAAAAGTCGAGAATAGAAAAACTTCTCACTTCGGTGAATAAAAGATTGTAGAAAGTTGAGAGAATTTGATTCTTATTATTTTGCGTCGATCAATTCATTCAAGCATTTTCTTAGGCCAGGCTTTATTCACTACTCGATTGTTAGTATGTCTCTTCCATTAATTGATGTGGCATTTCGCGATGGTGACGGTTTCGAGTCTCTTCTTCCTGCCGAATTCGAGTGCGGGCAGCGAGGGCAGCTGGCGCATCACACCAGCAATTCTGGAGGCGTTCTTCGTGTGCGCCTGCAATTCTTCATATCAATGAGAAATTTTTAATCCAAACTCGATTTTTGAATAACATTCAGGGATCAGAATCTTGAAATCAAGTGTGAAACGTGATGGGATTTTAAAGTTTAGTTTCGAAATCGGCTCGAAATGTCTAGATTGGAACTCCATTCAATCACTGATTGAAACGGTCTCTTGATTTAATGCCATTGAACTAACCAGTCTGATAAACATGCTTATGCGCATGATCCTTTGTGCAGTGTAAATGAACACCTGCCCAGGGTGTGCATTCTTGGTCTGCTTGTTCTCCTCTTCCGCCATCTCCGGATCAGCTCTCAGATCGGCATACTCCCCAACGACGTAACTGGCCATGAAGCAGTTGACCATTCCAGTCAGACTGTTCCCCTCGAGCTTGCTCGCAGCGCCTCCCTCTCCATAACTGTTCCTGCCCGTCGCCAAACGTCGCAAAATCTCTCCTGCAAAAATCGCAGACATTATCTTCCAAATAAGTCGTATTTCATCTTTTACATTTAATTGTTTTTGATTGGATACGTGAGATGACTAAAATTTGCCACTTCGAATCACCTTCTCCTCAGAATGAAAATTTTAACGACAATTTCAATCCACTGCGGTTGAAATCAAGATTCCCCGAATTCAACCGTTCCTGATCTTCATATTCGCAGCTTTTGAAATTTTCCCCTCACGGAAAAGATACCTGCAGGTGTGTTGAAGACGTCAATCGTTACAGAGAAGTCATGCTTTTTTTCGCCGATCAGCGATTTGCATTTCAGAGTGACTGTTCTAAAATGATAAGTTCACTGACACGATTTCATCATTTTATGCGGTTTGCAAATGTCGTAATGACGGAACGGCGTGATGCGAAATAACTGCACTTTTCTGATTTGGTGAGATGAAGAAACGTTTCGTTTTCCGACGCACAATTCCTACAATTTGCTATCATGCTCGTCGCTAGAATTTGAAGATGGAAAGAGCGCGCTCTTTCTAGCACCGAATTATATTGGCGAGCACGATATTGCGTTCCGTTATTTTGTCAGCTTGTTAAATTCAAAGAAAAATTCATAATTCCGCCATTTTGTGCTACGTCATTACGCTAAACTAGATCAACAGACCCGATTCTGTAGCGGATCAAGGAGCGAATGTTGAGCGATTGAGCATACTGAGCAGGGGAAGAGGAGCGAGCACGCGAACGGGAGTGGCTTTTCTTTGAGCGACTGGGGGAACGATGACTAGAGGAGCGTCTGCTTCTGAAAGAGAATTGGTTAGGTTGTAATTGGAAGATGATATAGACTACTAGTCGGTTTGCAATAAGACTAAAGAAGATCAGGATTATTCCGTTTTCATTTCTACATGAGGAACCCATTTTGTGCAGTGAATGAAGTATAAACCTGGAGCGAGAAGAGTCGACATGCGGCGTGCGGGAATCATCGCTGTCCGAGACCGATTCCGGACTGGATCTGCTTCTGCTCCTGCAATTTGCTCTGCTGGTCGAGCGAGAGGAAGAGCGGTGTCCGCGGTGCAGAGATCTCGATCTGGAGCGAAGAGGGATGAAGGCAGGCGGCAGAGAGGACAGGTGCATGGTATCGGCCAGCGACGTGGAAGAGTCCGTTCTTTTGGCCGGACTTGAAGAGTACGACGAAGAACGGGTACCGTACGAACTGAAAGATGGTGAAGGCAATTATTTGATGATTCTATCAATGAAGAATTGAGGTTGTACCTCCAGCTGGGAGAGCTCAGCATGGAGAATTGACTGTCCGAAGTCGTGAGTCTACTCGAAAGAGGCGTCGATGCGATAGCGCTCCAGTCGGCAGAAGCCGAGATAGGGGAAGTGAGATTGCCAGGAGATACAGGGAGTATGGGGAATTGAGAAGAGAGGTCAGGTTCTGCAAGCAGTACTATTGATTAGATGCATATGCATGTTTGTCTCTTCCTACTTCTGGGCCTGTTTCCTGCATCAGCCACGACCACATGCGTGTCCATCTGGCTTTCGCTACTATATCCGCTATCATCGGAGCCCTGAAATTTGTTTTTCTTTTAGCAAGTATAAGAAAAAAAAAGTATTTATATCCTGTAGATTTGCATGGGGAAAAATTGTATCCAGAATCGTTTCATTCGACTGTGACTTTCATTAATTTTTTCACTGACATTTCTGTCCAACTCTTTCCTATGCTTCCATCTCTCGTAGGCAGCCGATTGCGAAGGAGTGAGCAGCTTGGCGACGTGATCCGAGAAGCGCAGCTTGTCGTTGACGGACGAGTGCTTGGATGCCCAAATTGCATCGAAGATCGAACGCATGAACGGTGGAAGGGGTGCGATGAAGTGCAAAGGAGGGGACTGCTGAAAGTAATCATCGTATGTTTGCTGAATCTTTGCTGAAAATCTCTATATTTGCAGAAGCTTCATTTTCTTGACTCACGTCGAATTGGTCTCGTGCCGTGTGGTAGTTGGACAGAGAAGAGGCTCTCGACCTCGAAGCAGATGCAGAAGAAGAGTACATTGCTTTGGTTCGCCTGAGTTCCAGATGCAGTCAGTTAGTCAATCTAGTCAGTCGCTGAGACGAGTCAGTAATGACCAATTCTGTCAACATTGTCACGATTAGTTTTTGTTTTGAAGAGTTCCAGATTCTTCTATTGGTGTACGCTAATTTCTTCAATATTCGAAATGATAAAAAATTAGAATGTTAGGGAATTCAAGGCTAACTTTTCGAAAATCTTTTACAACAAGAAAGTTTTCTTTATACCATCTAACGAGCATTTTTTATCAAAGTAAAGATTTTCAAATTAGCATAACTCTGCCCACTTTTGAGGGTGGAGCCTCGTCTCCTCGGTTTTGTGAATAGGACCCATGGGGGTACCCACTTCTATGATCAAATCATGATTTGTGAGACTTTTTCCCAAATGCGAGTAGTTGTTCGAGTCTTGCAAATACTCATTCTTAACCATTCTGGCTACCTGATTCTTTAAAAATTTTCTCGCGATATCATGAATTGCTGTTCAATGAGTTATCAATCTATTTACAAGAACTTCCGATGGTCTATGCAAACAGATCGCTGATCAGAAATATGAAAGAAAACACATGTCATGCAACTTTTGGCCCCTTGTAGTTATCATCCTCTTTTTTCTTTTCTTCATACCATTTCTCAGAAAAGAGTGGTAACTACAAGAGGATGATAGTGATAAGAGGAGTGGTAACTACAGTGAGCCCAATTTTTCTATTTCCATTCATAGCTCTGCAGTCAAGCAGCCAAACGGCGCCCTCGAGTTCTATTGACTTTTGTATTTTACCGGCTACGTTTCCGTACAGACTGATCACGTGAAATTTGCAAACTCTTCCTGCGAATTTCAATATTTATCATTAGTATTTCGGCTAAATGGTCTCTGCTCTTGAAAATCTTCTAACTGCTTCTAAACAACCCAGTCTATCTGGTAAGAGAGATTCCCACTTAGAACCTCACATATTATCTTGATGAAACAAACTTCTCTCATAGGGGTATTCGATGACGCTAATCACTTTTATCATTTCGAAAAATGTGCCTAATCGCACTCATAAGTCTGGAATTTTGAGTTGAGCCTGTGTTTCTTGCGTTGATTTGAAAATTTGCAAATTTGAATACATGATTTCATAGGCAAACAGCTCACTTCCCAAACAAAATACGAGCGAAAAAGCAAGATTTCAGAGTGCGATTAGGCATTTTTTGATTTCAGAATCGTGATCAGCGTCGTCGAAAACCCCTATTTGGAAAGTCTTACCAAGATCTGTGAGCTCTTATGTGGGGGCTTCCCTTGTGAACCAGAAAGAAAATAATTCAATTCAAAATGATGGTATTTCGATTGACACATTGCTGGCCTTCAATTATTATTTTTTACGAACGAAGTACCATCTTTCGATCAATTATGAAGGATACTCGATGGAAAACCTTCTGAAGTATTCAGATGCACATTTCTTGTGGTCCTTTGGTTTCCTTATCACAAGTATTCCCTCCCTTTCATGTGCCCATTCCATTCCTTTGTTCCCCCTTTTGCTTTCCTTTTTTGTATTCATGGTTGTTCTGTCGCTGACTCATTGCTCACTTTTATCATTTTACTGCCAGTGGCGCTTGCCATTTTCGTGTCAGTTTTTACTATTTCTATGGAGAGACTCTGGACAATGCTTGTTTTGGATTTTTCTTCAATTTCTGAATGACCGACTACCAATTTCAATTCTTTCAGCCACTCGAACTCGGATGATCAATTCCATCGCGTGCAGTTTTCTTCTCTGTTCGATCGTATCCATCCTTCATTTTTCATCGGCAGATCCTCAGGTAAAAGCCAACATTTTCTGTAAGATTCCCCAATTCAAAGGCTTTCAGGCTGCATGCAACGCGAATAACACCAATAATTCGTAAGTCTAGATGAACTTCGATTGCAATTTGGATTTAGCACAACATCGAATATTTATCAAAAGATTTATCTCGGAAATTTTCACGATGTTATGATAAATCTAAGTTAGCAATTTATTTTCCAATCAGATTTATTTCCAGTTTTATTTACTGTGATGGCCCCATTCTGACAGCCGTCAATGAACTTGAATTATACAATGACTCCAAGACCTTCGTCGACATGGCAATGAAGGATGATCCGGGTGATTTTTATCGTTTTACATTTTTTATATCCAAGATGTGTTGAAATGTTGAAATTTTAACTCCAATTTCCTATGCATAAAGCTGTCTTTCGAATTTAGAATAGTATGATGTCAAAATCATTATTTAGGTGACGTTTTGGCAGCCTTTACCAGCAATTTCTCGAATAAATCGCCAGAAGAGATTGGGAAGGATGCGATGCAGAAATTCATGGACACTTATTTCAGGTGGAAAAATTTGAACTATTTTTACCCATTTTGGCATAAGTATATTCTTCGGAAAGGTCGAAATTTGAATTTATATCTGCTTTGTTCAATTGAATAAGTACAAATCACGCAATTCAAAGCTTCGCTCTTTGGAATTTTCTGAGAAATAGACTCGAGTTAATTTTTCTCACTTTATAGTTTTTTTTCCATACCTCACAATATTTTATGAATGAATGGATAAATGGATGATTTGTTTCAGCCCCGCAGGAACAGAACTGCTCAACTGCACTCCATCGCCCACCGACTGGCAGGACTCTCCTCCCAAACTCGCTGCCATCAACGATGCCACTCTCAGGAAATGGGCCTATGATCTCAACAACATATGGAAGATTCTCTGCAGACAGGTTAAACTCGATTTTGAACTGATCATGAATAATTCGCTTGCATTGAAAATGCTCATGCTTTAGTTTTTTTTTCTTCTAAAATCTTGATTAATCGTTGTCTTATTTCAGATTGACCCCAAAGTGAATGCGAATCCGGATCGCTACTCGCTCATTTACGTGGCCAACCAATTCATCGTTCCCGGCGGACGCTTCAATGAATTTTATTACTGGGATGCCTACTGGATTTTGAAGGTGATTTTTCCCCATTCTTTAAATTCGTTTTTTTTCAAAATCTAATGTCTTTCTCTCACTAGAATTTATTTAACTTCATTAATTTTTTTGTTGAAAAATTATTTATTTCTTTACTTCAGGGTTTGATTGCGTGCAATATGTACAACACGACGCGAAATATGATTGAAAATTTTGCATCGATGGTCAAAAGGTTTCTTATTTTTTCCCTCCATCGTCTATGTTTTCTACGAAGTGACTGTTTCCAAAAAAATATCAATTTATGAAAATTTCGAATACAGTATCAAACATGTAAGCTGACGACACTTTATTCGTTTCTGCATTTTTTCTTCGATTAAGCTGACTTCTTAATTTTTCCATCAAAGTTAGAGCAATATATCGAAAGAGGTTGTGATTTCTGTTGAAAACACGAGAAATATCACTACTCCAAAAGAGACTAAATGTGGAAATGACAATTTGTCGTTAGCTTGTACATTTTGATGATGTATTCAAAATTTGTATGAACTAGTGATTTTCTTGGATAAATCACTTTGTGAGAAACGCGATAAATTCATTTTTTCCTTTGTAGATTTGGTTTCGTGCCGAACGGAGGCCGTGTCTACTATCTGGATCGCTCGCAGCCTCCCCTGCTGACTGCAATGCTCTTCGAGTACTTCGAGGCCACAGGCGATCTGGATTTCGTCAAGGAGATTCTACCTTTGCTCGAGATGGAACTCATTTTCTGGAATACTCAAAGAGTGGTAAAGATCTCTAAAAATTACTCTTGACAATATGAAATTCACATTTTCGTTATCGGATTAAAGCGATTGGAAACGTGATTTTTGGATTATTTTATCAGTCAGCTTGTTCTTCTGCATTAATCCTTGTAAAAACAAAAATCGAATGCATAGTTGAAGAATGAGTGATCTTCAAAGTAGAAATTACTTTTTCTAGAATAAGTAAGAACATAATTTTGAAAAATCTGAAATCAATGATATCATGCAAATAGCTTTTTTTCAGGCTGTCGTGCCCTATAATGGAAAGAATTATTCGATGTACCAATACAGAGTTTCGACAACTTTACCCAGGTGAATTATTTTTCATCAACATTATTTGTTGTTTAGAAAACTTCAATTCTGTTCATATTTGAAATTTTTAAACTATTAGGTTGTGGCATAAGTAATGAGAATTTTTGCATGTTGTTTGTCCGTTCCTCTCTCTTTCATGTGTTATCAGGGAACAAAGTGCATTGGGGGGATAGATAGTGGAAGGGTCCCTATGCGTGAACAATCCACCATCATATCGACTCAGTCTACTAGTGAGACATGCCGAATGCTTTTATTCCCAACAATTTTCATTTACGAAATGTAGTTCTTTTTTTATTCCTAAGTGGCCTCAAAGTGAAGGATATCCATGAGAAACTTACTGCTACGTATGACACCAATGCCCTCTCTCAAGCCACCATCTATCGTTATGTCGCTCGTTACAAGGAAGAGACTACTCGTTCGAAGATGAACCCAAGTCAGGTCGTCCACGGGAGCTGGATTTGGACAAATTGCGGGAGATTGTGGAGGATGACCCCTATCTTACTACGCGGGAGATGGAGACAGTCCTTGATGTTGACTGGTCCACTGTAGCCCGAGGACTGAAGACCATTGGGAAGAAGGCTAAGCTTGGAAGATGGGTACCCCATGCTCTTTCGGATTTCGACAAGGATAGGAGGGTTGATGCTGCTTTGAATCTTCTAACGTATCATCGCACAACGAACTGGCTGGATCGTGTTATCACTGGAGACGAAAAGTGGGTCCTCTACGATAACAGTGAGAGAAGGGCAATGTGGGTCGATGAGGATGAACAACCAGAAGACGTCCCTAAACCCTCTCTACACCCCAAAAAGATCCTACTCTGTATATGGTGGAGTGTGAACGGTATTGAATACTGGGAGACATTGAAAGAGGGTGAAACAGTAACGGCACAGGTCTACACTGCACAGCTACGAAAATTAAAGTTACATCTGGAAAACACTCGAGGAGCACAGGCCGAAATCTACTTCCAGCATGATAATGCTAGACCACATGTTGCAAGAAGTGTGAAGGCTGAACTGGAGGGATTATGGATGGGACGTACTACCCCATCCCCCTTATAGTCCCGACCTGGCCCCCTCTGATTACCACCTCTTCAAACACTTCAGTCACTTCCTTAGAGGACAGAACTTCAAGGATCGTAAGGATGTCGAATCTGCACTGAAGGGATTCTTCGACTCCCAGACTGCGGAGTTCTACAGGGCTGGTATCCATGCTCTGCCAAGTCGTTGGAAGAAAACAGTCAATGCTAATAGCAATTACTTCTAATCCGTTCGTTGTCTCATTTTTGCAAAATATAATAAAATGTAAATGCCAAAATTTTCTCATTACTTATGCCACAACCTAATACTTATTCGATAGTTTATAGTTATCAAACAATAATTTTATATATTTTATAACTTTCATATTATTTATTATTATTTTTAGGCCCGAATCCTACAGAGAAGACATTCAAAGAGCTCTGCTATTGAACGGGACAAATTCGAATGATACATTCTTCCAGGTAAATTGTTCACAGGCGCTCAAATGCTTTATCTCACCCATTAAATTTTGTATTTTGTTTATCTACTTCCAGTGTGACAGTCAAGCTGAAGGCGTTTTCACATATTGGGATTACCAAATCGTGAATATGTCAGAATTTAACGAGATTGGTGCACTAATTAGATGAACAAGGGGGCAAAAATTATGGGGAATGTAAAACTTTCGAACGCCACTGTATTTTTTTTAGATAAACGAGCTTCCTTTTCTTTTAGAATCTGGCAAGCGGTGCAGAGTCAGGAATGGATTTCTCGACTCGATGGTTCAGACAGAAGTCAGCCGGTTCGATAGAAACTATCGAAGTCACTAATGTGAGAAATTATGACATCTATTTTTATTTTAAAAATAAACTCGCCAGGTGATTCCTGTGGATCTAAACTCGATCATCTGCTACAACTACAAAATTCTCAGCTACTTTTACGATAAAACAGGTATGATTCAATGATAACTCAACATTATTTAGCGAACTTTAGGTGATTCTGCACAATCGAAATATTATCTCAACTTGTCTCAAGAAATGAAAGATGTGATTCGAAATCTCTTCTACAATTCTACTGAAGGATCTTGGTAGGAAATTTGATTTCTTGGTAACTAACAAATATCGTTACATTTTGTCTACTAATTTTGAATGCATTTTTTATTCAATGCCACGATATTTCTTAATTAGCTTATCTTTCAAAAATAGGCTCATCTGTATTCATACCAAACAAAAACATTACGATTTGTTTTTTCATCGAGTTGTTAACACAACGCAAATAATGAAATTAGGGAAAGGAGACAAGCTGATGATAAATCAGATCGCTATAGTGATTGTTTGGCGACAAACAAATAGCTTGAAAATTTCAGGTTCGATTACAATTTGCGGACGAAAGCACACAACATCGATTTCTACCCGACAAACGGATTTCCCTTATTCGCTGAATGCTACGATGTCCTGGATTTCACAATTGCCGAGAGATTCTACAGCTACATGGAGGTTGGCTAATTACGTTATTTTTGATTTGATACCAATATGAACGTCTGACTACTTGATGGAAAAGATAAACAACATTTTTATATGCGCAAAAATGCACAAGTGTGCATACCGACTTACAACAAAAAATCTAATTCTCTTAACCGACTAAAAATTTGATGAATATTGAACTCATAGCACACTTTTCCTATTATGATTGATTTGATTTGAGCGAGCGGGCGCTGCCAACTACACGGGAATTCCTTCGTCGACTCATCATTCTGGTGAGCAGTGGGATTTTCCAAATGGGTATTTTCGCTTCTCATGAAATTCTGGCAGTATACTCATTTCCAGCTGGGCTCCCCATAATCACATAATCATCGAGGGTCTGCGGAAGAGCGGGAGTGCAGTTGCCCAGGAACAGGCCTTTCGACTGGCGAATCTCTGGATTCTCGAGAATCTCCGAGTCTGGCAACACACAAATTTCATGTGGGAAAAGGTGATAATTTCACACAACTTTACAATTTGAAAATATATAAGCTTTATTAGTTTTCGAATATATATCTTTTCTATTTTTTCTGCTGGTATTTCTGAAACAACGAAATTTAGTAACATAAAAAGGAATATTTTGGAGATCTTTAATGATCTATCATGTACTATTTCTGAACTTTCAACATTTTAAAATGACCAACCTATTCTCATACATAACTCGTGTCTTCCGTTTTCAGTATGACACTTCGGGGAACATTCCGAACCCAGGTAATGGCGGCGAGTATGATGTGCAGGTAAACGGAGTTTTCTGATTTAATCAAGAATATTACGTGTTTGCAGCTGGGCTTCGGTTGGAGTAACGGAGTTGTGCTTGACTTGCTGATGTCTTATGGAAATCGACTTTCGACAGATGGAGGAAGCACAACCACAAGTAATTATTGATTTTTCTTTCATTATAATTTTTAAAGACACTTCGAAGTATCGTAATTAAGCAACCCCGCATACTACAAGAGCGACACCCTCAATGTTGCAATCGGCTCTGCCAACCGTGACTATTTCCCTAATCTCGTTGGTTGCGTCGGAATTCATTATCACGGGTAGCTTCACGCACTTCTTGATTTCGATCTGAGATTCAGATGTATTATTACGAAGTTATGAAATGGACATGAACACATGTTGATAAGGTTGAAATACGCTTTTATTCAGCAAACTGGCAACTATACTACCGAGACCTTGTTTGAAGCGAGGCATTAGTTTAACAAGAAATCTATGTTAATTTTTTATTCGGCGTTTTCTTCAAAGCAAACATGTCCATTTTATAGTGATATTTCAATACAAACCGAAATTTACCGACTACAGCATGATTCAGTTGCTCACAAATCTTGTAATGTGATTAGCTCGAATACTTTATCGCATTATTTATTCCCCATTCATTTAAATTATTATCGAGGAAGCATGGTGATTAATGCTCATGGGTCATATTCAGCTTTATGTTGATTTTCGATGTTATTAAAATACAATTTATTCGTTAGGATGTAAATAAGCTTCACATAAATTTATAAATAAAAGAATATAGCTTGAAGATTATATGTGTACTATTCCAAATAGGCTTATCAAAAAAGCTAAAATTCCCAGTTGTTCTGTTGCCTTACTTTATCAATCATTGATCAAGGTACTGAAATTCGCATGCTCAATTTTCTGCTCCGTTATTTTCATTCACCTGCCTCTAAATGCAGAAACATTTGAAATTTATTTACTTATTGTGTTTATTGAATTTATTACAGGGTGTTCCAAAATTACTGCAATGCATTTTCAAGCAGACGTAATTATATAATGAAAGGCCCTATATTAATTTTCGAATTCATTAGACCCAATGCGTCATAGATCCAAGAAAAAAAATCCCCAGGAAAAACGTTTACAGTAGATGAATTAAATTTTTTGATGCGACATTGCAACTGTTAACGTTATACGCAAAAATTGCCTATATGTTTGGCTAATTTTTTTCTGGAAAGTGTCCGTACTCAATCAATAAATCCTAGTGGATTATATTCTCTGGATCAGTTAACACTAATTTCAATTTAAAAATTCGAGTCATAGCGATATTTGGAAGTAGGAGATTGCTTCGGCGCCAAAACTAAAGAGCGGTTGAAATAATTATGCATTCACGAATTTTGTATTCATTGTGGTTGATTTGTCAAAGAATCTAGAATTATCTGTGATTTATATTAAAAAAACAGGCGAATAACATTTGCATTCCATGATATTAACAAGAATCGAAAAATGCAATATCTCAAATAGTCCACAAAAAAGTCTGAGCCTGATATTCCGTATGGAATTTGTTTATTGGGCTTAAACTTACATAGCTTGAAGTTCATAATCTCAGCGTTATCTAGACTAGATTTGAAGTTATATGGAGCATCAATAAATTAAGAACAAATTTTTATATGAGGACAAATACATCATCCCACTTCAAAGTAATCATTAAGTTTTGTCGCTCTAGGGTAAAATTGGGAAGTTGTTTCAGAAATCACTTCTAGTAGTATTTTGTGATAGACTATCCATAGAATATATCTGTGAAAATTCTAGTCCAAAAGACTGATCAGTATGGTATTTATTCTATGAACAATGCGTTGCAATAATTTTGGAACACTCTGTAATGCAAAGAATGCATGTGTCTTTCTCCTATAAAATGATTCACGCACATGATAATGGATATTTTAAATAAAAATTAAAGTGCATTGACATTTGTTTAAGTAGTTATTTTTTATTAAAATCGTTTTCATTTTCTACATGATTTGTTTTGGTCTGGGACTTGCACATACAATTATGTATATAACAATAAAATTAACAACGCATATGCGGAGATGTAATTAGAGGAATTAGCAATTATTGCCCCATATGTTCTTGCAAGCAGTGGCACATTGCTCGACTAAATTGCCGTAGAAATTGCATTGCGGCATAGAGCAGACACTCTTTATTTTGTCGGATGTGGCATTCTTCCAGTGCGCCAGTATTGTGTGAGTCGCTCCACAGCAGTTTGTGTGTTGGCCGTTGTCATTCGGATGCCCCTGAGAATGTAATTTCGTAAATTCGAATCCTTCGAATATCGTATTGAAAATGTTCAACAAATTTGCTAATTATTCCTTTTAATTAATTTTATCACTAAACTTTTTGAACCCTATCAATTTCCTACTTTTTAAAAAGCTGAACAATTTTAGCGATTTACCACTTTATAAACGACGAATTTGCTGGATACTTATATTGATATAGCGAAGATCTTGTTGAAATGAATTTAAAAAAAATGGTTTTCACCCTTTCAATTCTCTAAATTACATACCTTATGCTGGAATAGAGAAACATAGCAGGGCATCGTGAATTGTGTCGTGGACAGTTCTTCGATTGCGGAATACGTCGCTGCACCACCTCCGATTATACCGATTGCTGAAATAATCAATTGTATTCTTTCTAAGAGCCAATAATTTACTCATTACAACCAAGCAAAAGATCAGAGTCGGCTTCTTGACATAAGTGAACACGCTGAAATTTGAAGGTTCTATTTTATGAACATCTTTAATATTCAATAGCAGAAAGCGAAAATCGAATTATCGGTGCTGCAATTTCTCTAGGAGCAATTTTCCTACTTACTCTGAAATGCTAGCATGTGGCAGTCCCTTGACTCCTGTGTCCTCCTCTTTCTCCTTGTAGGCAGTTAGGAACAGGTAGAACAGACAGGGGAAAATCACGGATGTTAGCGTCAAAGTTGAGCCACCTACCTAAAATTTGACTACCATTAGATTAGAAAGATTAGCGATTATTTTGAGCGGGTTCATACTTTCTGATATCGTGTCAATGTCAAGCGATTTGCCTGTAAACTTTCGAAATCGATTTCAAGCCTGGAAAAATTTGACTCTTAAAATCGCCTGACATTGACGATATTTCAAAACTATGAGCCTATCCTTTATCTTTAAAATTTATAAAGTAATAATTTTGAATGTGATTATATTCCATGAATTCATGAGAAATCTATTCGAAATTATCTCTGAAAGAATGCATACCAAGTCAAGCAAAGGCCCGAAGTTGGGTACTGATTCGGCTGCAAAAGCTATCGCGATGACGAGCGAAGTTCTAACTGCAACTCTTTGCCAGCTGAAATCTGAAAAGAATCCGATTATCGCTACTTTCTCACTTAAAATTACGCTGTGGAGCTCCAACAAATTCCTCGATTTCCTGACTGAGCGGATTGCACACGATCGTGAGAGTGAGGATGCAGTGCACTGTAATCAGAACGTTGATGGCCTGCTGGATACCTACTGTCTAAATCAACAAATACATTGTAAATTTCTAGATCCGAAATATTTTTGTTCTTAATAAAAATATTTCGAACTTTGGGAGTTTAATTATCTATAAAATTCAATATTTTCATCACTTTTACCTGAATAGAAGGAATGACCGAGTCCATCAGCGAATCACCATAGACGATGTAGCCGACTATGCAGACTGGGATGTACATGCAAGCCATTACTGAAATCGGTCATTTTGACTTTCTGTCTTATCAAAATGATTGAATAACTGACTTGCAAATGCGAGTGCCGAGGATTTGGTGAATTGCGACGGATCTTTCATGTCGCTTTGAATCGTTGGAAATGCTGCAATTTCGAGAGTTGTGATATTTCGAGCTTCTTCAATTATTCAATCTACCAGAATGACCACCGACGCTGAACAGAATTGTGCCCAGAGAGAGGAAATAGTTCTGGATTCGGAAGGATGGCATGTGTCTGAAAAGAATGGTATTAGCTCAATAAAACTTCAGTAATAAATATTACTTGACAGGCTCACAAACTCCCCAGTCGATGGAGGCTCCAATAATGATCAGAATAACAGCGCAAGATGTCGTCATCATCGCAATGACAACTGCCCACCTGCAAAAAGTGACTTATCAAAAATCGCAATTATGATTACCAGAAATCAGCTGGAGACTTCAAGAACAAAACTGGCAACAGAACAGCGGCCAAAATCAGAATAACGATGCAGAAACTCAGATTCCCTCCGAAGAAGGCCTGAAATGCAAACGTTCTTTCTTCAATATCTTTTATTGACTATTCTACTTTGATGAAATCATGAATGTTCTTTGACGAAAGCAGCAAATAGACGACGCCAATCATGAACTGCGTCAAATCGATGCATCCAGATACGATGTTCCTAAAAATACGGGGTTATAACCATTGTTTCATTTCGATTTACTTTTCTTCACTAAACAAATTGGAAAATTCAATTTTCAGGATTTTAATAAGGTGTTTGATTTTTAAAAATTTTGAAAATTTCTATTCTTCATTTCAACATACCGCATAATAGGTCCACAAGCCCGATTCGCAATCTCTGGATAGGGTCGTCTGCAGTGTTCCCTGTATTCTGGCCAGGTGTTCACTAGAATATTCCACGATTTGCCCAGCACGTGTGATGTGAATGTCGCTGCTATGATCATAATTATCGTCATTATTAATCCGGGCCAAAACTCTGAAAACACTCGATTATTGATTGGTCTCTTTAACCTTAGTACTTTTCATTTTTAATTTGCATAACTCACTATATGTATTTTGTCCTTCAGACTCACAATGTACATTCTATTCGCAAATTTTCTTATCGAATTCAAAATTCAACTTTTTGTTTGAACAACGCTTTTCTTTGTAGGGCCACATTACGCGGGGTTAACTGGCCGATCACTCAACCCGCTCTTCATTCGTTATGATATGGAGTGAGAAAATTGTTCAGTGTATATGGATTGACGAAGAGCGGAATTCGCACTGCAGCAGCCGCTGATAAGCACTCGACCAGGGCCGTAATGTCACCACTTTTTGGATTTATGCATTTTCTCCGATTGCTTTGTTAATTCGAGTTCTAAGTATCCAAAAGTAGTTAACTCTAATTAATCTCTCGTACACTATCAGCAGCACAGCTTTCAGCGATAATCATATGGAAATCTAACAGAAACGCGAATACTGCTGAAGTGTAGAAAAATGAAACGCTGAATTATTGAAAATTGATTTGAATAGTTTACTTGTTTTAGGAGCATGACAAATTTTAGAATATCATTTGATATCGAAAAATATGAATAACGAGTTGGAAAATAGGGTGAAGAAATTGGTTATTGTTTTTTGGGAGAAAAGTAATTTTACATTTAGAATAATTCTCATTGTGGCATTTGCTGCTTTCATGAAATTATCGATATAAATTTTAATGCTATTCTGCGTAATGATCCTTACGTGATTGAATCATAGCTGTGGGTAGAGCTACAAGACCTCCGCCTGCCAGATCGCCAACCACGAACAGTCCCGTCACGAACCTCAAATATTTGAAATTCGCATCTCTAACTTCACAAAAGAAGATTTGTTTATTTGACTTTTGCTGAACATTAGCAAACTATTGTGCGCGTGTTTGCATAAATTTGCATTCTTCAAATTACGCAATCGCTCTTGCTTCTAGTTCAAAAATCGCTATGATTTCTGATCAAACAATGAGAGCCATGTCATACGGTTCATAAAAGTGCATTTGGTTAAGGTTTTAATTAATTGATGGAATGTTCAATGAACGAGCGATTTCTATCAAGTGATGGAATGTTCCTCTTATTTACTGGATAAAACTGCGTTGATAGACAAATGTCATCTCGTTGATTACAAGAAATCGTTCCATCATTGAACATCTCGCCAATTACCAGTTGCCCTTTTGGTAAATCTAGAGATTTAGCATCGAGAGGCGTGAATTAGCTAGAGAAAGATATAAATAATATCTTATTGTATCTTATAATTCTTCGATTTTTCAAAACTGTTCCTTTAAAGATTTTTGTGTTTTTCGTTGTAATTTGCATACCAATTGAGTCCCTTTGGGTTGTAGTACGGCTTGGACATGTCGATGGACGACTTCGAGTCCTCTTCCACAGTCGACCCGCATTCCGTTTCCTCGGATTCGATGCCCTTCTTGCTGCTGAAAATGCAAATCATCATCCCATCATTCAGTATCAATTCAAGAGAATACAATTTCCACTACAAACTAGACTCGTCCAATCTATTGGCATTAGGGCTTGCTTACTTTGTTCATTAGAAATGGAAAACTATTGACAAACAATTTCCTTCCACAGATAACGCTTTTACTTATGTTTTCGACATTTTTCAAGCCAATTCTTGAACAACTAATAAATTACTTATTATTGGGAAGAGGGAGATATTCAATCATGTGATTGAAATTACCTCTGTCATCGACCTAATTTGCAGGACAAACAAATAAGACATTATCAATTTTCTCACGAGTTTGAATGAACTCGCACAAATAGTAAATTATCGTTTATAGCTGATAATGGCATGTTTATGTTTTCGACTGAAGAAATTATTGCATGGTACCGTGATGGACTTCATTGAATAAAAGGGATGCTTTTCCAAAATTTTAGAATTACGGTAATTTTCACATGATTGATTTTCAATGTCTTCAAATGCAGGATAAATTAAATAAATTCAACACGCCACGTTAAAATATCGCTAGCGACGAGTTTTATCGAGTCTCAATGATTCGTGAAGCGATTTTTTGCTTCAATTTCAAAGTTACCCAAATTACATTTCGCACTATTAGATTTTTTTCATTATATTTTTTCCCAAATTTGTCCCTCACGACTACCATAGCTTAACAATATTGTTATTTTGTGTTAAGAGCGAGATACATTTGAAATTCTAAAATTCGATTTCAATTTTGTACTCTTTTTCTCCTCGTTAATTTTTACTATTGGAGAATATCGACTTCTATTTCGATTTTGGTCTGTCCCTTTTCCATCTATTTCTTGCCAAAGCTATAAACTCATCATAAAACTTTATTCGAACGCACCTGAGCGACGGGACATCGCAAGCCCAGTTTGTGTTGGCCTTCGATACGGTCATCCTGCTAACTGCCAGCCGCGAAAGCCTGCAAGTAGCAATGTTAGTGGGATGAAACAACTCGAGTTTAGTACTGTACTCAAATTTATGAGGCAATTTGGTATGGAAATGAGTTTATGCACGTGATTTGAGTACAGAAAAAACGGAAATTGAAAAATGGAATGAATACAGAAATAATCAGATGAAAATGGAAATGAAAATGAAGAATGGCTCTTTGTTCATTGTAAAGAGACATATAATCCAATGGACTACAAACTGGACGCAGTGCTTGCGTATACCTCACAAACAGAACAAGAAAGGAAAAAGAAGAAGATGATGACAAAAAGAAGGGAAAGGTAGAGCAGAAGTGAAGAGTGAAAGAATAGCACATGGGATGAGAGTGATTGAACTACTGATAATTAGAAGCATTTAGGGCAGAAAAAATGAAGAGACAAGAAAAGACAAAGGACCTCGGCACAGGTAGAGGCAAAGAGAGGAGTCCACAAGAGTCTTAGCGAGTCCTTATCGAATAATCATTATATCAATTTATCTGCCTTTTTATATTCGGAATTTTCATTGGTCTATCAATATTGAAATACGTTCAAATATTGTCATCTCATTAATTGACTTATGCGCGTAAGTAGTAATTGACGCAATTCTTTTAACTTCTTGGATAGCAGATAAAGCTCTAGAAAATGTGATAGTCGAAATTTGTCTCGTTAATTTATTCAAAGAAAAGCGTTATGATATTTGATTCTTATACGACAACTTTTATGAAGTTCAAGTCGTAGCATTTAGCAAAGTTTTCTGAATCAGTGATGATATGGAATATTTAGATTTGCGATACGACTATAATTAGTGAGTATTGCAAGAATATACTTGAGAAAATAATTGAATTAATGGTTTTGAAACAAAGTTGGGTGAAAATGAAGGCAGACTACGTTTCGTATCATCCAAGTTTTAACGCAAGCGATGGAACTCGTGGAAGATAATACCATCAAGTTCAAACAAAACCGCGTGGCAAAGTTTTTACGCAAACAGTATCCCGCCTATTATAGTTCAGCAATTTGAACCTAAAGGTGCAATAACCTACGTGACAAATTATCCTTCATTCTGCAGATAAATATTCTTCTGTATGCTAAAATAATGGAGAAACAATTTTTCAAAATCAAGTTATGGCACGAATAAATTTATTCGCATGATCTACGACAATTATAAACTTTACAATACCAAAAATACGATAAAATTGACCAGATTTCCGATTTCCAGCAATATCAGACAAAATTTGAGGAGAATCATCGATTGTCGAGTGCTAAATATAAATTTATTTAAAATAAAATTCGATATTTTACAAACCTGTTTTCCAATATTCTATCAGGCAGTTCAATTTCTTTGAATTCATCAGTCGAATTATTACGACTCTTAGAAGTTCTGTAGCACCACAGTGAAAACTTGGAGATGTAAGGTGCCGACAGAGAAACGCTAACTGCCAGACACATCAGACAGAAATTGACTATTGCAAATAGTGCTGAAACATAAATAAATACTAATAAATATCATCGAAATCTTGCAATGCCTAGTCTGGGAAGGGATTTAGTCCTCGGAAGAGAGTCAGCCATGATTCCCAATAGAAAAGTGAGTGATACCATATTTGTCAAAGTTATATTGATCTTTTCAGATTTGGTTATCCGTCTGAAATTATATTTTGAAAAAGATAATTAGTAGACATAAATCTTCGAAACTTTGAAGTTTCTCGAAAATAACAATTTTAGAAACCCAAATCGAAACTGAGATTTTATCCGGGTTCACAATATCACGTTCTTTAACAACGCCTTTAATTTATGTATCTCCATGAACATATCATATCTTGATGATAATGGAATTTAGAATAAAATTCAAAATAAAAGCTTTAAAAATCGATATCCAAAGGATTACGGTTATCGATTTTTTGCCCTTTTCTCCCCCTTCATGTGTCACGATTTCACACCTGCCGTTTATTGGAAAAAAAACATGAGACAGTGCGGATTAGTTTTTTTTTCCAAATTATTGCCAACTGACCTGAGAAATACACCGAAGATGCATATGACATTGATTATGAACGATGGAAATGCCAAGATGATCACGTAAAATGTAGGATTCCTTCTTATTTGTAGCGAAAATGTACTCTAAATTATTATTCCTGGAGTATTTTGAAGAACACGCAATAGCTCACCATTTCTCTAGTGAGGAGATCGCCTGTTTCTAGAAATTGGCTGTCGATTGTAATATTTAGAGCTTCCCATTCGCCTACGCCCTAATTTTAATTATCTCTACTCAATTGTCTCAATTTCCTTACAGTAGTAACACTGGAAACCAATGCATCCATCTTCGTGTATTCCAGTGCTTTGATGCGATATTCGTAAATCGAAGAAGTGGTTGACATGAGGCGAATGTTTACTTTCTGGTAGTCAAATGAGAAGTCGTTCAGAGTCAAAGGGCAATTCACTCCCATTGTCACTGTGTAAAGAAACATCACTGAACCATCGAATGAAAGCTGAAAAATAGTGCTCTTTCCTTCGGAAAATGCCATCATTTATACCGTTGCAAATTGCTCATAATCTGCACGGTAGTCAACCAGTTGAGTTCTAAACGATAATCGACTTCAAACAAGGTTATGTGGTGTGAATTTGAAAAGTCTTTACATCGACTACAATGAATCCCAAAAAAATTAAGACGACTCTCATCTGAAATTTGCAAACTCAAATGGAAGGTCATAAAATTGAATTCGAAGTTCGGGATTAAATTGAGACAATCTCCAGAGTTTATATGCATATTTATAAAATCATCATACGCTGCAACGACAGTGATTTCAGGACACCAAATTTCACCGCGACTGATGTAAATGTGATCAATATCGCCATAATCTGATGGATTCCATCGCAATCTAAAATAGTGATTATTCCACAAAAAGAATATAATTTCCCTGTCGTCATTCCAGTTAAGCATCGCACTGAAGACGACTGTAACTTCTTCACTTTGCTCCTTCTAAAATAAGATATTGTCAATCTTTAGTTGAACTGTTTACTGACCACTTGCAGGAGCTTAATATTCAGCAGAAAAACTCTAAAACCACCCATTATATTTTGTAGGGATAATTCTTATAAATGCCTAACTGTGAAGATTTGACTTTCTATTTGCTTGAAAAAATCCCAGCTGAAATTTGTCCATTTGGTTGCTAAATTATCGAAGTCTGTAAATTTCTTTTCATATGAATATAAAATCTTACAAATTGTGGTGACAGGAGAAATTTTCTTTTGATAATGCTTGAATATATTCTCGTATAGCTTTGACTGGTTGCGAAGATATTCGAGTCGTTGTTCAGTTGGAGCTAAATAAGAATGCGAATTACTTAATTTGCGTAACAACGGTCCTCATACGTGGATAAGTAAATCCATTTAGAATAGTTTCTACGTAAACAAAGTGAGGCAGAATCGATAAGAGAATGGCCAGAAGCATCGTTCTGAAGGCGGACAATTCCCCATTAATGAATTCTCGAAGACAATAATCGCTTTCGAATGCACGGCCTTCTTCTCTAACGAAGATAGCATAAAGCAGCTCATTCTCAAGCGTTTCAGATGAAATTTGATCAATCTACATAAGTGCACCGAGAAATTGCATCTTGACCTTCATTTCCAAGAAGAAATTTAACATTTATTTAAATCCATCGTTCAGTATTAGGGTAGGGCTTTGCAATAAGACACTATTTCGCAGCTATTGCAAGATTATAACGTTGAATAAATCAAGAAATTTCATCAAGTTCTTTGGCTCAATTCAAATATTTTGGACTGAAAGTTTTCTATGAAAGAGAAATTAAAGTCAACTTTTATCTCACGTGGATTGGTCAAGCCATGTCCATTCCACGCTGCTATTATTTGCTCGAGAAAGTCCAATGTAATATGAACCATAATTTACACCATATTTTATTTGAGCTTCAACTATAGAAAAATTGATAAATTAATAAATGATTAAATCAGCTGACTTCTAAGTATTGTATTGGAGGTATCTGAGTCTATTTGAGCAAGTTTGTAACCAAACGATTCACAGTAATCTTCAGCAGATTAATAACTTTTAGTGTCTTGTGAAAAGTGGAAGCATCTAAATTTTATAGTAAATCAATTCGAAATTTTACCTATTTTTCAAACTAACTTATCATTATACTCAAATTCAACTCCTTTGCATAGCTGTGCATGGATAAGTTCTGTTAAGGAAATCAAGAGTATAAATACGAATAATGACGAAAAATAGTTCATTATATTCAGAGTTCAAATCAGCAAATTATTGATAAATTTAGTCTGCTTGTCGATCAAGTTCGTTTTAATTCAATAGTCCTTTTCCACATGAAAACGGAATTTGACTGATAAAATGTTATCTTCTGCTCTCTCAATGAAATATTGGCTTTTACGTCAAACACCATTTTGTGCAACACGATGTTGCACGATTTCAGAAATAAAATTTTTCGCCAATGATTATGGAATTTAGAAAGATAAACCAAGAAAAAATGCTATTTCCGATGAATAACTTCAGGTTTGAATAGTTTGAAAGTTAATTAAAAGTGGCATTAGGGAATATAAGTTTAGCTATGCGTGTAAAATTGAGTGAATAACTGTTTTCGAGATAATGGCTAATTTGTGTTCGAATCAAAATGATTTCGAAAACATAATTATATAGTAGTGGTGACATGTGTTTCATGAGTTCAGAAAATAAATATATGCAGTTTGCAATTAAAAATCGAGGTATATGAACTTTTTATCGCATTTTCTATCGAAATATTTTGTTATATTCAAAATAAAATATTCTTCCCCTTTTCAAACATTCTCTGCACAAGAATTATGCAGGCAATGTTGGTCCACACGTGTATATTTCATTGCAGCGAAAGGAGGAAAACGTAGAAAGAGGCAACTATGTGTTGAAAGAGCGGAGACTGCAGAGAGTGAGGGGAAAAAGCGAAACCCGTCTGGTCTATTGCATATATTCCGTGCCTCCTATATATACCGGGTGAACGAATGGAGATATTAGGAGAGGTCCGGAGTCAGTGAGTTATCATTCAGAAAATCCCTCATTGGCACTAACTTGACTAGTCCTAATTTTGCTATTTTATTTTTTTTATGATTTTTATTTTAAAGAACTTTGTCGCCTTGCTGCGCTATATTCATTTAGTCTTTTTGTGTTTATTGAATGTCTCCATGAGTGAATTCAAGATTACATATTTAAGATATTATTTTTAGAAATTATAGTAGTAACCAGAAAAATGAATTGTGCAGTAAAACTATTTTCATAATTCAAACGAGTTCTAACTTCTTAAAAATTTATTTTTATCAAACCCATATCATGGTTATGAGTTAATTTTAGCTCTATTCCTATTTCAGTGTTTTGGCTCGTTCATCAATATTTTTTCAGAACAATTGGATAAAATTTGCATTGCTGCATTATATTTTAAGATATTTTTACTGAAACATTCTAAAAAATATTCCTGACAATCTTATCAAACATTTTGTAAAAAAATACAGGGCATTTTAGCATAATTCTACAACTTTTTCTCTGAATAAAATCTCTCCTAAAAATTATATCTGAAACAGTTGACGAGACTCTACTCACCTCGGTGGAGGATTTATACAAATGTATTGCTTTACCCACTTTCCTATTACTGTATTCTCTAAACATGCTATAATTGGAAAGTGAATCAAACTACATTTTCACTTGCGCCCTTTTTTCAAAGAATGACTGAAGGCAGTGGGGATACTCTGTCGCTCGGCGAATCGGGCCTCGTGCAAAGTGGTGCAGCAAGCAACATGTCTGATCAGCAAAAATACACTGCTACATCAAGTTTTTTATTCTCCTTTTATGTTTCACGATAAAATATTTCACGAAAACTCAACTTAAGGTTGTCACTTCTAAGAAAGCAATAACTGCGAATGAATCGACGAATTGAGGGGAAATTGAGAGCAGAGAAAGTGGAAGTAGATGAAGTGACCATTGCCACAGGCATACAGGAAGGAGAAGGCACAGGGAGAGAAGGGATGGAAGGGGAGGAGTCAAGTCAGACGCACGAACGCTGCGTCCAGGTCGTTCTGACTCACCTGAAAATCCAAGTTATGAACATAGAACAATTTTGGACATGCTCAAAACGTGATTGTTTCAATTGAATTATTTTTCCTCAGAGAATCCATGTTGCTTTAAATTCTTGAAATAAAATCGATTTTGTTATTAGTGTTATGAAATGAAATCTTACAAAAATTCAAAATGATTAAAGCTATTTTGAATCGTCTCTCGAATATGAATCAGGTAATATTGTTTTCAGATTTGAGGAAGATTTTATATTCGCATTTTAGTTAAAGGTAGAACTCTTATTTGAAATTTGAAAACAATAGACGTCATAAAATCGAAGGAAAACTAAACTAGAATTTACCGGTTCAAAATTTTCCCATTTTTGCTCAAGCCTGATTTTTGTCAATTTTTCCTTTCTTTCAACGAGTAAGAGATGTGTGTGTACCTGTGGAATAGCGACTCTCTTGAGCAGTTCCTGAACGAGTTGATTGCAGAGCCCTGGAGAGGACTCCTCGGCCTGTCTGAGGGCTGCCCGAAGGCCGTCCAGGTCCGCGTTCGCGTGGCGAGTTCGAGACAGGGAATCCAGGGCAGGCAGCAGAGAGAAATCTAATGCGCCCTGAAAGAAGAGAATTATATCTGAAGAAGCGACAGCCTGATTACCTTTCTCCTTTGTGGAGACGGACTAGTGGCCCTCTGTTCGAGCATCGACGACTCGCCGGGTTTCTGATTGCCTGACGATGACGAGCTCAGACCGTAGTTGTACGAGGGCACTCCCACATTGTTCGTGCCGTATTCTCTGAAAGCAAGAAAGATTATTATAAAGAAGAGAAGTGTAGTGAAAAAGTATAATTAGAATAGTTGATTAAATTCAACGATTTTCTTTTGAATAAAAAATGTCTACGACCAGACTTGTAATGCTTTTTCACGCTCACTAACTTTAGCTTAAATTAAAGTTTTGAATAGAAAATAACTTCGTTGTTGGATCTTGAGATATCAATTTAAATTTAATTCGACGGCATTTTTGGTATTTCGAAAAGAGAAAAGTAGAGAACTTTGTTATAGTTCCGGAATAGACAATGCAAATAGATGAAAAATCGTTAACAACAGTGACGTACAAAAGTTTGGAACCAAGTGATTTTAAAATGATCGATTTCTGGATTTCTATGAATTATTCTGGATAAAATTCGAAGATCATCGCTACTCGATTTTATAATCGAGTATGCCAAATTTCCGAAGAAAACTGTTTCAGTAGTAATGTGTAAATGAGAAAGTTCAAAATCAAGTGTTGTTCCTAACCTTGGTACGCTACTATACATTTAAAGATTCGATATCATGTTTGAAAAAATACATGTAGAAACTCTCTCACCTAACACCAGTGACTCCGCCGTTTTCATAGAGCGTAGAGCTCCTCCTCTCTGCAGAACTGGCTCCATTGGCTCCCTGACCCTGTCCCGCACCGGCGGCTGCAGCAGACCCGTATCGATCGCGATCCATACTCCGATCGAGGCCCCGCAAGTGACCGGAACCACTGCCTGAGGAGGTAGATGATGAGCTCGAGGGCGAGTGAGAGGAGTGGGGAGGCTGCTGCTGCTGCTGGGTGAACTGCATCTGCGAGGAGGACGAGTGGTGAGGGGAGTGGTGCGCTACGACTGTCCGGGTCATCGAGGAATTCTGAAAGAAATCTCGTTGTCTAAGAAAGACTCCGGCATTTCATTCTTAATCAGCGAATTTTCATTGGAACAAATTTCCGTATATTTCAAGTTAGAAAATTTCTAGAGGTTCATCCAAACTACATTTAGAAAAATAGTAATATCACACACATACATACGTTCAGCGTGACGTTCTTGAATGAAAAACGAATCTATATGGAAATTACGTTTCATAAACAACTATCTTTTGATAAAAACTGCCAAATAGCAACACTATCTCTTCTTTTTCTAATAGTATTTTCTTCAGGGCGATTTTATCTTTCTTTTCTCCTATCTCTCCACCCGACCAGCTTTTCCCCTTTTTCTTTTGAGAATCATCGCGATCGAACGGTATTCTATCTGTCTTGCGTAAATCCATTGTTAGTAATTCTATTGTCTATATCTTTGTCGACTAATTACTAATCAGCCCAGAAAGTCTCCTATCATCAAGAGTCCCTTTTTGCTCAAAAACAAATGAAAGTATGAACCAACCGGGCTTCCATTGGGACTGCCGAGAGTGATCGTGGTGGCCCCAGGATACTGACTGCTGTTTGCATTGTAGGAGCCCCTGCCTCCCGAACCTGACGAGGACCCTCCCGAAGAAGTGCCCACTCCCGAGTCCAGAGAAGAAGCACGTAGCTGCTCTGCCACTGCATGGACCGCCGAATTCGACTGAAAATGAAAATGTAAAGAAGTCTAGTGAGAGTAAAGTTTTCATAATGCGCATCACGACTATGCGGCGCAGAGGGAGACTCGAGTGCAGAGGAACGAGAGTTAGAGCAGAGGACAATGAAAAGAGTGGCACGCAATTTCCTGTCTCTTTTTCTCGTTATTACTTTTTCAACACACAAACTTTGACTTAATTTGACCGAAACAATAGAATGGGTGTGTTGGTTTTCAACTTTTGCTCATCATTACTGTATGGAGTTTCCTAGAAACAAAATAGCCTACCTTGACAATGGTGCCTCCCGGACTGTTGTCTTCTTCTCTGTGCATCGACCGAATGTTTGGCCGAATTCTGTCCCGTTCTCGCACTGTCTCCTGAAATTTTGCTTAAAATTCGTTTGTAGATTATGAACGAGACGCAGTGCCCAATGAGGTTGAAATTCAAAACAGCTGTACGGAATATTCCGGAGCGAAAAGCTTCTTTCTTCTCTTTTATTTCTCGGTATTCCCCGTTTCGATAATTTTCGGAACGGAACACAGAGAGGAGAAGACAGAAAGCGAAGAAAAATAGAGAAGCACGTGTGGTGCGCGCCGAGCAAAAGCGAAAACCCTTTCTTTGGAACGTTCCGCGTACATTCCTATTTTGAAAGTGGAGACTTTCGCTTTTGCTTATAAGATAGAATAATCCGCTTACATCTCTCTGCTCAACGATAGCAGCAGCGGTTCCATTGGCCCCGTTCCCGATTGCATTACCCCTGACCGTGGGATATTCCCAGTTGTTGCTCGTTCCGCCCCCATCCGAGTCTTCGTCCACATCGCTGTCAGAGGAAACGCCTGTACGCGATCTGCAAGCAAGAAATACTTCTTGGAGGAAAAGGCGCGAATGAAAAGCACGAAAATGAAACTACAGAAAAGTACGATCACTAATCTGTGTTACAGCTCAAGTATTTTCTTTCGTTTTTTCACTATGATTTCTTTCAAATCTTTAGTTCATCTTATCAACAACTCCTTATTTTGAAAGGTTTTATGATGACCAAATACGATTGTTGAAATGGAAATTATTCCAACCTGTACTCAGCAGCCCTCTCGATCAATTCAATCAGAATGCTGTTCTTCCTGGCCTTCTTCATGAATGGATGCTTGAGCAGAGCAGAGGCTGTTGGTCTCTGCAATTACTCCTTCACTTCATCTTCAGCTATTAACAAACATTTTCAGGATCCTTGTTAAGGCACATTTCCACGAACTCTTTGAATGAGCGCGACCACTGCGAGCCGGTCAATTGGGGCGGCGGGTTCTTCGGAATCAGAAACAGCACCTGTAATTATGAAAAGTAAAGGTGAAGAAGATCATAAAATGCAAGATTGGGTACCGAGAGAAAAATCCTCATGTTTAAAATAATAGTGAGAAGCCGAATTGCTAATTTCGTGTACAATGATTAGTTTATCCTGGCTCCTTCAAGAATATTGAGCGAGAAAGATTTCAAAGATGTAGCATTGCTTTCGAAATAGAAAAAATACTTGCCCTCATTGGGTGAAGATCGGAGTGAGGGGGCTCTCCATTGGCCAGTTCGATGGCTGTGATGCCCAGAGACCAAATGTCCGCCTGCAAAATGATGTATAAATGAGCGAGTTGATACAGATGGAAAGCGAAGCACAGAGTATTCAAAACGAAGCTTTGACATTTTCATTTACAAAATTAGCCTCTCGGAAAGTTTATCCAGTATGAGAACGAAATATCATTACAGGCGTCCAATCTCCAAGTATAATGAAGGGGGTGGGGGGAGTTTCTTAGGCAAACTTCAAAGAGGGAGCAGAAAAGTTGGCGAGGTGAGTGCGCATTGCTTTTATTTTTTCGTTGGTTTTCTGCTGTAACTTGGCTATTTTCTTATTTTTCCATGTCAACTATGTTGTTGTGAGGTAGAATGATCGAATGGAGCACTCTATTGACAAATTGATCGAGATTCTTCAAATATAGAATGATGGAAAAATAAAGACAGAGAGTAATCAAAGATCGACACAAATTGGTCAAACTCATCCCTAATTAGTCCCAAATAATTACTAGACTGATAATTGATTATGTAGACTTGTGAAATTATCGGAAAGCTGCAAATAAATCCGAAAAAAAATTACTGAAAAATTAGAAATAGTGCATTCACCCCGCCCATTCTTCTTCTCCCACTTTGCAGTTTGCCTGAACAAGCCACATCCCTTTCCTTCCACTTGGGTATTGGATGATTGCAATAGAGGTACAACTGGATGAACTTTCTGAAAAGTCAACAAGAGGAATACCTTATAGTCGTAGCTGGCCTGCTTGATGAGTTCGGGAGCCATCCAGAAAGGAGAGCCCACGAAAGTGATCCGCTTCTTCACTGTTTCTGTCAGCTGCCCGGCCACACCGAAATCAGCCACCTTCACATCGCCCTGCTCGGAGACAAGCACATTCGCTGCTGAAATGGAGGAAACATTGAGGAAGAGTTACAGAGGAATAACAAGTAGTTTGTTTTTCAACTAGGAGTTGACTGAATTCTAAAAACTATTTGAATCTTCTGAATTCCGAAATTTTAAAAGCTGAAGTTCCGTATCTATCCAGTACAGCCCTAATTTTGGCACTCTCGTTTTTAATAAAATGATTGCCATCATTATTTGCCAAACCAGACACTGGTTCGGAAGCTATTTACTAACATTACTTTTAGCTGGGAATGAATAAATACGCACAGAGGGATACAAATCATCGTTACAAAGGGAATAGAGGAGTGATAAACAGCAAGAGACAGAGAGGCAGTAGCTGACAGTAAATGAATGAGTGAGAATGGACCTTATCATCGTAATGGCCCTGGTTGATGACCTCGGGAGCCATAAAGAATGGAGTGCCCACGAAAGTGTTCGCTTTTTTGCCACTGATCGTGGATAGGGCTGTCGACACTCCGAAATCCACTAATTTCACTGCTGCTGTCTTTTCATCGAACATTACATTGGCGCCTTGATTCGACATTTTAGAAAAAAAATAAAAGGACCCAACTTTAAGAAAAAAAAAACAAAGATTTTTACTAGTTTAGCTGCTAGCTTGCTACCTAATCTGATAAAAGATAATAGATCTGTGGGGATGTCAGAATATCTCCAACATTTTCTAAAGAAAAATTCAAAATTGGCTGCATGAAAACTTCAATCATGATAATCAGGGTCGTGCTAAAGTAAAAATTACAAGAATCGACACCGAATTCAGAAACTTGTGCACAGTCCTGATAACTTTTGATTCACGCAATATCATTATTATTTCTGTCACAGCAGCTTGCAAGAATGATAAGTAAATGTCGCTGAGTAGTTTTCGAGGCTTTCTAGGAGAAAAGTTGAACTAACCCTTGATGTCTCGATGGAGCTTGCGTTCCCCGTGAATGTACTCGAGTCCCTTGAGAATTTCTCTGAGAATTACAGCGATATGGGCTTCTTCCAACCGGCCGCTCTTAGTCAGATCCAGGGCAGAGCCTCCGCCCAGATACTCCATTATGATCCATAGCTTAGACCCCTGGAAACAGAATACTTGACTTTGAGGGTTAAATAAGAAAAGTCACTAGGAAAAATACAACTTTGTGTGATACTTCATGATTTTGAGGTTTCTGAACAATTTGCCCATTTGAAAATAGCACGTCTTCGGACATGGGAGTTAGGGGTATTGTAGGATAGAGAATTCGAGCTTTATTACGAATGACATATCATGTTGATAAGTTTCTATAGAAGCGAACCTTCTATCATAATTTTCATATCAAGACCAAAACTCTTCAAACCAGATAAATTTCTCGAAAGGATGACAGCGTGAAGATGATACTTTCTAGTTCTAGCTTATAAAATTCGTTCGAATGAATTATTGCACATGGTTTACCTTGAGGAAACTGCCATAGTACTTAGTAACATAGGGGGAGTCGCACTGACTGAGCACTTGGATCTCCTGCTGAATGTCTTCGATCTCGTCCTCCGCCTGCTCCAGGTCGATTATCTTTATCGCCACCACCTGAAACGACGAGTTCTCCTAGATATTACTTGGAAATGCGAAAGAATGAAAAGATTGCAAGTTGTAGTCGGGAGAAGAACGAAATTTCGTCTTACTCATGTTCAAGATACTCCATCGCTAATTCGTTTTGAAGAAAATTTGTTGTAGAAAATGAAAATATCGTGAAGCATGTAGGGCAAATCTCTACACGATTTATTGTAACTTTCAGGAAATATTTTCGTCTCGTCAAATGATGAACATTCTCACCTGCCCGTTCCGTCGATCGATGCCTTTGTAGACCTCGCCGAACGAGCCGCGTCCAATGCGCTCTTGCTTCGTGAAGATTTGCTCGGGATCCAGTTTCTGAAAGCAACAGAATTAAGGTTGGATAGAGAGGAGAACTCCGACTGTACTTGTCTGATTTACAATTCAATTCTATTGATCAGAGAATTTGGATAGAAAAAGCTGGTCAATGATGGATTTAGAGAGGGAAGAAATAAGTTATGCTAATTGATGCCGCGGTTTAGATAGAATAAAAAATGAAAGAGGGATCAAGAATCCTGTCCGAATTGAAAGATGACTGTACAAGTTAGACAGTCATCGGATTTGGCTGCTAATTCATCGGAATCAGATGTACGGCTGACTAATCGCAGCCAATCGAAACGAAGCAGAGAAAGAGGAACGGAGAATTGCTTGGACAGAAATGCAGAAAGGCACGCGACTACACGCAAAATACGGCGAATTTACGATCATTTGCAAGAAAAGGTGCATTAGAAAATGAGGGACAAGAATGGAAGTATGGAATGGTCGGGTTGAAATGGGAAAGAGACGACGGGGGAGAATAGGAACGGAAACACAGTTCGACAGTTTGACATTCGACCGCACTGGAACTAGTATGAAAATGAGCGGGGGAATACAATAACATACACATGAAGCGACAGGAGTAGAACATTGCAATCGAGCTGCGGTAAATCGATTGAGAACATTACTCTACAACTAGAAAAAAGGAGGAGTATAATTAGAAGCAAACCTATGCATAAAATTATATTAGTAGGTCGAGTAGAGAAGGAGGGAGAGAAAGAATGAGACAGTGACAGACAGGGGGCAGAGAAAACGAACAAACAATATGGAGAGAGGAGAGGGGAAGAGAAGTTTGCGGTCGTTGGGCCATCAAAGGGAATGGGGAAGGGAAGAGGGAAGGAAGGAGGGCGCTCTCGACCACAGATGCAGACACATCAATCGATATGCAATGCATTGGGCGATGGGGATGGAGTTGTCATCGTGCCCCTCCCGACCATTTCCCAGTTTCACTTGTTAATCTCGAAATATCCTCCCGAAATGGGGAGATTTCATCGAGAAAGGGAAGATGGGGGACAGCAAATGAAAGATAGAACAACAGCATCGAAAACAAACAGGAAATGAAACCGAGTCAGAGACAGAATAGAGACAAAGTCGCATCACTTCCCCCACAATGCTCGATCGAAGACGACAGCTCTCACAAATTCGTCTGCGTCTGCGCACTAAATTGCTGATAAGAGCGAGGAATGCACGCAGCATCCAACCACCTACTTAACTATGCCCAAAATAGTACGACAAAAATCAAACAGCCAAATATCTAGGTTTTGATGGCGATGAAAATGAAGAGGAAATATTTAGATGTTTTACAAAAACAACAAATTAGGCTACTCGGCCAAATTGACCCCGGAAATTTTCGATTTGATTAGTCGGCACGAGCGCTTGAACAAAATTCAACTCAAACCAAGACTTTCATCAGATGACAAATCGCAAGTCGACAAATTTTCCCTCTTTCTGATTTCAATTTCTTGCCTCGCTGCTTTTCTGCAAAGCACAGGATTTTTCGTTAACATTGGTTATCTGCATCACTTTCGCCATGTATAACGTGTTTTACGCGTCACTCGATTACTAGACGTAGAAGAAAATTTTAAATTTAACTATTTTAATTTGTTTTTTTTCTAGTGAATTTGGCCAATTAGAAAATGTAGATGCACGATGATCACCTACAAACGGGCCAAATTCTGCGATTAGGACGAAGAAAAATTGGAAACTAGGATCAGCCTAAAATTGATAGCGAAAACAACACCTAGGCGATTGATACAAATCCTCGAATTCGAATTTGCAAATTTTCATCCTCTAGGTGAAGATTCTGAAGAAAGGAGGGGACGAAATCGCCTACAGAATTTATGAAAAATAACGTTTCGTTAAGTAAAAAGTATTTGAAATAGACTAGATTTTCCAATTATCAATTTGTGTGACTGATTATCGATAATTACTCTTAATTAGGGCCGGAAACTGCGGAAAAGAAACCCGTGAAATTAGTTTTAAACTACGCGTTTATGCGATTTCGAACGGATAAGCGCTGCACTGTTTTTGGGACGCGGTAAAGAAAACGCGTCGCGGTCTGCATCCACATTGCCTCGATGTTAACGAAAAATCCCGTGAAAGTGGTCAGTCTGCCAACTGGTTGGAATGTCAACACAGCGAGTGTGGGTTGCGGCTAGCGTGCGGATTGAGGATGCGGATAGGAAGATTAATTTTTGGTCAGAAATTCAAGAAATTAAAAAAAATAATAATAATAAAATAGGAATTTCTGGCAAAAGTGAAATGCATCGGTAAAAATGGATGGATTTCGAGTGAAACGTCGATTTTCTTCACGTCCATCCACAAAATAGTCTTTGCAGCGCTTCAAATTTTATAATCGACGAAGAAAGTGGAGTAAAAATTTGGAAAATAACAAGAAAAAATAGAGCCGTAAAAATTAAGTTTAAAAGTGAGAACTTACACCGATTCCACCGAAAATGTTGTCAGACATGTTCACAACGATAGGCTAGTGAATCAGAGCATGGGATGATGAAGTTTCGAACAAAATTCACGAAATATAAGCGAATTTCGGCAAAATTCAGCGGAATAATTGGAAGAACCGAAGGGGAAGGGAGCGACGCGATTTACGAAATCGAGTGCTCTGTAAATCGAGCGCGAAATAGAACGCTAGGTAAATTCCCGAGGGCGTAAGAGCAAAAAAGGATTTTCAATCGATTTTTTACCTTTTTGTTATCAATGTAAGAAAATGCGCTGTGCAATGCTCGTTTGATATCTCGAAATACCGCAATGGGCAGGGCGATTGCTTTTTCCTTCTGCCTTTCTGACTAATTCCTCTGGTTGCATCGATTTAGTCATCGCCTGATTGCCTGATTACATTCGAATTGAAAAAGTCATAAACAGATGAGATAGAGAGGAAAGAGCACATTCTGAGGGAGATCAGTGATAAGAAGGAAGGGAAAAGAGGGTGACGGAGCAGCTTCTGATAAGGAAAGATGACTCCAAGATAGTACAGTCTATGAATCGCATTTCACACATTTTCATAAAAAATAGATTACACATCATGTGAAAATGAAATTGCACGGAGAATGATCGATGAATGAATCATGTGCCATATCTGGTGCAGAGACAAAATGAGCTATAGATTGAGATGAAAACTGTTGAAATTTTACAGATCACTGAGATCACAAATAGTTCTTTTTCCATTTTTAATCACTGGAAAGGTTTGCTATATTTTCATTAGATAGTGAGAAGAGAGATTTCTATAAAACTAGAAAAAGCTGTTTTGAAATTTTTATCACGGTCTTCAACATTTTTCTACCAACAATAACATTTCTCGACTTACCCCTTTAGCAAATTTCAACATGTTTGATTGTTGTGAACGATCAGAGTCATTCGAGTAAATGTACAGCAGCAAGGAGGGATTAGAATGGACGGTTTAGTGGCAACAATAGAAGAAGGCAATGCACTAATTGCTGATGCAAAGAATTGAAGAATGTGAAGGCAGACAGAAGAGGGAAGTTAGGAAGTGAGAGAACAGGAGCAAGGAGAGAGAATGAGAAAAAGACAGAGGGAGAGGGAGGGAGGGATATGCAGAGGGGCAGGGAAAACAAGAACGGCTCTTCAATCTTTCTTCGCTTGCAGCACTGCGTCGTTCTTCACGTTTGGACACGAAGGAGCAGTGAATGAGAGAGTGGAATAAATCGAGAGAGAGGAGAGATATAGAGACAGTTGACTGTCAACAGAGAGAGGGAGATGCTAGATGCGCAGGACTCTAACGAAATGAGAGACCGAGAAAAGTGACTGAAAGATTCAATAATTTAGGAAGTTGAGCTGAGCGGAGGGGATCATAACGAGAAATACGATCTAATCCTCTCATAAGCTGAGCGTAATCTGCCTACCTGCTTCGGATCCAAAGGCGGCGGGCTCTTCATGTTCCTTGGGGGAGGCGGCTCATATTCCTCCACACTCGATGCACGCGTTCGAGATTCCGGACTGCTTATCGAGAAAGGGGTGGAATAATCTGAACTTAGAAATGTCTTCAAATTTTTCTGGTGCTTATTCATTAATTTGATGAGTTTGTAGATATGTGAGAACCACACTAATTTGAAGCTCCAAGCTAGGTAGACTCTAATTGTAAATCAGAAGTAAAATATATAAGGATGAGGCGTCTGCAATGCTAAACTAAACTTTTCTATAAAAAATAATAGAAAGGATGGTCCGTAGCATGATTTTAGCGAAACATTTTCCCCCATGGAGGTTGTCATAGAATATCTGGCTTAAACTTTGAAATTTGATTTTCTGTTTACAAAAAGTAACAGGAATTGTTGTCACTCTTTTAAAGTAGAGCTACGTATGATTTTGGGGAACATTAGATTTAAGGGTGCTATAAAACTGGGTTCTGAAAAATCAGTCAAGGAATCCGATATCGGAGTTTAAAAGTTGAAAACATTTGGAATCCAATCAGTGTTTCATAATACCCTTGATCCCTGATTACATAATTTTATAAAGATTTTTATTTTAACATTCCCTAAAATACTTAGATCTAAACTATCGGAAAGTTTTCAAGAATGAGCAGAAACGTTTTAAAAATTTAGAAGAGCGATCAAAATGATTCGTTAAACTTTGAACGGAAAAAAATTCTTAATCGAAATAATCTCAAAATATCTTCGTAAACTCGAAACTTCCCTTAGATGACCGACGACATTTGAAGTAGACCCGTAAAAATATATGAAAGTCGTATAGAAATTGAAAAGAATTGAATAACAGATTGGTTATGAGTATGAAGAATCTCTTTTGTAATGACTATTTTCGTAATTACTTTTGAAAAAAAATTTGTTCAGAAAAAGCTTTAGGAGATGTGCTAAAAATTTGGACCGAGTTTACATTTAAATTCGAGGCTATAGAGTATGACATATTCATAACCAAATGAGGTAGAACTATGATGTTGGGGAGTTTTAGTCTAAGGAATGCTAAGCCAAAGCTTTCAGAATTTTGTTTCTTTTTACATGTATAATATGATGTTTCTAAAATATTTTAGCGTCCCGCACTTTTGGCTCACCTTGCAGCCGCGATACTTTTATCAAATTCATTAGAGTAGATCGTACCAGATGCATTTGATTTCCGTCCGCTAATAATATCCGGACTCTTCAGAGCGATCGTAGGCATTTTGTCAGTTTCCAGTGCTTGATTGATTCGTAAATCGTTAAACACAGATGATTGGTAGAGCCCAACAATTCCCTTGCCGTAGTTGGCAGGCAGATAGGGTCTGTCGACAAATCGACGTGGCTCTACTGAAAATGAATCACACCTCATTAATGTTTGTAGATGTATTTCGAATTATTACCAATTTCATCATCGATTAAGTAATTGGCAGAAGGCGCTGCATACAAAACATCCTGTGAACTGTGCATGACTAGCTGAGGACGAGGCTCCTTGAATGAAGGACTGCGATGTCCGTCTGCTGATTTGTGGGAAGCTGTGCGAGGTCGAGGTACTGGAGCTGGAGCATCTTGATCTTTCACGCCTGAATAAATACCAATTGATCTGATTTTCATTTCTTTCAAATCTGCAAGGAGACGGGTTTTTGAACAGACCTAGGCAGATATTCAGCAAAAACATAAGTTATAGAAAAGGGGATCAGCGGTGATCACTTTATTACTAAAATTCTGGACCATATCAACCATATGTAAAATCTCACATTTATTTATTTTCGAGGACCAATTTTTCGACCTAGGCAGACTTTTAACCAGAACTTGAAAATCATGGGTGTGCGGAATCTTGATTCCGATTCTAGGGCACAAAAATTGAAATCCGTTTCCGGGATGTCAAAAAAAATTCTGATTCCGATTCTGAATGTTTAAAAATCCGAATTCCACAAACCCCTTGTGAAATTGTTTAGAACGGAGTCCGCAAGCAATTTTTAAAATAGAAATATAATGCATAAGAGGATCTGAAAGCATTTTAAGAGAGTTTAGCTAGAGAAAGGATCCTACTTAAAGTCTAATCTAGATTTTATTTGAATCTGTAAATTTTGCAATATCGAGATTTGAAGGAGCCAAGAATATTGTATATCGCGAATACAATGATTCCTCTCAACATTTATTAGACTCCGTCTCGCTAATGCATCGCACAATCCCTACCATATTCTTTGACAGAATATCCAATTTCATTGTCCTGTGATTTGCTGGACGCAAGTTTCGAACGAAGATGTGCCATGGAAGGGAGCATTTCGTAGTTGCCTAGCTGCATCGGCTTCCGCTGGTCGAACTTCTCGATGGCAGTGCGCACATCCGTGTTGCGCGAGATCGTGTCCGTGAATCTGTTGTTGTCGATCATCTGGATATTTCTCTGAATTAATGAATAAGAATGAGATCAAATCAATCGATGAACGAATAATACTCCCGAAGGCAGAAAGAAATGATTGCAGCTGTAAGTGAGAAAGAAAGAGGAGAGAAGAGGACAACAGAACCAGGGCATGAAATAACGAAACAGTGATAAGCAGTGGAAGGAATGTGAGGTCGATTGGTCGAGGCGAAGGAAGAGATAAGGAGGGCTGATCGGGCAGAGGGAGTGGACTGGGGAGGATGCAGAATGACTGATGTTGGACAGAGACAGCTGATTGCCTTCATCGGGAAGAGGAGAAGGGAAAACAGGTCGATCGACACGAATATGGCAATGCCAAGTCGCAATCAAAGTATCTGCAGATTTACAATTGTCATCCCATATTTGCCAACATGTTTCGTCGGTTTTCCACGAAATACGAAGATTTTTCTCCAGACCTAGACGCATTTATGGCATTTTTGGCAAACACAAAAAATCAGCATCCATGCAGGACATAAAAATGATTCCTGAAATTGATTAAATTTATAGCTCGAAGAAAGCGATTTGAGATGGAAAATGAAGCTGCTTTGCCGAGTTTGCTTGTAAGTCTTGTGACAGAACTGGCACTTCTATTGTGGGGAATTCACGTAAATACAGCAGCAGCATTCATTCAGTAAATAATCGGGGAAGGCTGAGGGCAAAGACAGGTCGAGCTGAATGGAACAGTGAATGGAGAATGGAAATGGATGGAGGTGATACGCAGAGCTCTGACACTTTATTGCAGAAGCAGAAGCTGAAGGAGAAGCTGAAGCAAGCGGAAGGAGGAAAGAAGACAGGAGACCATCTTGTGAGCGAGAGCGAGTTACACATCACCATATAAGGTAAACAAAGCAAGGAAGGATAGAGACAGGCAGAGGCAGAGGTAGAGGTAGAGGCACAGATACAGAAGCAGAGAAAGAGCGAGATGAGACACATTCCGATGCGAGGTGCAGAAGCAAGCAGATGAACAGAGGACGAACCAACACAGTATTCGACAATCGAACGGTCAAATCGGATGTGTTCGTGCACGTAGCATTTTGATTCAAAGACTTTCGATTTTCAATGAGAACTTCATCAATAAAAGCGAAATAATCTGCCCTGCTGAACTAAAATATAGTGTAGCAGCACCTCAGTGACCGAAGCATAAATTATATTAAAAAAAAAAAAAACAACCAATAATTTGTGTATCTTTTAATATTTGTATTTTTCAAAAGTTAAGACAAAATGAATATAAATACTACCGAATAATGTGAAACAGATCTCCCGCTGCTGCTGCTTCATTTCATAGTCAGCTTCCACCCATCCTTCAATCCCTCCATTCTCCCTTCTGTTACTCTCACTTCTTCTTTTTGCATTCATCTTCTATTCTTCTCAAAGTTGGTAAAGAAATCCAAGGGATCGTTTTCGTAAAGCCGCCTGCCGCCTAGCTACAGTGGAAAGAAGAGGATTTAGGAAGTGAATGCAAAATACAGTTCCATTGCAACAGCAACAAAGAACCATGGCATCTTTGCCTTTGCATATTCATGGCACCATGCGGCTGCTTTCTAATCTTAGACAAAGTGGGCATTTCGATGAGAAAACAAGGAAGATTTGGTCAAACAGAGCATTTACGCACACTTTAGAGAGCGTTCGAGATGATCAGAGATGAACTATTCTGCTTGTCCATCAGATGTTGACTACAAGATTGCCCTAATCATGGATAGAAATTATAACAATTGCAATGTCCTGTTTCCGATGACTTCCTTAAGTTTTAGATTCAAATTTCGAAATTTAGCGAGTAAACAAGTAAATATCAATTTAAATGCCTATTTTAGGATTCTCAAACTCCGCTCCCTTGCAAAAATGCGTGTGTTAAAAACGTGGCAGTTTGAAATAAAAATTTTGGGAAGGAAGTACCTTTCAAACCTAAAATATAATAAAAGTCCACCCTTAAATCGACGATACGCCTGATAAAATGATTCTATGATAAAAAATAATGTCAAATTAATAGCACAATAAGTATTTCGCTTACGAAAACGTATTCATTTTAAGTGATAGGTTTTTGCGTTTTTTTTCGATCAGAGATTTATCATTTTTCTTCGAGGATATCTTATTTACAACCCAGTTCGCCTTTCTGTCCAAAAATTTTACTCCGAAACGTGACTTGGCATATGAACCTGGGAACCCTAGCCTATTTCAAACCTCCTTCTACTCATTGCTAAAATACATTAATGTAATTAATGTCGATGGTTATAGATTAGAACAGTAAAAGTATTGTTTCCGTCCGATTAATTGATGATAATAAAAAATATCGAATTTTCAACGTTTTAAATGAGTTATTTTGCGAATGCGCAAATACGCATTATTTAACGACACTTCCGACGAAAGGATAGCAAATTGTCGTAGAATAATGTGCATGTGTGTATTCGCGAAATGATTCATTCAAAACGTTCAGAATTCGATATTTCTCATTTTCATCAAGTAGTCGGACGCCCACAAAATTCTCACTAACAACTAATAAGGCTGTATCTAAAACCAGAAACTAAAATAGGTACTTCTATAAATATTTGATCAAGTCATACTAATCCGCTTTATTAGTAGATCGATAATTGTTCCGTGGTTATTAGCACATTTTAATTGATATTTTTCTATCACAAAATACTCCTACAACAGCTTAATTGTAACATGAAGTTTGAAACATGATGCGAAATGCTCATTTTCTGCAAAGAGTTAACATAAAAATAGCGAAAGACATAAAATATAGGAACAAGTCGAATGAGAATAAAAATGACAACAAAAATGCGGAGAAAGAATGCTAGTGTTTAGTGGAATGAGAAGCTGAGCCTCTGTTTCGCTCCTTTTTCCCTTCGGATTCCTTCTTTGACCAGTGCAATTTGCGACAAGCAAAGCATTGAAAAACAGGAGAACGGTTGGGAAAAACGAAGAAAAAAGGGAGCTACAAATTTGAGAAGAAAAAGACAACATAAGACAACAGACACACAGACAAGGCAAGGGAAAGAAGGGGAAAGGAAAAGCTGAAGCTGCAGAGAACAAAGAATGGGAAAGTGATTGACTAACGAGAGAAATGAACGGAACCGACACAAGTAATGCTATGCAATGAATAGAAAAGTTAAGGAGTAGAAAAGTAGGAAAGAAGAGACTGAATTAGGTAAATACTGAATACTCTGAATATTGTTATGCGAACAAATGAAAAATAAAATGGGGCATTATCAGTTATTATTTACACGATTGCATTTACAATAAGAGTTATGCATGAATAGATCCGTAGTGGGATCGAAAAATTCGATTTTAAATCGCGATTTAAGGTTTTCAGAATAGAAATAGGAAAAGAATTTTCCCAAAACCAATTTTTTGAAATTTCAAATCATCAATGGCAATAATAAAACTCAGCGAACGGTTCATAATTTTCTTTCGAAACATCTATCACAATTTATTCTGCCTGCTACAACAAATTGCAAGAAAAATGTGTATGTCAAAATTAAAGTGATACCTCATCAGAAATAAATTTCAAATTATGTTGATGGAGTGAGTTTATTAGCGACGAATTCTTATGTAGGATACCAAGTTAAAGTTCGAAATAATGAAAGAAGTTTTACACGTAGTAAATTAGAAGAGATTTTCAATTTTTTAGAATAAAAATTGATTTTATGAGTATTTCGAGAAACAAATTGAACATAAATCAAGAATTGAAAGGGAATAAGCAGTTAGGAGATCCTTGAAAACCGATTTGACTATTTTGCATTGCGATAAATAATAAAAATAACAATTAAGTAGCTTCTTGTTCCGAAAGCCTTTCCACCAATGGATTGATTTGAATTTCACCGTATGGCTCAGATTGATCAACACAGACAGCTTTCATCTGTGCCAATATCAGGAGCGAGATAAATTTTTGAGCAGCTTCTTTCGCAGTCTTGCATCGAACTGGACTGACAATATGAGAGAATTTCACCTGCAAATTCATCAATTGATTGCCATTACTTTAAATTTAAACGGATCCCGTTATGATTATAAATCGCGAACTACGCTAACATGATCACTGGTGTGTTTGACTCATATTTTATCATAACCTAAACAAATTCAATTTGTTTATCGCTCACTTGTATAATTTACTAATTCACTATGACCACCATTTGTAAAATTTATCAGGGGTTTCCCCCTTTCATCACACTTCTTATACCCAAAACCTGGCGAATTTTACAAACGGTGCCCATGGTGAACTGATATACAGGGAGCCTTGCTTATCAAATATTATGATTTAAACTTCAGAAAATATAGATCAACTTTAGTAAGGCATACTTCTCGTTAAGTGAATGATAAGGCATGACATGTTTTGTCTTGTTCCAAGCGTTTGTGCACAATCGAACATTTATCGCTAACCTTCTCCTCTTCATCGGCTGCCTTCACGACTTTCTCCAGCTTGATATCTTCGAACAGTTCGTTGCATCGCTCTGCCCATTTTGCTCGTTTAGCCTCCTCGCTTATCTCATCTTCTTCTTCATCTTTATCCTCTTCGCTGATCTGCGGCCTGCTGAAGGGATCATCCAGCTCCAAATCTCCAAAAGGTGGTTGATTTTCAATGTCAGCCATAAATTCATCTGAAAAGAGAAAAATATGTTTGATTTGAAAACTTGTCTACCACCTCCTTGAGGGGCGAGGGGGATGTCTTCTGGGTGTCCACCATAGACATCCTGCTGCCCGAATTGATCCAAATCTTCTGCTTCCATGTTGATATCATTCAACTGAAAGGAATTATGAAAATTAAAATACTTGTCGAAATTCAAATTGCGTACAGTATTCTCATGAGCAATCGCTGGCTCCTGCAGTTGCTCTTCTTCCAATTGCAGCTCCTCTGCTCGATTCGACTTCTTCAGTTTCGACATTTGCAGACAGGTTTGGTAGAACTGAAATATCAGATTTTCAAGATATATTGACCAAAATCAAATTGCCTGTGTAAGAGAGTTGCGATGCCTGGAAATAGGAGCGCAGGTGCGATTCATCAAATAGTTCAAGCTGCCCTCCATTTTGATTCTCAGCATTTTGAGACTGGGAGGAGCTAATTCGATTTGCTGGATCGTGTCACTGGAATCGACTTCTTGCGGTTCAATTAAAATCACGAGTCTTACGAGTAATCAGCGACGTTCTGTCTCATCTCCTCGTTGCTGAGTGCAGTCACTTTGTCGAAGATCGCCTTGCGTCTCTGCTTCTTCTTCTTTCTGATCGGAATCAATGGTCCCACAACGTCGTCGTCGTCGAGTTCCTGCTCATCTTCAATTTCCTGATCCAGATTTGGGTCGACTGGAGGAGGCAAAGGTGGCTGATCCATGATTGTATCAGGTCCTTTCGGATAGGAAATATTGAAAACTAAAGAGTTTACCATATAAAAGTTGAATGACAAATTGCAAAATTACCTTGATTCGATTCGTTAGCTATCTGAGTTTCACGAGCAACTTCAGCTTCAGTAGCATTAGCAGCTGTAGTTTGAATATCATTTGAAGGAAACGCTGCGGCAATATCTCCGATCGGAGTAATATCATGTGGAATCGATATATCATGCATCCCGAACGATTGTCTATCGACCTGAATCGGAGTCATGTTGACATCAACCGGGCCAACATCGTTGAAACTGAAATTATCATCTTCTAAATAAACGCAAATTGAAGTTACTTGGTGTAGGTCTGATTGAATCCTCCCGGATGTTGAAAATGATCTCTGGATAGGTTGAGACTTTGCATCGGCGTTTGGTTGGAGTCTCCAATGAGTGCCTCCCAGTCACCAAAGTCGTCGTTGCCAAAGAAGTGTTTGTCGGCCAGAGACACAAAATTGTCGTCGATCAGTGCAATGTCCTCGGGACGACCCCTCTGCTCCATCACATGTTCGTCTTTGTCAACGTCTAGTTCGAGAGAATGAACACCCTAAGCATTTTGATAGTGTGCATTTGCACAAAAGTAACTCGTTATCTTACTTTCGGAAGCACATTTGGATCGTATTGAGATGGTTCACGAGAATCGTGTGGAAACGCTTCGATGAAAGGAATGAAGCCGATTCGATCGGCTGCAGTCGTTTTGACTCTGTCGAACACTTCGCACAGATCAACCAGCAAGTAGCCCGTTTTCTTCGAATAAATTCGTGCGATGCCGAGAATCAAGTGACCGGTCGTTCGCAGAGATATTTTTATCTGAAATTTTCGAGTTCCTACTCATTCTGTGGTTGAAGTAAACAAACTGATGGTCGAATGACTTGATCGACAGCATCTTGAATATCCGAATCCAGAATCTGCCGCCTAGATAATTTCTTATCCCAATGAGCGGCAAGCCAGATCCTTGACAGAGGCCCATGTTTAGCGAACACAAGTTGATTATAGAACATACTGAAAATTGAAATAAAAGATGGTATTCCTTAAATAACTTTAAGAAAGAAGTATTCAATTCAATAAAACATAGATAGACGAAAAGTGGTGTAGAAAGTCGCGAACAAATAAATTCTTCGTAGGTCCATTTTCCCGCGCAACCACCCATTGCACAGTGAGGAGAAAGACTCCGCCCACTCCTTTTGCTGCATTCTTCTGAGGTGGTCTTGCACCTTCGAAATAGTTTGAAAAATGATCTGTACAATTAGAATGATTCCATTATTCAATAAGAATGGAATTAAACTGTCTATTTCTAAATGTATGTTTAACAGAATAGAAATTGATGAGTCATAATTCATGCATTAAGACAAAAATTACGAATAGATCATGAAACAGTTCGGATCTAAGTCCGCTACGGTCGCAGCCACCATAAATCTAACACATGATCTTCATTTTGGTACTACGTTATAGCCAGAATTTGAACAATTATTTTCCCATTTGAATGTTTGGATCAACGATAGATAATAAAGTTTCTTAGAGCTATAAAAAGGATGTCTTAAGCCTCTAATAGAAAGCCACGAGGATTTTAATTTTAACCCCATAATTTTCGGAAAAATCGAGATTTTCAAACCGCCATAACTCATCATCTAATGATTGTAGAAAGTTAGAACCAATAGTAAACATGCTCTACACGCTCAAACGAAAGTATAAAACACTCCTGTGATGATCTCGGTTAGATATGGGTAGTTCTAGCATTTTGAGGGTGAGTCTCTATTGAAGGGGGCTTCAAGTGGTGGTTTCACGGAATTTATTCTTTTCAATATAATAATAAAAAAATATATTTTACACTTCACATTTCATACGTTTATCATCGAATTGAGCGATATCGTTATCGATCCTTTGTTGCATCGGTCAGAAGTGACGCATCTCATCGAGTATCGAGTGGCCGGCCACTCACAAGCAGATTCGATTCCGATCCTTTCCATCTCCATTCCATTCGATTTCCTTTTCTTCCCCTTTATTTTCTCCTTCTTCTGCTCACTGATCGATGAGTGCATTCACTTATCCATTTCACTACCATTTCGCAGCTATCCTCTCAGCGTTTTACGAATTGTTCACCTCTTTTTAAGGTTTTTAAAATTAAATTGCTGACAGCGTTCTAATTTCCGGTCACTTTTGGCCGAATCTCTTCGCATGCCATCTCAGATATCAAATTACCTGCCTTGGTTTGACCAAAGCAACTCATGCGGAAGTCAACCTACCTGAGTAAGGAACCCTTTCGCATCGGATGAAATGGGTAAAGCCATGAAACGACTATAGACATTTATACCTTATTCAATTTTTACAAATAAATATTGTATTTATCGTTTCTTTCTTTAGCATCAGCAGTTCATTTTGTGTTGCATCTCTTTGCGCAGTGTCAGTTACAAACACAAACAGAACAGTGATTGTTTCTGAATGAATGGGATTGTTTGGGATAGCTTCTTCTCGTCTCTCTGCTCTTTCTGCAAGTACAGAACAACAAGTCGCCACTCCCTCATTTTTCATTCCTCCCAATTCTCCTTTTCTGCTTCAGCTTCAACTCCTTCACATTTGCCGACTAAATTCCTTCATTCCTGTATTTTGCTCTGCTTCTCACTCAAAAACACTCGAATGCTGTCCTAACTGCCAAATTTATTTGCCTTCGTTCATTTTCAATCATGGATTCGATTTGCAGCTATTGGAGTAAGAAGTCGATATTAGATCTGGATGAATTTTGATAATCCAAACGATTTTCTTGAATATATTCAGGCTGGCGAGTTGGCGGAATTTACCCTCGTCGTATGGATAGATTGGAGTGGAATCGGCAGGAACCAAATGAGAACAATCGATTCTTCAGTAAAATGAGGGTTCAACAATACATGTAAGGGCTTTTTATTTCAATAATAATTGGCCAATGAGATTCGAGTATTTCAGCAAAGAATTGCCATGGATCATTGTTTCGATAGAGACTGTTCTACTTGTCGCATTTCTTCTCTGCTTTTTCGCCTACGTATTGAGCAGACCTAATTGTGTAGGTTCAACGTGCAAAGAGATCCGGGGTGTTCGTAATTCCGATTACGATTTCGTTCTAGAGTCATTTTACCAGAAATTTCTAGAAATTTTTCCAAGAGTGCAATTTCTTCGAATATGTCCTGAAAAACTTCAGAAGTAATGTATCTAGCTTCCATAAAGTAGCTACATCCGTTAAAATCCATCGAAGTTCAAAATTTGAGTGATTTGTCAGTGTTCAAGCCAATATTCTGATTTTGAATTTTTCAAAGCGAAGTTCCAAACACCGGTGAAAAGGGTTTGCCAAATTAAACTTGAAAAATTTCGAAAGTGACGTTGTGATTTTGAAAAATCATGTAACTTAAATCAGCCTAACAATTGTATGAAAACAATGTTGTTCTTAATTTTCTAGATCAAAATCATCGGTCAGATAACTTTGTTTAGATTTGCTCTGAAACACGAGTCATCGAGAGCTTCGATCTGAAGAAATTGCCTGTTTCTACATTTCATAAGATGCAAACATGGACACGACCGATTACCACGAAGAGACCGTGGGGAGATTTAGGCGTTCCATTTATTTCAGGCATGACTTAATGAAAGAAAATAGAAGAAGACCAGTTTTAGAAACAGACGAAATCGACGAGCCCGGGGTTGAATATAATAAACCGACTACCACGACATCGTCATCATCAACAACAGCAATAAAAATAACAACAACATTGGAGCCAACATCGGAAGAAACGACGACCGAAGCAATATCGCACAATGCATTCACCAAAGCTGCAATTCACACCGATTACCCTGAGTGTAGTGAGATTGGAAGGTAAGAACACTAAATTAGAAGGAACGAATATTTTCGAACAATAGATCGATACTTCTTCGAGGAGGAAACGCAGTCGATGCGGCTATTGCAGCCTCCGTCTGTCTGACAGCAGCAATTCCGCACAGAGCAAGCCTTGGAGGTGGTCTGACCATGACAATACTCAATGGAAGAGATTGCATGACTGTGAGTGCGAGAGAAACTGCACCTGCATCAGCTAGAGCGGAATATTTTACACAGAGAAGGGAAGAAGCCGTTCTTGGTAGGTGATAAAATCAAGTTCTTAGGAGTTCGTCAACACTTTAGGGGGAAAAGCCTGTGCAACTCCGGGATTCTTGAATGGGCTCTATAGAGCTTATGAATCGTTTTCATCTAAGACCATTCCGTTTCGTCAACTTTTGCTGGTAAGAGTTTCATTTTTGCATACCTATTATTGAAAAGAAAAACTTTAGCCAACCGCTAGTATTTGCGAAAGAGGAATTAACGTTACTGCAGATTTGGCAGAGGAACTGAAGAGGCATCGATCCATGATCATCAACGACGTTTCCATGAAGTTCGAATTGTTGAAATTTTAGAAAATCGAATCGCCATCATTTTCAGAAACGTATTTACAAACCAGAACAACTACACCTTGTTAGGAGAAGATGACATAATGCATTGTCATCAGTTGGCCGCCTTCCTAACTGAAATGACTGAGTATGCGGATCCGTTAGACTACTTCTACAAAGGAGCTATGGCTGAAGCAATTGCCAAGGAACTCAAAGAAGCTGGTAATACTAAATTCCTAGCATACTGATGAGCATTTGACAGAAATAGATAAGGGTTTTTATGTGAAACTCTGTCTTTGTAAAATTTCAGCTATTAGTCTCTAGATGAAAATTATTCTTCAAAGAAGTTAAGCAGTATTTGAAATATAAAAAAATGAATTCTTTGATCAACTGTAATATGCAAGACATGACTTTAGGCGGTCTTATTGCAACACATGATTTGGAGGATTATGAGTCTGAAATGAAGCCAGGCCTTCGAGCACACGTCACAGATGACTTGTCTCTTTGCGGACCTCAGCCACCTTCAGTCTATCCTCTCGTGCAGCTGGCTATTGCTGCCGCGTTAGGCGAGATAGCTCGTGTATTACGTTATAATTAAACTCCCTTTCAGATCTGAATGATACAGACCTGTATTCTATTCAGCAACAAGTGTGGGAGTTGAGACAGGCCATTGCTGACCCTTTGTTCGTGCCGGAATCGACTCACATTGCCATTTCTATGCTGCAGCAGGAGGCTGTTTGGAAACTCGAAGATAAACTCAACCAAGGCATCAAATTCGACAAAGAGGCATAGAATTCGTAATTATAAACCATGATGGATTGGAATTGATAACCAAAAATTTGGAGCTAGAATCAGGAATTCATACTCGCAATTTTTATATTAGTTCGGAATCAAGGCCGAGTTAAAATTTCGGTTTGAAGATTTGAGTTTTGATTATTTTTGGACCATGAAAGTTACGATTTCGTTTTCTATGAAATGAAAATTCCATAGTAATTTTCTTTAATTTTAAATTTGCATCCGGTTTGAATTAAGTAGTACTTTTGAAAGGAATGGTCCGAATTAAGGTTTTCTCAACGAATTTGAAAATTTGAGTCCATATAAGAAGTTATTTATAAAAATCGAGTATGGGGTGGTACCCAAGAAGTCGATCCTCAAATTTCGAGCTGATTTTTTGTCCCTGGGGGTTTTCGACCACGCTAATTACGAATATGACGGTTAAAACCCGATCCGACCACTTGTTCCACATGTTCCGGAAGGTCCGCATACGGTAGTTCCATAAAATTCTATTTTCGTTATTCGGCATGGGAAAAATTCAAATTTGATATCAAAATGCTCGAAGAGACCAGCTGAACACGATTATGAAAAGACCTCGTCGAAATGACACCGAATAAGGAAGTTATGATAAGCATAGTGAAACATATGAAAAATATCATATCGATTTTTCGCTTTTTTTAATTTTTAATTCTTTAAAAACCCCAGGTTCCGTGAGTTATTTATACTGGAAAGTAGCCCAGGTCTTCTAGTTTCTGGAACACTTGACCGTTTTCCTATAGACTGCCCGCTAGCGGAGAAATGGCACTTCTTCGAAGAGTTGTCATGACTCACTTTTGCTTAGTTTGATTTGAAAAATTCAGAACTTTTATAATTCTAAACCAAATTCCATGATTCTTTTTTTATTTTGTAGGTTTTGAGCGTGAGAATAAAGTGAAAGTAAAAATAATTTTTTTAGAAATAAATTTTATCGGTAAAAAATTACCCGAAGTTACCTCATACACCCGTACTGGGTTTACGGGTAAATGGCGTTGGAAAAATATGTCCTTCCAGTATGTTGCGTAGAATGACATGACGAACAACTTTTGTTTCAGAACCTACCCTGGATTCATTACCGTTGGGACTCCAGAATTTTTTGAAGTTCGACAGCCAAATTCAGCATAATACCGTTTTGACAGAAATTTTCAAAAAATCATATCTCCCTGTGTGTGCACATTCTAGAATAAATTCTGGATACAATTTGTTCAATTTGAAGAGCTCTACAAGATTTTATTGAAAATTCCAACTTTAACTCACATTACCCTTGTAAATACAGTACGAGTATATAGGGTAACTTAGGCTAATTTCTCCCGCCAAAATTAATTTCTAAAAATTTTCTTTATATTTAGAATTTATTCTCCTACTCAAGATCTACAAAGTAAAAAAAGAATCATGAAATTTGGTCCGATACACAGGGAGATATGAATTTTTTAAATTTCTTGTAAAACGGCACTTTGCAATAATTGATTATTGAACTTCAAAAAATTCTGGAGCTTATACAAATGTGAATTCGAGGTCAGTCCTGAAACAAAAGTTGTTCAGCATGTCCATCTACGCAACATACTGGAAGGACGAATTTTTCCAACATCATTTACGCGTAAACCCAGGACAGGTTGAAAGGTGTGCAATTATGGCGCAAATAAGTGCGCATTTCTGCAGAAATCGTTATTCAAAAAAATTATCTTTTGATGCCTGATAAACTGAATATCAATAGTAATCAAACAAAAAAAGAATCATGGAATTTGGTTTAGAATTATAAAAGTTCTGAATTTTTCAAATCAAACTAAGCAAAAGTGAGTCATGACAACTCTTCGAAGAAGTGGCATTTCTTCTCTAGCGGGCAGTCTATAGAAGAACGGTCAAGTGCTCCAGAAACTAGAAGACCTGGGCTACTTTCCAGTATAAATAACTCACGGAACCTGGGGTTTTTAAAGAATTAAAAATTAAAAGAAGCGAAAACTTAATATGACATTTTCCATATGTTTCACTATGTTCATCATAACTTCCTTATTCGGTATCATTCCGACGAGGTCTCTACAGAATCGTGCTCAGCTAGTCTCTGCGAGCATTTTGATACCAAAATAGAATTTTTAAAAGCTATTGGATGCGGACCCTCCGGAACAGGCGGAACAAGTGGTCGGATCAGGTTTTAACCGTCATATTCGTAATCAGCGTAGCCGAAAACCCCCGGGTACCAAATATCTGCTTGAATATTGAGGGTCAACTTCTTGGGTACCACCCCCCTTTATAAAAAACTCGATTTTTATAAATAACGTCTCATATAATAAGAATCAAATCGCCGGAGTTAAACGTTTCAAAAGGAGAATCAGATTTAGTTGCAACTTTGATAAATTGCCAAGAATATGTTATTTAAGATTGAAGCTGCCGAAACTGGCTCGGCTTCTCTGTATGTGGTCGATGAAAAGGGAATGGCCGTTTCACTCACAACTTCGATGGGAGACAGGTAGAACTTCCAGAAATGTTTCATACAATGTTTGAACTTATCAGATTTGGCAATCGTTATCTAACAAGACATGGATTCTTCATGAACAATGCGATGAGTGCATTTACGCTGCCAGAAGCAAATTCAGGAGTAGCAAAAGCTGAATCTGAACCGAATTCTATGCAACCCGGAAAAGCACCGCGCACTAGGACAAGCCCTGTGATCGGGCTGAAAGAGGATAAGGTTTTTCATAATGATAATTTTTCAACAAATATTACTTTTAGCTTCATTTTATGGCTGCTGACACTGATTTTGTCTCGTTAACTTCGTCAATTTATTCCCTGATCTCACAAATTCCTACCGCAGAAGGAATAACTCCCATTCTGGCAATTTCTGAGAGGGGAATTATGAACATGCAGAATGCAGACACTGCACACTTCACGGGTTACTAAAATTAAAAATTAATCATGACATTTCGTGACATTCAGTTAATTTGCCTCAGTTTGTCACAGCAGCTATTATTTCTGGGTCAATATTTAATTTAGTATTTTCGCAATTCTCCGTAGTCTATTTTCACCAATTTGATATATGCATGTGTTAGTTCAGATTGATATTTTGCATGTGTTGAAACCTGCTTTACTTTTCATCTCTAAATTATGATAAATCATACCGAATGGTGTAATGAATAAGAAAATGATCAGCATTTCATTTTTATACGTACTTGTGTAAAATATAAAAGGGTTTCGATCGAATTTTCTGAGAAAGACCATTCAAGATTTCAAATTAAAAGAAGAAAAGCAGTTCTCAAAACAGTATTCATTCATTCAGTTTTACGTTTTTTCTTGAGACAATTTATTCTTTCCACTTTAAAATTTGAAAATTCCTAATAAACAAAATTTCTTAATGAATTTTGCGAGTTTGACGAACCAAAATGTCGAATAAGAAAATGCAAATTTGGTTCGTTGAACAGATTATAATATTTTTTCTATCTTTCGACAATTTGAAGGAAACGTTATTTTCAAATTCGAAGCATTTGTTCATCAAACGTACACGATGCCTAATCTAATCTCGAGCTTCTTCATATATATCCGACAAAGATTGCAGACCAGGAGCTCGCATAAAATCTCTATCTCCAACTGTATGATGCTACATTTTCCCTCTTCTTTCAAAATAAACGCATCATCAGCATTTAGGAATGGAGCCAATTTGTGAGAGCGTCAGGTCTGCTATTCATTGTCAAACATCTATTTTAGAGTTGAACACTAAATTTTGTTATAAATAATTAGTCTTTTTTTAATTGTCCATCTATCCTTTTCGAAAAAAAAACTTTTTGTGGCATATGTAGAGTAGAATTCTACATCTATTCCAGAAAGAATTCTTCAAAATGGATGGACAGGTTGTTAAAAAGAAATCTAACGAAAATTTCAATGACAATTAAAAAATACTACCGATTTGTAACGAAATTTCTAACGTTCAGCTCTAATCCATTCACCGCTTCTTGATAGTTGGTTCATCGTATCCAAATCCAACATATTCGGACTCAGGGAAAGTCACTGTGCATTTGGGCAGAGCCATTTTGAGATGTCTGGCGAACGTGAGGCGGTGCGCGACGTAGGGCAGGAAGTAGAAATGAGCGCGACGCAGCGACTTCAGACGGACCAGCCAATAGACTGCCGAGTCTGACACTGACGGGTTGAAGGCTATTTCCTGAAACAAACTATCATTCATCTAATCCTGACATTCTTAGAAGTCATATGAATTTAGCGTAGCTAATTGTTCTGCATGACTTTCCAAACTTGTATCTTTACACATTCTTGTAGGCCCCTTGTATTAGGCACCGCTTAGGCACCGGCACCGTCTGTATTAGGCACCGGATTTTAGGGTGAGAGAGTGTAGGCAAAGGGGAGAAATAAGAAAAATAGCCGGTGCCTAATACAGACGGTGCCGGTGCCTAATACAAGGGGCCATTTTTGTATGCTCAACCGCAAGTTGATATTAAAGGTGGCTTTCAAAATATGAGAATAAGTGCAGCAAAATTCTTGTCCATTTTGTGAAGATTTCGAAAAGATAAATTCGAGAATAATTTACGAAAAATTGAAGATAAAAATAAAAAGGATGAAAATACCCACAATGTCAGTAACTGTGTCGGCAGGCCGTCCCATAGCCAACTCGCGAATGGCATCGTCTGTGAAATAATCGCAGAAATTGAGCTTGAGTTTATTGATTCGACGGCACTCGGAGAAGTACTTGAAGCCCTCGTTCGAAATCGCTGAATCGGATGCATCCACCTAGAAATGAGAAGAATGTTCGAATCGGAGATGTGTCAGAACGAGCATTTTAGGCCCCCTGTATTTGTCAACGGTTTTTTCTCTTCTTTTCCTGCACCCCCTGGCCTCCCTATGCGTTGACAAATACAAGAATCTAGTATTTTATAATTCTAAAAATGGAATTAAATTATTCACCAGAACAGAATCATAGCGTTGAACAAGAATACCCCATAACTACTAGAATTTTGATTCATTATTTGACCAATGTACTTCTAATCTGAGGAATTGGCTTACATTGGTGATGTACAGTCGAGGCGCATTTGGGTGCTTCTTCTCGTAAGCCAGATCTCCCTGCACAATTGGGAGCGTCATCCTAGTCTCCTGAAATTTAGTTGATATTAACATGATCTAGGCATCGTTTGGATAAACAATAACTTTCAAAAATGATAGAAAGTTCAATGAACGAGTCAAAAATTCAGCAAGAAGCGAATAAGTATTAGCCCTTTACAAAATTGAATTTATCGACAAACCAGGAATGAAAGAAATGAAAATTTAGAAAGTCGTTATAGAAATCAGGAACATGCCTCGCTTCTTATTCTCTTTTTCGCATGCTCTTTCATGAAGCGAGGGGGTTTGGACGCACTGCAGATCCCTTGCCTAAGGTTTTGAGGCAATACACTTGGCGATGGTTATCTACTGGTGAAAATACAGAAATCCCTTAGAACTATTTTCAATGAGCATTAGCAACCAACCTCTCTGCGTTCGATGGCTTTATCCAAATATTCTTTCATCTGCTTCTGCGAAGTGATCGTCACGTCGTCACTCATCTGCACGGCCGTGGCCCCGCACTCCATCAGCCACTCCAGACACGCCAAATCAGGGCCGATTTCTGTCACTCGCTTTTCTTGGTATCTGAAAACTTCATGCCAATTCATTTCAGCGAAAAGCGCTAACTTATTCGATGTCATTTCGGCAAACCTTCTTCGCAAACTGTAGATTTTGAAGCTGCCCGTCCATTTGCTGAGGTCAGGCAGCGAAATATGACGAACATTCTGAAAATATAAAATGAAAAAGCAAAAATTAGAGTTGGTAGAAAACCTGAACAAGTATCCGATTTGTAACTCTTGTAGCCTTCGAGCAGCAGGGCCGGAGAATGCACAATGCTGACATCGGTCGACGAGCAGGCCGCTGCAATGAATTAGTTTATTCTTGTTTATAAAAATAGAAATATTTTCGCGAAAATGGGAAAAATTAATGCGAGAATAAATTTGGAAGAAAAGTACGCGTAAACGCAAACGCATGCGTTAAAGAGTCGATTCATTGATTTTTTCGTCCAATTTCGTCGATAATTGCCTAATCAAGTTGTTGTTTGCTATTTTTTATCATTTCTAAACAAGAAACATTTGCGAACATGAAAAAGCCCGTCATTTTGAGATCCTACTCACCTAAATTGGACGCATTTTATGAGCTCTGAAAGCTTTTGAAACAAGAGCAGCTTTTTGGTTTTGCATAACTCGATTCAGTTTTCAGAATTGCTATGAATTTTATCTTACAAGATAAGATGGTACACTCTGATATCAGCTATCTTCGAACAAAATGAATAAGCAATGTTTTTATTGAGCATTCGACAAATTAGACAAATTTTCAGGATACATTTGAGTTGATAAAGTAAAATGAATAAATCAGTTCAACTAAAAACTAAGCAGTAGCGAGCTGTATAAACTTTGTCTATACATATAGGATGTCTTTTCATATTTTACCATAATTTCAGATCACTTTTTGGCTCATGATACTGAAATACTATTCGAGTGCAGTTGCTTCGGACCATGAGATGTAACTTGAATAACTTTGACTGATTCTTTCATAGTCGATGGTGTAGTAGTGTTGCTCTTCTAAAATTGTTCTTTTTCTTTTACATGCATACGTACATAAACTACCTTGATCAATCCTCTCACCAAGAAAAACAGGGTGATTATTTGAAAGCATGGTCCATATCGGACAATAATGTTAACAATGGCCTGAAAGTCTTTTTTACTGCTTTCTTGGTATGAAATTGAACTTATCCTAGTGTGGACCCATTGCTTATATTAGAAAAGTTACTGCTCAAGGTTTATTCAGAAAACAATTCCTAATTTCACAGCTGCTTTTTCTAAGCACATGACGCGAAGGGGTATTTTGGTTCCTCAAAGCACGATTAACCGAGTTCTATTCTCAAAAATTCAAAGCAACATTCATGTGCCTCCTATCCGACGCAAAACTGATTATCGTTTATGTAAAAGTGATAAGATCGAAGGATTCATTATTTAGAACGTTCTTTTTAGGATTTCTCAGCGCATATTTCAGGATATGTGTTGGAAAAAAGCCTTTCCATTTCTTTTGTTAGTTAATATGAAAATTGATTATTGATAATGCTTACTTGTATATATGGTATCACATTGCTTGGCAAATATATAACATTGCCCAAACATATATCTAAAATATTCTAGTAAGTTCTCTCAAACTTCCAACTTTGAAGCTATGAAACTGGTTAATTTATGTTATTTTTCGTTAAATTGTGAGCAATTTTCATTGTTTCAAAAAAATTCTTTCGATACCATCGTTCTTTTGGGTAAGAGTGTTTTAAAATATCTCGAATCTCGGCATTTTAAACCAGAGATTGGTTACAAATATAAACGAATGTGTGATCTGATGTATTAACCAAGTTTAAGAAATCAATTATTTACACAGATTCGTCCTCTTGATAGACTTATTACATATGGAAAAGTTATTACAACGAAAACGTTAATTTTGCACAGGATGTTTAAGATATTGAAATTAAAATATTAATAGAACATCCTACCTATAGGTCCCTGTTTTTGATTTTCCCAAGTGATGCAAAAATAAAAATATAGTTGACCAATAATTAAATCATTTGTTATCACTTCGCATAAAATCTAAACATTATACATATTTATTTTCAACATAATATGATGCAACGTTGACCGGGCTAACTTACATGCGCCATTAGGTATCGATTTAAGCGTCGCTCAGAGTTTCTTGCACTTGGGCTCAGGTTGCCATACGAATCAAAACACCGCTTTAGATAAATAAACGCGGCAATGCTAATTATCGTCTGAGCATAACTTGCTATGATCGGAACTATTGTAAAATAAAGATCCTAAAAATTATCTACATAATTGACATTAATAATTTGTATTTTGATAATAGTCGTTTAACTTACATTCCATTGTTGAAGAGCCATTACATATAATCGTATATCAGCAGTATCAACAGTTTGAAATTCGTTCAAGTAGCCAATTACAAAAGCAGTTAGTTGGGCGATACAGCCAAAAATAATATGAACTCCGACCGATATCCAAAATATAATGGCAAATAGCCGAGTTATTTTTTCGTCACGGTGACTAAATTGAATAATTTTGTATCAAAAATGATGTGCATGTGGAAGAATTTCCAACAGTGAAAATGTCCTAGCTCTATATATCGTAGCTGCAGTCGAAACGAATCTTATGGCCATCATTAACCATGTCTGTTGAAGCATAGCAAACAAATCAAATAATAATTTCTGCAATTCCATTTGTCAGCTGTTAATACAAATTTTAACTAATTAGATTAAAGTCAACTTTATATGTCAAATGAATTTAAAATAAAGTGGTATTTTAGTTATTTGGAAAAGTTGCGACAGAAAAGTAGAGAAATTATAGCGAAATAATGTATGGAAAACTACAATAATACAATCCATACTATTTCACAAAATGTTGACACTTTTCTGTAGCAACCTAGATGATATTTTAAGCGATTCGCTTAAATTGTAGATAAATATTGATTGATACATATGACTAAATTTTTAAATTATGTTACCCTGAATTCGTTAGCATCTTGGCAGCAAAAGAGTATAACTTCATAATAGAGAAAAAACAAATCCTAAAGTATTATTCTGCTTCAATGCATATATTGAAAATTACCATAAAAATAATAATAGTATAAAACTTACATATATCGTTGAACAGATAAAAAGGAGTATAGTTAGAATGAGTAAGATGACTATTAATTTTTCGAATTGTGAAAAGTGTTCACTTTTTCGAAATAACCGATACATCATAAATATGGCGATACAAATCGACACGAACGAGATGATATGAAAAATGGCCAGGGTTTGATATGCTATAGATGGATTTATTTTTGAAGATAACATCAATATAAAACTATTTAACTAACTTGTATAAAGTCCATCTAGATTAAGTATGATGGTTTTCCACGTAAGGATGAGTTTGTAAAGTAATGAATCTGATGTTAAAAATTCTAAAATAGTAAATCGTTACCGAGATTTATAAAAAAAAAAACTGCAGAATAGTATGTAAAAATAAGTAGGCTGGAAAATGAATTTACCTTCACAAAAGCCATAACTCGTTGCATTAGGTGTAGGTTCAAGGCACCAAGACATTCGATTTTGTGAATTGTTTCTTTAATAATAATAATAATAGATCTGTAGAATGACAATTTGAGAAAAATGATCTCAATACAGTACGATCTAGAAAGGGTAGCGCTTTCGAAACAAAAATAACAAAACTTGAAATGGATCGAGTAGCAATGAAAGACGTTGCTTAGGCAATAGCTTTGTATTTATAAGACTCGTCTAACTTATAATTATGTAAATTCAATTTTACTCTAGCTATATTCACCCTATGTCTTGCGAAACGATTAGATTTGTATGTAAAAGTTGCAGAAGGTGCAAGACTAGAAAATTGACTTTTCAGACGATTCAAATTTGAGTCTGTCTTAAGATTTGTCTTACCAGTTTAACAAATAAAATAGTTTAGGAATTAGGTTACTTGCTGGAATCGTGCATAACTCGTCATCAGGGTTATTTGCGGTGCAGTTGATTTTCATTGTGGTGCGATGCGCGATTTTTGAAAATCTCAATACAAGGTTTGACAGTGAATGCGATTCTTGTAATGCAGAGAATTGTTGGTTATGTAGAATTTTTCTTACAAATATACAATAGACCTTTATAACTGAAACCATTCTTCATCGATGAATAAATTTAACTAGCATTTTCATCAATTGCTACAAGTTTGGGTATTTATTAGATTCTTAAAACCTTTGACTTATGTATTCGAATTTTAGTAATCTTTTCGTGTAATATTATGTTGATAATTTGACTAATTAAAATAATTATTCTTTTCTTTTCATTCTTGCGACTCTCTCCCTATCTCCTTCCCTGCAAACAAAGGAGAGAAATAATGTGCAGAGGACGGAGCGCAAAGAAATCACAACGGCACATTTTCCCTCTATGCCTATGCTCGCCTTGACAGGTCGTGGGGTGCCCCTTTGCAAAATGTTATTTTGGTAGAAATGTGGTAATTAGAAACTAAAAATTAAAAGAAAGTACTCTTCAAACCCAAAATTTCTAAATAAAAACCCCCACCTAAGTCGACGATAAAGTACAATTAATTGTATTTTTTATTCACAGAATCGTATTTGCAGCCCTGTTGATATTTCTCCAAAAAAATTTATTACCAACATCAAATCGCCATATCTACTTGCGGGCTCTAATTTTTGACACCTTTTCCTTATTTTTAAACATTTTCTTATAGCTGGTACCGTATAATGATTTATTACTTTTGAGTTGCAATGAAATTGAAAGATCATTTAGAAAGGAAGTTTCAGATATCGTCATCTTCTCTATTCTCGATCTTCTCGACGGGTTGTTCTTCATTTTCCTCTTCCTCGCCAGTCAGTAAATCCCTCATTCGAACGGTTCCATTCTTTTCAGCTGTAAATTAGTTCGAAATTCCTTTGCTTCTAATTTTCGTAACTTACAGAAGAGTGGATTTTCGTACGAAGTCGGCTGTTCCTTTATCATCTTTTTGAGACGATAGCTTTTGTAGAAGACTAAATTCGATTGATAAAATGATAAATGCGATGAGTTCGCTTACCTATCGCAATGAGAACATAGCACATGGCGTTGAGGATGATGAATAAATTCCTGTAGAGGTGGCTAGTCTCACTCATGTTCTGCAGGGCGTATTCAAACATGAAGACAGACGCCTGCACACTTTTGTTGCCCTGCAGCACAGCGATCGCACAAGTCGCGTGCGACTTAATTTCGTCTAAATTACTCGCCGTCGTTTTTCCTCTATATTTTCGAGAGTTTATTAATGATCGGAGAACGAGAACTACCGATGCGTAATACTCAAATTTCCATATACCAAAATGCATTCTAAAACCTTTCACAACAGCACAAAGACAAAATTCTCCTATCTTGAAAACATAATAAGTTTTACTCGCCTTGACAGTATGTCGGCATCATTTTTTCAAACGAGCAATAGATGACACACGCCGGGTCGACATTCATTGAGCGACAACATTGTCTGAATTTCGACTTTTTACATGAGCTGATATCTCTCTCGGGAGCATACTTATAGGCAGAAGTCAGATTGGAGCCATCTTCCAAAGGACAGCAGATGCTCTCCGTGTTGCTCTCGACGCAATCGTAATCATCGGGGCATGGCTTGTCTCGAGCACAATAGACCAGATAGTTTTCTGAAGTTAAAATCTACAGTCGCTTGCAAACTTTCACATACCATCGATCTGCAGCGGAAGTCGTCCTCCTTCACATCGGTGATTTTCATGAGGCGCTCTTGTCGTGAAGGAGACAATTCTGGGCTGGCTGATCGTGGCTGTGTTAGTGATGTTGGCAGGAATCGTCCGGATGCTGAGCACATAGATGGAAGAAGGTTGGAGATTTCCGACGGCGAGCGACGTTTCATTTCGAGACTGGTAGAACTACAAGGCTTTATTCGGGAAGCTTCTTTTTCTGATAGCTTACCATCTTCGTAGCCTCTTCGCCAAACTCCATATGGAAGACTTCAATCAGCTTGATTTCATACGCACGAATGTAGGAAAGTGGATATTTCGACGGAGGATTCCATTTGACCGTAGCTGAAGTGTCACCAATCTTGTCGACCACGAAGCTCTCAACCGGGTGTGGAATGAAATCTGAAGAGTTCTAATATTGCGAAACATTTCTATGGTAACTTCTTGAAATTTTCGCACAGTTCAGATATATAGGTCATTTTGAAAGTTCGGATAGTTTGAGAAGAAGCAGGTTGGTGGTAGAAGCGTCTGAGTCTTTCAAATGAGAAGTCTATGGACTCGCTTGACTTTAAAGTAATCAGGTTTAGTGAAGAAGCCTACCAATGTACTCTTGGATGCACTGATAGACGGCACTCAAATGATTCGCCATGCAGAAATTGGTGAACGCGTCGTGCTCGAGAGGTTCGTCTTCACACAGACTCAAACAGCCATTTTCAACTTTCTTCTTCCTGCAGCAGTTGACGTGATCCAGTTTGCTGCCTCCATACGGGAATGGAACCTTAAACCATGAAATTTTACAAGTTCTGAATAAGGAACGGAATATACCCTGAATGTCCCATTCGTACTGCAATTTCCATGGGCTATTTTCCAAAAATTAGGCGAATACGACCCATCAACATTGCAGACGAATTCACAGCCATCTGCCACATTCTTCAAGCAATAAGCTAAATTGGAATAGGATTATGTATCGAGATTTTCGATTACATTTGATTCGTTCAGCGACTTCCTTCTGCTGGACCTCGTACTTTTCAGTTGTACCAGTCACAATTTCACTAGGGATCGTATTGAATTGGACTCCTTCGATCTAAAAAGTGAATGTTATTGAAAACCTTGGAAAGCTTTTATTTACTTCGTATCTAGCAGTGATGTAAATCAGATAGATTGCTTGGTGACGAAGTCCAGTCAAAGTTGCACAACTCGAGTTGGTTGCATTGAAGGTTTGCTAAAAATCCATTTCTGTGTTAAAATTTTAAAATGGATCCTCATCAGGGACAAGCGGAAATAGTTTTTTGTTACTTTTTGAAAACGGAATTGGAACGGAAATCATTCAAAAATGACTGGAAACGGAAATTTTCCCTCATCCCTGATTTTCACGACCTTACATTTAGATATCGTGCCAGATATTTCGATTTGCTCTCGAGAATTTCGTTGATATCCATTTCTTCACTGTCATCCTGCAATCATTTTCCCCAGTTTTCATTTTCAATAAACGATCATACACTGCCATGTAGCAAACTGGTGAAACTTTGAACTAGTTCGATTTGTTCGTGGGTCGGAGTTGCTGATGGAAGAATGAGTGATTGAGAGTCGTGCAACAATGCCGAAACCAGATCACTAAAATGTTCTCAGTTAGTTTCTCCTTCGATTTCCAAATCACCTCGAACTGTAGCCAAATAGACTTTGGGGAACTTCTTTGTAGAAGATAGTGTAGCTGAGGATTTTGAAGTTGGAACCATTCCCGCTAGCAGCTCGTCTGTAGTCAATCACTCCGTAATTTCGATATCTCGCTCCATTCTCCCAGCAGACTTCGATCGAATCATGAGACTGTGTGGTGGCATTCAGATTGCTCGGAGGAAAAACGACATGGGTTGATGCTGAAATGAAACGATTAACTGATTCACAGGTTTAATGGAAAACGAGCATACTGTATTTGGCATTATGACAGGTCAAAATCTTAGGAAGATCGTCACTGCAGTCGGAGAATGTCACGTTGTTCGTCAAGGTGCTATTATCGGGCTGAAAGATTATCTTTTCTTATGAAATTTGAAAGAAATCGACTTACTGGAATGCAGCATCCAGGTTTAACGAGCAGATTCTTGCAGCAGGTCCTCATGAATTCAGTTGGCATAATAGTAGAACTCGGTTGATTGTCTTCTCTGTGGTCGTCGTTCAGGCAAGTTCTGTAATGATGCTCAAATTTATTCTTCAGCTGTAACTAATTTATTCGATGCTTACCTGAATTGATCAAAATCGTGGCTTGATACATTGGAGAAGTTCGACAGAGCTTTAGAAATCTCTTTGTGCGTGCATTCATAAGCAAGGGCGTTGCAATGCTTGACGTTTCTGAGCCGATCAAAGTTGGAATCTCGAAGATATCTAGAAATGTACAATATCGCTCAAGTAAGGTTTTCGATCTTCTTGTTGTTGTTTACTAATCAGCCTTTCGGTTGAAACACCCACTTACTTATTATCACAGATTTCGCGAGACGACACATTCCTATTATCGCAGCAGATCTTCAACCATTGCGTCGAAGCATCGTTGAACGTTGTGTGATTTCTTCCTTGAAAATCTAAAGATTCGTACTTTATCTAGTCCATCCAGTGTGTTTTCGAACCTTTGACCTTCAATAGAATAGTGTCGTTCAATTCCGGGCACTTTCTTGAATAGCACGCATATTTTCCTTCAGTAGACAACGATAAATGCTATAAAATTAAAAGAGAATTCATAGTGTTTATCACGAATGAAAAACTTCAGTGGACATTTTACTTACATTGAAAAACAGGTAATGGTGTGATTCAATGAGCGATCCATTCGACTCATAGTGAAGCTCTTCATTGGCTAAATTTCAAGATATGAAAAAATCTCATTAAACAATAACTTGATATAATATATTCCCCGTATACATCAGTATCATTGAATGTCTCCTTGTGATCGTCATCGATATAGAACCCCATGTATTTAGAATGCACTTTGGCTGTACCATCAAGCGAGACGATCCATGAAATATCACTCTTATCAGTCTAAAATTTCATTTTGTTCGCTTTATCTGAAATTGTCATTTCTACCAAGGCTATACGCTATGATTTTCTCAATGAACCGTTATGATTTTTCGTTTTAAATATTCGATAATCCAGTTCAAAATTCTTGTTTCATATCGGGAACAAATATCTGCATCTATTCCAGAAGGAATTTTTCGAAAATGATGAATAGATTATTTTTTTTAAATTCATGTCAAAAATTTTCGTTATGAAGTTTTCTTAAAAATCATCTGTCCACCCTTTTCGAAAATAGCTGCTGGAATAGTTGCAGAAATGCGTCTTAAAGTATGCTACAAAACGATATTTTTCCACGTGAGTGATCGAACGATTAGAAATCATAACGGTTTCCATATAAATAATGAAAACCACAACGTACTGCCCTGATTTCTACCTCCGAGTTGTGCCTGCGAGTAAATATGCATTCTAGTTCAGTCGAGAAGCCTTTGTATCCAACAGCCAGTCTGCTCCTTGCCTCCAGTTTTCCATATTCTTCCAAGGGTTTCGAGCATTCAGCGGATCCGAAATCAGTGCAGAGGAGCAAGGGTATTGCCAAGAGTAGCAGCATTGCACTGTAGCCTACCCTCATTTGAAGTTTCTAAACACGAAATCTTATGATTTTATCGAATAACTAGAGAAAACTAGAGAAAATTCTAGGCTAAACGAGAAGAGGCACGACCAGAGTGCAGACAATTCCAAAATATAGTGTCAGCAACCACTGTCAGAAAGCACAATTTTCTTCACACAGTCACATCAGTCGGTTCACTGCTTCTGGTTAGTTTTCACTTGTTTTGAGTTCGCACATTTCTGTGATTTTGGAAATGGGATGGTATCTTTCTATCGTAAACTCGTCATTAATTCAGGATCTGATCGTGATCAAAGATGTTAAAATCGAAATTCCGAATCCATGGGTATTTAGTCAAAAGACAGCTGGTCAGTGCTGTAAGTTCTGGTTAAAACTGACAAATGCTGCCCCATTTTGCATCTGGAATCTGCCAGTTCTTGCCAGTTTTGAGCGGCAAAATAATACCGACCTGCTGACGTACTCATTCTAGCCAGCAATTCCATTTTGTTGAGAATCGCTTGCCAATACTGATCAAGTACTTGCCTGTTCTCTTTCGTTTGAGCAGAAAAGTTCTATTTTGATTCCAAAATGGTATTAAAAGAGAATTTAAAAAAATTAAATTCTAAACTTCCTTGATGTAGCATATGAATGATTTTTCTTATTTACTATGACGAGAATGTTCAAAGTGTTCATTTTGTGAAATATTCACAACTAACTAATGCTGAAACTCTTCTTTCTGGTAATTGGTAAGATATGGATTCAAAAACTTATGATTTGCGTATTTTCATAATTTATTCTTGAAAACACAAAAATATTCCATAAAGATTTATTGAATGAAAAACATAAACTTCTCACACATCGTAGTAACGAATAACTTAACAATAACAGCATAAATTTAAACAGTAAACTATCGAATGATGATGCTTCGAAGTGCAGGCTCATCAATCATCTTTGGTTTCATTCTGCTCATATTGCTGCAGAGGTGCATTTAGCAGATCACTTCCAGCCACTTCCACGATTTTGTTTTCCTCTACAATGCTCAAAACATCAGGGAAATAATTGATTTATCATACGCTCTATCGGATTTCCAAACGACGCCCGGAGTTCTGCCTTCTTTTGATAATTGCGCAGTCGATAGATAGAGTAAATCACTGAAAATGAAAGGTTTTCTTTTCAAGCTTTATCAACATTATTTTATGGTCTTTTCTTCAAAAGTAAGAAGAAGAAATCAAGATTAATGAAAGTTAGTAGAGCTAGATCATAGAAGAAAATATCATCGGAAAGAAGAAGAAAACTTTTGGTACACTTCTTTTACTTTTTAATCTTGACGCTTAGATCTAGGTCTTTCTGGCTGAATTTCATAATTTTATGACCAATCAACTAACCAATTTCCTGTGATTCTTTTCGAATAACTCTGAATACTTACAATAACCCAATGAACCAAAGAAGAGACAGCCGAAGACAATGTCGAGAGGAACACCTCTAACTCTGTTAGCATATTGAGAGGCGAGGGAGTCGATGAGGCGAGTCTGAGGGCTGTCACCCAGACGAACTGTGGCTTCCGCTGCACAAATGAGATACGCTTTGAAGTGAGCTGAATATTCGTGAATTTCATGAGTTGTTTTCCTTGAAAGCCATACGCTTGCAGTAGGATGGCATGGATTGTTTGAGTGTGCAGTGTTGAGCGCATCCATAGCCCACCCCTTGTTTCACACAGCATTTTCTGAAATTTAGCAATTAGATTTCGATAAGCTAAAAATGAATGTCACCTAAAGTCCATTGTAGCATTTAGAATAGTTTTCGGGCAGCAAATCGACTGATATCCACTATCTGCACACGTGTAGAATTCAGGACAAGGATTCGATCGAGAACAAGATACGAGCATGTTTTCTGAAAACTAGTTATTATTGACAAAACTATTCGTCTTCCGTCAGGACATATGAGGAATGCATTTTTTTTTTTAAATTAAAAATCATATTATTGTGAAAGCCACGAAAATAAGGCTCGAAATGACTCCGAGACTTTTATATTCCCAATCTCCTAACTTCAAATTGTTTACCTTCCAACTGCAGAGGCAATCCTCCGAGAGGGCAAACGTGACTGGCTTTGGCGACCTTCGTTCGGAATATCACGAAGGATGGCTTGGCGAAGGAATAATATCTGACCACGTCGTTCGAGATGCTATCCATTTTGGCCAGATATTCTGTGTCTGGTTCCAGGTTGTTGAATCGTTTGCTGCTCAAGTTGATTGTCGAACGATACTAAATCAAATTGCAATTTTAATGATTAGTTTAAGGGTTTGGAAAGACAACTACATCATCAAATTAAAAGTAGCTAAAGATCGTATGATTTAACTTTTATGAGATACATTATTTAAAATTTCCTTCCAGGTTTATTCTGAAGCCAAAATTAAGTAGAATTGGTGTAGTCAAGTTCGAAGCCAGTCTTCAAAATTTTTAACTTTAAGATTTTAGTGGGAAATATTACATTTTTGAAAAGTCGTAGTCAAGTTTTTTTCGAATTCGAAGCTTCGGGATATTTTTGTCTTCAATATCGCCAGATCATCGGATTAACTCACGTGAATCGTTCCTTCTCTAGTATTTTGGCTTCTGTACAGCGTGATTTGGCAGAGTGCATTCTGGCAGACATCGCAATCGGCTGGCCATTCCCAATGAAGAACTGTTGATGTATCGGTCACGTCCGAAGCTGAGACACTTGAGAATGAAGGAGGCAGCAGATCTGAATGTCGGAATCAGGACTGAGGTGGAATTTCATTTTGACAATTCGAGACGGGAATCGAAATTAAAATACCTGCCAAAAGCTTCAAAATCTGAAACGAAAATTATCTCAAAAATGCACCGGAATCAGAATCGGAACCGAAATTCCCATCTTGCCCTGGTCTAATGGTATCAAAATTGAATGAAGATTCGAATTTTCGAAACTCTCAAGATTCATTTGAGCTTTTGATAATTCTGTCAGAAAAATTCTTACCAAGATGTTCCTGATAGCATTGGTAGACAGCATGGAGATGTAGGGTGACGCAGCTTTGGAAGAATGGATCGGATTGATTTAGAGACTGCCCAGTGCAGAGAGGCATGCATTCAGCAGGGATTTTCTTGCGGTTGCAGCATTCTCTCTGTCTTTCAATGCCGAACAATGCTGGCAGACGGAACTGTAATGACTGAATTTCATAAATTACTGACAATTCTAGTCGACTATCGTTCTCTTCATGAGGCAATTTGGAAACCACAAACTCTCATGTCATCTACGAACTTGTATTGGAAAAGAATATTTTCTTTGTCACTCCTTGCCTGTTTCGCATATCTTGATAGCTTGTAGTGTCCAAATAGCCCTTCACGGCGAACTTTAGTTTTGCTAAATTCTAGAAAATTCATTTCTCCTGCGTCACTACTCAAAACCAGTCTGCGCAAACCTCAGATTTCACAACGATTTTCAGGTTTTTGCAAGAATCTGATTCGAAAAATTCGTTTACGAAACAAATAACGATTTCTGTATATTCAAATTTGACCATTTGTATTCTCTAAAGTTAGCTAATTCGTTGTGCTTAATGTTCATTCTGAATTTTCCTAACTCGAATATCTACTCTTCTTGGGAAAAACTTTAATAATCAAAAGAGACAGGTCTCCTCGTTATTCTATGCCTTATTTTAAAAATCTCACAATGTTCAGCATTCATAATAGTCTGACCTTCGATTCGTTGCCATCGATTCGACAGATCCCATTTGCGAGCATCAAATTCTCTTCGAAGGTGAATTTCCTCGTGACATTGCAGATGAATGTGCAATTCTTATTCGTGATGGACGAGGAGCACAACCCTGAAATATTTTAAAATCAATATGCTTTAAAGGTTGGATCTATCCCACTGTTCAGTCGATCTGCAAGCTCCAACCTATCCACTTGGAGATCTTCTGTCGTTCCGAGAACCAACTCACTGGGAATTGTTTCGACTTCCATTTGCTCGATCTAAATTTCGTCAAGCTCATTCATCAACACTCATTCTCGTCTACTTTGTAATGCCCAATAACATAGATCAAGTAAGTGGAATTGAATCGCAGATTTGTCACATTGCCGCATGTCGAATTTGTTGAAGTCTAAATTTGCTGTGATCGCATAAGCCGAACATAATACAAAATTTACGTTGTGAAATTTGTTGAGATTGGCGGAAAATTTCCTCATAAAGTTGTTCGTGAACTTCTCATCATATCCTGCATTCTGAAAGGGATAAAATTTAATCAAGAATTTGTCGAGCAATTGATGCCCTCTACCTTAGCGCTGGCCACAAGATCAGCCAACGTCTGCACTATCTCCGTTTGGTCGTGATTCGTCGCGTCAGCTTCCGGAGCAGTTATGGCAGAGTCAGCTAGAAGCAGCGGGAAGAAGGTTTCGCTGAAAATGCCAACGAATTTTGTTTAAGACTAGAGGTTCAACCAACTCAGAGCTCATTGCCATCAGCGATTTCGGTACTTCTTTGTAGAAAATCGTGTAATTCAACAGAGTGTAGCTGCTGTATTCAGTCGAATTGTCACTGTTCGTCATGTTGAAATCAGGGATTCCGGGACTGATATGAAAGAATAAATTATTGGGCAATCGATAAATGTACCTCTTGTATGCAACAGTATCCTTCCAGCAAACTTGCATCGTTTCATGCGTCGTGCCTCTGATGCTGACTTCAGTCGGAGGGAAAATCACGTAAGAGGCATCTGCAATGCGATAAAATCATAATGGTTCAAAATAATGAAGATTACCGAATTTCAACTTGTGGCAGGAGAGAATCAAAGGCATGTACTTCTTGCATTTGGCAAAGGTCGTGTTTCCAGACTTTTCATCGTCTTCGGGCTAAAATTCATTTTCATACAGTAAAGTCTGGAGCAATTGAACGATCATAACCACGAATAAAAATTCCGTTCATTTATGATCGATCATCCAATCTACTCGTAATTTTTCCCATATTGATTGTTAAATCATAGTGGATTACTAAGTTTAAGCTCGATTGGATTTTAAAAAAGAATTGATCAACTAAGATATATCCCAAATAGTTCATTGTTTCAAACTTTGGGTATTTGCTGTAAATCCATTTCACAATCACTTACGGCGACACAACAGGCAGTAGGAATAAACGAATTTTTGCAGCAAGTCCTCATGAACGAAGACTTCCCGATGGTTTCTGGCAGCTGAACTTCACTGGGAATGTGGTTGAGGCAGTTTCTGAACTAATTGTTTGAGGAAATAAATTCGGGTTTGAGTGATATTTACCTGAAAATGACGAAATCAGCGTCGTCTGGCTCAGAGTTGATCAAGGTTCTAGCGTAGGGTTTTATCGATTCTGCACGATATGACCAACTATATTCGACAGCATATTCGGCGTTCCATGCAGACAATGAAGAGAGATCCGCTTTTGGATCAATATGAGTGCTGAAATTAAATTTCTAATGTTTTGAATCTCGAGATAGTAGTTTTGATATCACTCGTAGCTGCAGAACGATTGCGCTTTCATGTTAGAGACGCTGCAGCATTCCAGCAGGCTCTTCTGAGGCATTTCGTCGAATTTGAGCTCTGTAGGATGGTGAACTTCTAAATATATTATTTAGCGACAGCGACTACTTAACGAATTACGTTTGACTTTAAGGCTGATTACAGTTCTGCAATCTGAGTGTCCTTTCAAGTAGCAAGTGTATTCTCCTTCATCGCCTGGTTCAAGATTCTGAAAATTTAAATGTTATCCAAAGAATACGATTGAGATTCCTCACTTTGATGTACAACCCCTCTTTGACATCTTCATCCGTGATGCCATGCTTTTTAATCGTCTCAAACGTGCTGCCAATCATTTCTTCTCCCTTTTCGATCGCTTTATTTTCGAAATTGTAATGGTCTAAATTAATTGTATAAATAAATTTCCTAACTTTGATTTAAGGCATATTAATTACGCTTCGTAAGAACTCGATATTTTCCATCGTTGGATGAAGTCCTAATTGGTCTGCCATCCTTTTCCCACAGAACATTCGTATAGTACTGTAAATCGACGATTCTCTATTTTGTAGACATAATGGAGGAATATGGGCGAGTTCAGAATTTATTCGTTCTAGTTCGAATATCGAGAAATAGCGTTGTTCGAGTAGAGAGGTAGAAAAGCGCGTTGATTTTTATGTTCTCCCCTCGAACAACGCCATTTTCCGATACTCGTACTAGGACGAATAAAGTCTAAACGCGCTCTAAATAGGTAAGAGTAAGCATACCCAACTATAGCGATAGTAGACTCCACATTCCAAAAGAGCCGAGAATCCTTGATATCCAACGAGCTTGTCATCGGGATGCATTGTGTAGATCGAGTTTCTGTCATGATTGCACGAGACCTTTGTGCAGGAAGTCGGCAGCCATAGGAACGGAAGCAACAATAGCGGTAGTATGAGCCGCATTTCTGCAACCTGAAACGTTACTGAAGTTATTTTATGGCTTCGAAAAACATTGAAATCTCGGTGAATTCAACACTGGAATGATTTATGAGGAGGACGACGAGTGACTTCTACTGACACTGACTGACCTGTCAAAACATCAAACATCAATGAATCACCACTAGGCATAAGATATGACAGTGGTGTGTGAAAAGTGCTTGTTTGTGGATACTGGCCAATCTTGTCATCAGGGCAGGGCCTGTACTAAACCCCCTAACTTGATCTCAGGCTAACTTGTTCAGTTAACTCGGGTTTTCGCGCATTTTACGAGAGAAAACTTGAACTTTCAAAAAGACGCTTTTCAGCAAATGAAATTTGCTATCTGCTCCCTCTTATTCTCCTCTAGTCTTGATGCGTACGTTTCGCAGGTTATAGACGCAGAGTGCATATGAAAAGCTTATCTCGAGGATAATGAAAAGTACAATCGTACAAAATTTGATAAAAATCATAAATACTCGTTTTGCATAAATTTACATTCTACCAACTTTTATTTTCCTATGTGTTTTTTTCTGTCTGCTTCAATGCTATTTTATTATTTCGATCGTTTTATAAAAGAGCTGTTAGACGTGAAGGAAAACAGCGAACGAGGAACGATGAAAAATCATTTTCAGCACCATCTTGCAATATTTGTAATAATAAAGTGAATCGAATATCGGTTTTGAACATTTTATTTTCACTTTGTACAAAATTGACAATTGCACAAAGGTACATCGGAAATATACTTCAAAAATCCTACTTGTGGTCTCTGCAAATGTCATGAATTTCAATCAAGTTATCATATTCTTGCATGACAATTTTAGTGCTTGTTTTTTCTTTATTTTTTGAATCGTCTCTTTCTAGATATGTATAGGAAATATCGATCAATATGTAAAAGTTTGAAATGATTTTATGAATAAAGATGTTAATTCAATTGCACATATTGTATGTTCTTTATTTCCATGATATGGGTAAAATTAGTCAGGATTCACAATATTTTCGTTATCATTAGAAATAACGGTATTTAAAATGTCACTTGGCACAGATAAGAGAAAATTGATCAAAACGTTTGACTTTTTTTCAATATAATTGCAAAAATTCTTCCTTCTGTTGAATATTGAGACATATTGATGTTTTCAATTATTACATTATTATTCATTCGATTACAAGTTTCATACATATCTTTTAGATAACTACTCAAATTCACGCTTCGATAAATTTCTACAAAATTATGTAGCTATTTCGGTTATGATATAAATCTTTTAGCGTATTCAACATTTATTGATGCCAGCGCCGATTGGAATTGATTTGGGCACGACGTTTTCGTGCGTCGCCACAATTGGTCCAAGCGGAGAGCCTGAGGCCATTGCCAATTTTGAGGGTCAATTTCGAGTTCAATTATCATTTACTTAGGTTAAATATTTACAGGTTCCAATACGACTCCATCTATAGTCGCATATTCAAAAAGTGAAGTTCTAGTCGGCAAATCGGCAGCGAAATCATCAACTCCACCTACAAATGTTATATACGGTATAATATGAACAGAATATAATTGAAATTGATTTAAACAACCAAATTTTAGATTCTAAGCGCTTTATTGGTCGTCAATTCAACGATGACTCTGTGAAAAATGACATGAAACGTTGGCCATTTGCAGTTGTCGACGAAAAGGCATATTTTTGGCGATTGAACTTCAAATAAAAAGCCATTTCAGGGAAAACCAATGGTACAACTGACGCAAGACGGCGCTAAGAAGAAATTGGCTGCCGAAGAAATTTCCGCGGAAGTCTTAAGGATGATGAAAGAAGTTGCTGGGGTAAGAATAATGAACATTTTATGAATAGATGATCGCGAATAGTTGGGATGCTTGTGGCAGTAAAGTATTGCCATACAAGACCTTAAAATTTCTGAAGAGCGAATCGTTCATTAAGATTAGAGCACAGCACTGAATAGATTATTTGTCATGAGTTGACTTTAGAAATACTTGAACGACGACGTGATAAAGGCAGTTATAACCGTTCCTGCGAATTTCGATCAGCGACAACGCCACGCGACTATGGAAGCTGCGAAATTAGCAAAGCTTGAAGTGATTCGCTTGGTCAATGAACCGACTGCTGCTGCGATCGCTTATGGAGTACACAATGAAGGGGACAACAACGTGCTCGTTTATGATTTGGGTGGAGGTGTGTACATCTTTCATGCTTCTTATCGTCCTCACTAGTTTATTTTCTAGGAACATTCGATGTCTCGATTGTCAAATGTGAGGGTAAAAACACGATGAAAACATTGGCCACCGCTGGTCACAAGCATTTGGGTATTAAAATATTCCTAATCTGTTGAAAAAAATGAAACCTATTTGCAGGAGGTCAAGATTTGGACAAGATAATTTTGAACCATCTACTCGAAAACTTCAAAGACTTCCCAAGAGGAAATGCGAAAATGATGAAGCGATTACTTGAAATGTGTACAGACGCAAAAATAACACTGTCGTTCAATGAAACAGCCAATATCTTTGTAAGAATTCAAATGTTATCAATTTTCTGTCTAGGAATTATTTCATTCAGATTGACAGCGCAACTTCGGATGATGGATGGGAACTGAAATTGACTCGCAGCAAGCTCAACGAGTTGTGTGGAAAGACCATCCAAGGCACAATTGACATTATCGATGATGCACTACGCCAAGCAAATATGGAAGAAAAAGACATTGACGTCGTGGTATAATACCTGAGATTGGTCAATGATTACAAATAGAGTAATTTAGATTCTGGCAGGTGGTTCGACGCGTATGGTTCTAGTTCAAGATTTGCTCAAGAAAAAGTTTGGATCAGAAAAACTCTGGTATAGTTTCTGAAGATAAGTTTCGACATAACGATTAATTTGCATGAATCGCCACAATCCTGATGAAGTAGTCGCTAAAGGAGCTGCTCTGGTGGCAAAAGCGCTAACACGAAGTCCATCAAGTGACAGCCTACAACTGGTCTTCAATGACATCGTTCCGTTATCGATAGGGCAAAAAACTAGTGGAGACTTAATGTATTTTGCAATCAAACGAGGGACAAAATATCCATGCAAAGTGCTGAATAATATTTCCTCAAGAGTTAAAAATTGATTTAGGCTACTCTATCAACTGTGACAGGTATAGACAACCAAGAATCAGTTAGTACCGATATCTATGAAGGAGAACGAAAACAGTGCAAATACAATTTCAAAATCGGTAATATTACGTTAAAATTTGAAAATCAGAATAGCAGAAGAGGATACGAAATTAAGGTACTTTATTTCATTAAAAAGAAGTTGAAAGTGAAAACAAAGGCGAACTAATTTAGACTATATACGAAATAGACCAAAATGGTCTCCTTCATGTAACTAAGGTAGAAGTCGAAAACGGAAATAGTGCATCGATTGCTATTCAATATGATGGTTGCTCGCATAAGGATGTTGGAATCAAAATATTAGCTTAGTTTATCATTGATATGATATAATTTAGGGAAATATCGAAGATATTGTTGCAGAAGCGAAGAGGCATAAGGAAGAGGATGATGAGTTTGAAATTCTAATTGAAACATGGATCGAGTTCAAACGCCAAATTTATCACATTAAGTATTCAACCAAAGATGATAAATCAGTAATATTCTTATTGTTAGTTTGAAAATTAATTTATTATTAATTTAGATAAATTATGGTAATAAAAAAGAAATATTTAAAATCGTTAGCAAATATCTTGAATGGGCTGAGAAATTTCCTAAACCAATGGAATTATACGAGACAAAAATGAAGGAATTTGCCAATGAAATAAGAGAGTATGTTTTCTAATAAATGTTCAATTATATTTTAATAATTTAGCCATTATCCATCCGTAGACGAAACGATCGCTCTGAACAAACTAACAAGAGATTTTCGAAAGACTCAGATAACTTAAAATGAATTAATGTTGTTTTAGTTCTCGGATATATGCAAGTCATGATTTATTATAAAGCTCAATTAACTAAATACAAGACCAGGTTTTAAAAAGGAACAATTTGTAAAAATTCATTTCTTTTATAATTGGTATGCTGATAATGTGATAACTTTGCAAATGTCCCAAATTTCAATAAAATTATCATATTCTTGCATGACAATTTTAGTGTTTGTTTTTTCCTTTTTTGAATCCTCTCTTCCTAGATATGTATAGGAAATATCGATCAATATGTAAAATTTTTAGCCTATTCTATGAATAAATATGCTAATTCAATTGCACATATTGTATGTTCTTTATTTCCCTGACATGAGTAAAATTAATCAGGATTCACAATATTTTCGTTATCATTAAAGGTAAAGACATTTAAAGTTGTCACTTGGCACAGATAAGAGAATATTGATCAAAAGGCTTGACTTATTTCGAATATAATCGAACAATTTTTCCTTTTCCTTCTGCTCAATACTGGGACATGTTATTGTGAATGACTGACTAACTGAGACGAAATAAAAAGAGCTACGTACCCTTCCAATCATGCTGTGACCATCTCCAAATGAATTTTACTATTAAAAATACGCTGCGACATTTCTAAGAAAACGTTGCGTCATTTTCGTGTTGCGACGTTGCGCCAATTATTAAACGCCTATCATTATATATTTAGTGGTGATTATGTTATATTCAAATCCTGCTATGTTTCGATCCCTCAGCTCCAGTTGGCAGTCGAATTTCTCGAATCACTGATATGAATTATACAAGAGAGAATCATTCGATTGTTGTCTCTAACGGGAAATTGTATGCAATCGGAGGGTGAGCTGAGATTTTGCATCTCTTTATACGAAATATTTGTTAAATTGGATTTCGCAGATTTTTTGATGGAAATTTTTGTGATTCAATTGAGGAGTACAATCCACAAACGAAAAAATGGCGGGAAGTCGGAAAAATTAACATAAAATAAAACTTGATTATGGTAATCTCAGGTTTCATATAGAAATTTTATTCAATAAAATGTGAAATAATAATTTGATTTCAGTGAGCATGATACAGACAACTCTTGAATACATTCAACGATTAAAAATGACCAAATTCGTTATTTTTCCCACCATTTCTCGGAGTCCGTAGCGTTGTCCATCAAAATCTTTGGTGGACAACGCATGCCCTCCTTTCATTTTATTCAGTCATTTAGCGACTTCAATTAATGAACCATTGTTAAAAATCTACACTTTAACCATCACGCATATTCATTAGGATATTTTCACTCAGGTTGCGCTATTTTGCTGCATTTTAGCATTCATGAAATTTTCATTTGAGGTTGTATAAATTTAATGACGTAGGAGAATGCCAGAATTAACTAACTAATTAAGATAAAACAAGATCTAGGATTTCATAATTAGCCTAGGATATTTTTAACTCTGTATAATTATGTCCATGATTCGACGGAGTGGTTGGGTTTTTTTCGGTTGCTTGCTTAAGAAAATTAATTTTCACTCCGAAAAATAGGCGCTCAGGGGAGTGCAAGTTCGTGAAGCAAATCTAACAATTTTTCAGAATACCCATTGCTTATTTCAGGTTTAATTAACACTGGGCTTATATACACGAAGAATAAAGCTTATCCAACATGTAAATTACGTAGAAATTTGAGATTATGTCTAAACTTTCTAATTCTTATGAACTATGAATGGTGAAAGATCAGAACCTACTGAGTAATAATCACCGTTGCGTAAACTTCATGTGCATACATTTTTAATCGAATTTGAATTGAATCTCTCAAAAAGTTAAAATTTAAACAGTTTATTATGAGTTCGACTATAAATCGCCATCTGGCTTAATCCGACAACATTTTATTCGCGATTTATAAATAACTGGATTAACATTATATTTCGATCTATGCGGTTGCATTTAGTTTTGAAATATGATAGATGCTATTTGATATCAATATGTGGAAAATCTTGAAAACACGGTTAGTCGATAATTTTTATTTTTCTAAATTGGATTTAAATGATTTTGCTATTATTCATTATTCGGAACTTTCTCCGCAAATTCGTTTATCCTGATTATCGACGGAAAGTGAAAAGTGAGCTCGTAAAGCCACAAAATCACTACGAATGACTAACTCTCATAGCTTTTTCAGTCTAACGAAGTATTCAAATTACTTTTTATTTCCCTTAAAATTTCATTCGTATAAATTATTCATTGCTAAAATTGATCCTACCGTTTCCGCATTCAATTATAGCGAATAGGAATTGTTGAAAATTGAAAATAATTTCAGACCGTGCGAAAAGTCCAACTTTGCCATGCATTTGATTGAATTAAGAAGCGACTCCGCCTCTCACAATCGAGACAAGCAGCCTTCGCTCAGCGCCTTATTACTTTTCTAATTGCGATACCCTCTATTCTCATAATGGGTGAGTTCTCGACTACATTTTTACAACAGTTCGTTCCAAAAATGCTTGCAGTTAGAAATTAATATTTCAATAATCTAGCAGACTTGGCGACAATACTGTTTGTTAGCTTCTCGAGTTTTTTTTTGATAATTTTATCCATCTTGTCTAAACCTATATCGTCAATTTTACTAAAAACTTGCCATCAAAGATTAGATGAATTTCCGAATTTAACTACGATGGTCTGCTTTGTTAAGCTTATGCTAAAAGCTTTACTTTGAAAGTACTTTAGTAGCAAATTTGATTTCGACTTTCAAAAATTCAATTATTTTTTCTTCTATTTGAAATCGATGATTAACATGTAATTCTAAATTGTCTTACAAAAGTTATTTTTCACTTTTCGCTATGCATTGAAAAGACATTTCTTGAACGCTTTGACTTTTCCTGGAATCCCCGCCTCTAGACACGCATAGTCCAATTCAGTCTCTTTCTGCCTTTCTTCCAATTTGGCTTCTTCCATCCACTTGCTCATTTCTCCGACAAACTCGCCTAATCTACTGGTGGAATTAGTCTAGTCTCTGATATCGAAGAAAACTGAACGTGTTCGGCCCCTACAATCTGCAGTGACCAAAGACGATGTCCACCAATTCAGAAGCGGGTTCTATGTCGGGAGATTTGCACGTCGATTATGGCAGCACTCTGTTCATGTGTATACTTTACATCACATTAGGTAAGCGAAGTCTGGATAAGCATAGGTAGAAGTTGATTTTGCCTGGTCGTGAAATCCGATAAACAACAGAAATTTCAATGTTTAAATTCAATTCAAGGTGTGGCAAGAGTCTGCGCCAAGTCGACTTCATAAAGGAAAGGAATATGGACGTTAAACCTAATTTTGATACCATTTTCTGAATTTAACCCTTAGGTTTCACCATGTCTATATAAATATCTCAAAATTTACGATCTAAAATCCTAGGATTTTCAGTTAACATCGGTTCAAAGACTTTTGCCACATTTTGTGGTCGAGAAAAAATATTTTTTCTCGAAGTTCTACCTTAAAGAATCGAATTCACTGACTAGAGTCATTTAGGATGCGTATCAACCTGTCTGAGCTTGTTGAATTTGACCATATTCTTTTCGAATAGTGAGTTTCGGAAGAAGTTTGTGTTCTTCGCGGCCATCGATGCTGGAGATTTGATAGACGGTACGCCTAACTGTGGTTTCTAACAAACTTTACATCAAAATAACATTTAATCTTTTGATACTTCAAGATTAACTATCCACTTTGCGTCTAAATATAACGCAATATTCACGGAGATCAATTACTTCATACCCATTCATAATTCTCTAGATAATTGCATTGCATGCTAACACCTCGAGATTAAAATACGCAATAACGTCTCCTAAGTAATAATCTTCGAAACATTTTGATAAAAAACTCATAGATAATTTCATTCCAAGAGTAAATTGTAGCGGGCGGCTACTGTATTTTCATTTTGGATAAGCTTTAAACTGTTGATAAAAATCGTTGTTCCATTGTGAATAGGAAATTGTAGTTACAGAAAATGAATCAAAATGTAAAGATAATTTGTGAGATATAACGAAGACTTGAGTCGTCAATTTCAACTAATTTTGCATAGACCATTAAATTATTAATTAGAAGATAAATTCCTGGACATTTTAGCGATATCATACATTTTGGTCGGAACAGGTCGATTGTCAGGTCTGCTAAGCGGGAGGATAACAGTGCCTATATCCATCTACGACTGTTTTTACCATGTAAGATAGAATGGTATTCAAAAGAATTCAATTTTGCTATCTATAGAGATATTGGCCACAATCGTTAATTCTTGGCACTGAACTACCAGCGCTCGGCACAATTCTCATCTCGATCGAACGAATCTGTGCGGTTCTTCGGCCTGGAATCTACAATAGAATATTCACAAACAGCAGAAAGCTACTCATTCTTTCGTTACTCCCTGCTTGGGCTGTGGTTCGTCGATATTTTATTGAAATGTTAAAGCTAGTTTCTCTAGTTATCACTTCTTGCTGCTGGACTATCAGTTCTTGGAGACGAAGGCAAAGAAGTGACACCAACTCAACACTGTGCAATCATCACATCAACAGCTAAATGGTATGTAGCATAAAATGAAAATAGATTTGAAGAATAGTAATTCGAAAATGTATTTTGTAATTTCGAAAACGAAAACTAGGAAATTGGTAAAAATTTCCAGAAAGAAAACCATATGAATAAAAAGTCTCAGACATATCGAATTAATTCTTCTCGATTTTTTTTGTTGATATTATCAAAGCTGATAAACTATCATAGAACTATGTGAAGTCTTTCAAAGTTTAGGTTTTCAACTTGGCACTTTGTATTTGTGTCAGTAGCGTATATGGTATCATTCGGAACGACGTTTGTAGTCTGGTTCATTCGACGAGTAAACAGAATTCTCATTTTCTTACCGTAAACAATTATTCCAATATTTCAGAAATTTGCCCGAGAATCTCACGCTGTGGAGGGACGGAATTTCGGTGCCCAAAGGAGTGCTCACAAAAAGCTCGTTGTAATTTTAGTTATGTCGGTAAGCAAAAACAATAAGAAATATTTGCTTCTCGCACTATATAATTATTTCCAGGGTTCCTCGATTATTCTAGTCTCGATGCCTTCAGCTGTTATGATCATGATTCGCTGGGAATTGCGCGAATTCAATGACACCACAGTCGCTCTAACTTATGCAATGCCTGGGTTGAGAAATATTTTCATCATAGAAAGTTTAAGACGATTGATTTCAGACTCCTTTCTGTTGCCAATACGATAATCAACTTTCGCATGCGATCAGAAATGCGAGAACAATTCAAATATCTCATCGGATTGAGGTTTAAAAAACTATTAAAAACCGGTCTAAAACTTCCTTACAGGTCGGAGAGAGCATACGATAACTCCCATTCACACATGCCAACTGCCATGTACAACAATGGAAACGGATCGTCGAGAATTACAAGTGGCTTCAAGAAGTCGACTACTCCAATTAGCATGGTCAATATCAGTGCTAAAACTAGTCCTAGATAAAATTGTTTTAAACTTGGCTCAACGAGCTCATTGTAGCGCAATGCAACCTCACCTCGCTAAATTGTAAATGTTTGTACAAATAAATTAATTTAACCATTATTCTAATATGCTGGAAAAATTAGTCAAGTCGGAATAGAATGACACTAAAATAAAAAAATTTTAAAAACTCGAAAAACCGCGCGAATTATGAAAGTCATTCTGTGTTTACAAGTGCGGGAAAAGTAAATTATTCAAATCGACCACTTTCTCACTTTTATTTATTTTGCCATTTTTCAAATTTAAATATTATACAAGATTTATTGAAGTATAATATATATTATACACACGGAGATAAAATACCATAAATGTGCTATGCTTGCTTAGCGACTTGCTTTCCTCATATTCAACGTGGTGGTTCTGCGCTCTAGCGCCAACCACTTTTCGCAAAAGGCGAAAAAAACGAAAAGTGTTCAGTTTGCTTGTGTGAGCGACAATACGAAAGAGTGAGGAGATGAACTCGTGGAACTCTTCGCTTGTGCTCAAGTGAAGAAACAAACCGAACAGGATCTGTTCAAAAGGTCAATCTCAACGAACCAATTTGAACAATAATGTTCTCCCTCAAAGAAAAGATTTAATGTTCATGAATCATTTCCATTTGAGACGACTGAAGGAACTGATGATTTCCAGAAGTTGTGCAGAAGACAGAATCGGCTGCTCTGAAAAAAGCGAATTTAACCGAAGTGTGAGTTTTGGGATGGCGGGAGAAAGTCATCTCTACTTTCGTTTGGGAATATTATGGTATTTTATCTCCGTGTGTATAATATATATTATACTTCAATAAATCTTGTATAATATTTAATTATACTACACTCCGATAAAATACCATAAATGTGCTGGTTCGACGCATATTCTCAGCACTGAGGGTTAAACGCGCTTGACCTAATCTAGGAAAGCTGTTTCCGTGAAAAGATTCGAGAACCAGACGATTTGTCATCTATTCGGGCGAAATTAGTGTAACCGTTCTTGTAATTTGCACTAGATGAATTCATATAATTGCCTGTCAGAAATTGACATATTTGATAGGCTAGGCCTAAAAGGCAAATCCCAATGTGAGAATAGGGATTATCAGACAATTCAATTATGTCCATCTCAAACTAGAGCTGCTAAGCTTCCAATCTTTCCTGGCCGTAAGTTAAATGAATGAAGAAGGATCAGATTTCGCTCATCAAAACGAAAAAGCTTAATGTCTACTGATTTCTGTATAGAAAGGAAGACGAGATCTTGACAGGGCTTTATATCTGACTTCTTCTAGCGGCTAGAGTGATAATATTTATAACTCGGAGATTGGCTCATAATAGAGAAAGAGGATCTTTTATCAATCAAGACTTTACTTCGTTACGCGATGCGCGGAAGTTTTATCCAATGGAATCTATTGTTTGGCTCGAAAGAGTCTTTGCTAATGGAGAATTAGACAGAGAATGGTATCCGAAGAAGTTGAATCTTTTCTACATTCTTCTCTGTTCTCCGGTATCCGAGAAATAATTCCTGGACCAGTCTTGGGATTAAGAGAAATTCTTCTATTGAGCCATCTTTGATAAGAAATGAATGTCACTAGGGAAATATTTCCCATTTCGATCTATTCTCGGATAAGTAGGAGTACTATATCGTAACATTATTCTCAATCTCTAGTACCCGAGAAGGAAGTAACCTAGATTAGGTTAGACTTTAGTTCAAGAGAAATGCCACTATTGAGAGCTCATTAGTGAAATGATATGCTATCAGCGTAAAGAGCTGCTCATTTCATCCTATCGTCCATTAGGCGTACTGTAATGAATCAAGATTGAGCCTAATGAAAATGCCCCGAATGGGAAAATCCAAATACTAAAGCTCGAAAATTAGGCTATGAGCCTTATCAGTTCAAGAGAAACCAGCCGAGGTTAGCATATGAGATCTTTTATAAAGAACAAGTATTCCTAAACAGAAAGCACTGCTGCCAATCTGTGTGAAAGGAAAGACATGTATCGCGCTCTACATATATCTAGAAGTTCGAGAATATTTTCTAACAAGAGCTTATCAGATCCAGAAGCCTGGACTGCAATATAATCCTCTAATTACGAGTTACTTGCAAAGAGAAGGGTATCCTTCTGATTAGCGACAGAGTTCAGTATTGATTTGTGAAAAGTCGCGTTCTCAAGATGATCCATTGAAAATCTTTATCCTAGATAAGATAAGAAGATAGCAGTGAGAATCAGATCAATTATGCGACCCGGAGTGCCTAAGAATGTTTTAGGGCAGTTCAAAATCTGAGCTTCTTCCTCAGACTGAATTCATGATAACTCAAAAATTTCATCAGCTGTGCGAATGAAATAGCCCATCAAGAGAGAATAAGAGACTTCTCCTAGGCAAGTTGTCGAATTGCCACTTGAATTGACTTTTGCTTCGGACGACTTGTCAAACTAGCAAGATTTTGAATCTGATTGAAAGCGTTAGCAATTCGAAACATTCAAAGAAAGACTTTGATAAAAGTGAACTGTCATTGGAGAAAGCATTGCTTCTTATGGAAGCTGTCTGATTAAAATTAACGATTTGCGAAAGCAGAATTCTTGAAGGATTTTCACATGACACGTTTTAAAACTATCATTCCAATGTGTCTTGCTTCTGATCGAAGCCGTGAAAAAATTACTAATTCTGTTTGCGTGAGCAAGGGGAAAGAATAACCTAGGGATTTTGGCTAAAATCGCTTATTTTCTGAGGAAAGGATCTTTTTATTCAAGTTTATTGATTTCGTCGTCCTTCAGAGTAGTTTTCAACAAAACGAAAAACTTTATCTGCTAGCGATTAGAATTCTGCTTGCGTCTTGCAATAGTGAACATTTCCTACGCCAAAAATCTGAGTTGTTTCATTCTAGGCTAATGAGAAGCTGGTAATATCAGGATCTAGACTGTCTGCTTTCCCACTTATTTGGGGCTGAAGGAACTGGTCCTAATTCTCAACTTCAGCGCAGAAACTAGACAGGTGATCTAACAACTCGAAATTAGAGTCAAGAGAAGTGGAATATCTCTCTAGAAGATTCAAGCGTAGCGACCTATTGTTTGAAGAAACCTCAGGTGATAATTTGAAATGCTGAACAGCTATGACGAGAAAGGCAGTTTCAAACGAGAATTGTCTCACTCAGATGCATGAGATCTAGCGTGATAATAATCCTACTCCTAACGCATGGAGAGACGCTATGACAAGACTCATCGGAAAACAAAGAGCCTGCTTTGATCCCTGTCTAGGGAACTACAGTAATTGTTAGAACCGAAAGGTTAATTTCTAGTAGCGGCCAGATAATTGTGCCGTAAAATTTCATTTTCAAAGAGATTTCTGCTTGATAAAGCAATTATTGCTAGAAGAAATCAGAAATTGCAGCAACCAAAATTTGTGAATTCGTAGACGCGCTACAATTGCAATCATTCGAAAAGAGCTGCGTGAAAAACGCGGGCCTATTGAGGAGTGCCGATTCTCAAGAAATTTAGTATCCTGGGCTGCTTAATTCTAGAGAACAAAACTAGGAGGAATTTGCTCAGACTGACATCCTAGCAAAGTACTGACTTCTCCCTGCCAAGACATTTTGGTACTTTTATTTTAAGGAATTTTCGTACCTTTGACCGGCCATTCCGGTCGACGCCGTTGGTTCGGCTGTCGTCCCGTCATCCTGACGTGCCACCCCCTCGGAGCGAATTGCATCGAGGAGCCCGTCAGACAATGTCTGAGCACTGAAAAATAGAGATAATTCTAATTCTTCAGCAAAGAATTTTCTAGAATATTTCAATCAGGTTCATGATCGCATTTTTCATGTTTTTAGGATGATTGAAAGTCTGTTTAAGGACTCGCTATTTTCCAACATTTGAACAGAATCATTGAGTGTTTTTTGAAGTTCGGATTGAAGCCGTATCAAATCGATAGATTTTAGGCTGACCATCATGAATCCACTTTTAATTCCCATTTTGAAAGAGAAAATTAAACTGCTCTAACCCGATCAGGGAGTTGATCCACTCGAGCACCGCTGATCGTAGAAGTGCCGGATTTTAGGCCTCGAAGAAATTGCAGAGCCTGCGCCTCTCTGACGACTGTCACTCTGCTGCGTAGAGACAGCTGAAAAGTGTAGAGGCGCAGAATTGTTACAATAAATGATTTCAAATTTTGAAGATGTTGTTTCCATGCAGCAACCAGGCAAAACGTGGTCTTTTCGACGTCAATCATTATTCAAGTTTCAGAATGCAACAGAACAGGCCACCTGGTGTCGAGTAACTGAAGGCGAACGCTGACATCGGCACCAGTTGTTTCGGAAAATCAGAAACTGACGAAATTCGCTGATAATGGGCGGAAAGTGGAAAACCGAATTTTAGGAGGAATAAAATTTATCCTAAAATCTTCCTTGTCTCGAGGTAATGCGAGACGAAGGGGATGAAGGCAATCGTCCCGGTTTGGTAGAACCGATAAGGGACTGAAGGAGATCATCCCGGTTCGGCAGAACCGTAGAGATGACTAGAAGCGCTGATTGGGAAGTTGATCCGCTCTAACACCGCTGATTGTAGGAGAGCCGAATTTAGGCGAACTGGATTTCATCCTAAAATTTTTCCTGTCTCGAGGCCATGAGACGAAGGGAAAGAAGAGGATTGTTCCGGTTCGATAGAACCGTCAAGGAACTGACGGGAATCATCCCGGTTCGGCAGAACCGTACGGGACTGAAGAGAAAAGCTGGAATTTCGATAAAATCGATAATTCCGCGAAAAAGGGAAAGCGACCACTCCGTAAGGAGCTCACACAAGCAAACTGAACACTTTTCGTTTTTTTCGCCTTTTGCGAAAAGTGGTTGGCGCTAGAGCGCAGAACCACCACGTTGAATATGAGGAAAGCAAGTCGCTAAGCAAGCATAGCACATTTATGGTATTTTATCGGAGTGTAGTATAATGTCTTGTTTTTCTAGATCCGTGATGGTTATGCTGAACGAGAGTAATGGTCACGAGTCCGTCACGAACGGCGACAATGCTGACTGTCTCTCTCCGAGTGATTGTCTGATCGAAATTCGATGCCGCAATGGAAAGTAGGATTTCCTGTTTAAATTTCATTTTCTTGAAAATAAGTACTGAAATTGATTAAAATAATTTAATTCACTCATAGTGTTGCTCGAGTTCGACAATAAACTTTCAGAGCCAAATCTCTGGTTCTCGAGAAATTGGAGGTGATTATTCGGTTCGCTGCTCAACTGCAGACGATTCCAAATCAGCGATCGATGCTGTTCGAGAAACTGCAGGCAGAATGCGATATCGAGCAGATTTATGGAGCTGATTCCGCTGTTATCAAAGGTTTTTAACCGACTTTCGAAGTAGCATTTTTAGATGAACTTATATTTTTCTGGAAAATGAATTCATGTTGACGAATCTTTGACAATTTCTATCCGCCTTTGTTTCAGACTCGATTGTGTCGATGCGCTTCGAATCTATCCGAGCTGCCGAGGGAGTCAACCTGCGTCTTCTCTTCAAGGAGAGCAATTTCTCGTTCGACGTGGGAAACGTTCGCGTCTACACCACAAATGACGATGGAGCACTTTCACAGTCGCTTTCAGGTATATTTGTTATTCGTTTTTGAATGCGATGAACTTTGTTGAGCATTTCAATTTCCTTTCGTTTCAGCAGATGAATCGAGCGAGGAGTCAGTTGTGGGTTCGTTGCTTTGGCAGCTGCCCTGCACCCAGTTCGAGGGAATCTGGGAGAGTCTCATTTACGAGGACCGTTTGAAGAATAAGGTCTGATGAACTTTTTATATCTCCTCATGAATATGTCTTGTTCAGCTGCTCTCGTTTGCCTACGAAATAATCGATCTGTCGGATTGCGGCGTCGATCTGCACATACTCAACATCAATCGTCTCATTCTGCTCCATGGTATCATTTTAGAGCCTTGACTCGTTTTCTTTTCAAATGTCTATCATTCTTTCTGTTCCGATTTTATGGAATATGTTCACAACCTTATTCTATTTCTTTAATTTAAAAAATTCCAATTGCTCCGTTTTTTCTCATTTTTATTTTGTTGCAGGCCATCCAGGCACAGGCAAGACGTCTCTCTGCAAGGCCCTTGCCCAGTCCCTGTCCATCCAACTCAATCACCGCTTCCTCCGCTCTGCTTTCATTGAAATCAACAGTCACAGCCTCTTCTCCAAGTGGTTCTCGGAGGTTTTGGATTTTTTTTTATTAGAAGAAAAAAGTCCAAATTCCAGAGCGGAAAATTGGTGATGCGGATTTTCGATCAAATCGAGGAATTAGCCAACGACAAAAAGTGTCTCGTGTTCGTTTTGATTGACGAGGTGATTTTTTCTTCTAAAAATAAAATATTTCAGTTAGTTTTACAAGAAAAATCCTCTTTTCCCTTTTCGAAACAGAAATTTTACTAGCGTTTTCATCGGAGTGAATTTTTAGGATTGTTAATTTATAAATTTTCTTATATTATTAGAAAAAGTGATGTTTTGTTGCAGATCGAATCCCTGGGAATGTCCCGCCAGAGGAGTTCTGCCAGCAACGAGCCTGTCGATGCGATCCGCGCTGTCAACGCTCTGCTCACTCAGATCGACAGAATTCGAAGGTACATTTTGATTGTTTTAGATTTTTTTTATTTTTAAGGGTTGTAATCAAAGACGAGACAATTTACCATTTTGATTCGATTTATTAAATTTATTCATGATTTTGTTAATTCTCAAATTCAAATCTTTTTATCACTGCTTTCAGTCCTCTCAAACTCATAGTTGACCTTTCGAAAGTAGAAATTTAATTTTTGTTTTTCAGAAATTCGAATGTGTTGATAATGTGCACCTCGAACATGGACAACAGCCTGGATTCGGCCCTGATGGATCGAATCGACTTCGCTCAGTCAGTTGGACTGCCTGGGAGCAAGGCTGCCCTGGCTATTCTTCAAGGCTGCATTTCTGAGTTGAGCAGGGTATAAAGTTTTCCAGTTTCTTTCCCATTTTGTTCATTTTCAGATCGGTAAAGTCAACGATACGAATGAATGTTTGAATGGAAACACGGATAATGAAGCACAGAAGAGACTGATGAAATTGGCGGAGGAAGCTGCGGACAAGCTGAGTGCGAGGAGCATCCGACAGATCCCCGTTCTGGCTTGTGCTCTTGCTCATAAGGTACGAGGTTTTCACCTATTCAAGATAGAAGAAGTGAATTTTATGAAGAGAAGTATCTTCAAAAATCCGAGTGTGAAATGATGTGTAGCTAAAGTTAGAGGGCGCAAGCTCCACCCATTCAGCGAACACAAAATCATAGAGCGATTTCTTGTCAAAATTTAAAACGTTCTAGAAAATTTTCAAAATTAATTTCTTCCTTATTTTTCTTTTCCCGTTATTAGATATAAGCCTAGGTCGTTGTCTTCAGAAATTAATATCTTTGGCTACACTGATCCGTTTTTTCATGCGGTTTTTCGTTACAAGCTTGTCAAGCCCCATAGATTTATAGAAAAATATTCCCATGACTCGGCTTTTACAACACAAATTTCACTTGCACCCTCTAACTCAAGTGCTCTGAATTGAGCCAAAATTTATTGAGGATTCCTTGACAATTTTGTTGCAATTCGTACCAACTCCCTAAATCGTCACTTTTATCCTCAAATGAGCATTTTCAGAAATCCATTTCGCTCAACAAATATGTGGACTTTCTTGAATTGGCTATGAAAGAGAAGCTCAAGAAATCGGATATTCCTAAGTCGAACTAATTCTAACCAAAGTGCCAAAGAAGAACGATAAGAATTCCTCATCATTCGAATTTTATTCTTGTAAATCTTGCGATGAAAGTAACTATGTTACGAACAATTTTCTACTCTCTGAGAAGGAATAAATATGAAGGACTGATTACTGTCAGCATGACTGCAATTTTATATATTATGCACCCCTTTAACTTTATTAGATCAAGTAGAGATTTTCGGAGGTGAAAAAAATGTGCCTTCAACTTTAGAAAATTTTAACTTCAACTGCAGCTTTCAGGTAACTTAAATTAAGCTTAAAAATCTGTAGATCAATTGCACATTTTATAATTTTTAAAATTACTGCACTAACAGTTGCCGTCGTTTTCTTATAAACCTCTGTAAAGGTGATTCGTGATTTTTGCCAGATTTTTATTCCATCTTCTTTTTCTACGACTTTATTTTTGTGCGAAGTTTTATTTGCATAAGCGTGATTTTGCTTCTCTAATATCAGCTAGTTTAAAATTTACTAAAATGCAAGTGAATATCTTCTTGTCTTGTATACAGTTCGTCATTATACGCACTTAACATATCGATTTTCACATTCTACGTGTTAATTATCGTGATTTCCATCTTATTTCTGAATCCAATTAGGTTTTAACTTATCTTCAGTATTTTTTTCATTTCGACTTTCTGCGCTATTTCTAGGGAAAATAACTATCTAACAATACGCTTATCTTTCCGAAACAAACAATTTCCAAATTCGATTTAGTTCATTCTTTTACCCCGCATTTAAATTCAACATTTTCATTATCTAAAGTGGTTTGGTAAGGGATATCTTTATTTTGACGAGGATTTACATCGAAAAATTGAAGATTTAGTGATAATCTTCTCGTATGAGGCATTAATGTTAGTGAAAGAAAGACGCCTCCAACCATTCAACTTCCGAGATCTTGTTCAAGCACCTTTCAAGATTTTATTTTCGAAGAACCTACAAAGTTCACCATCGATATTTTCTGAAAACTTCTTGTTAGACATCTTTGACTAGATGGATTATAATCTATTCTCCACATATATAATGGTGTGTACCATGTTCCTTCTTTTATTGCCTTATATTCTTTTTCGTGTAATACGTCAATGCTGCCGGCACGACGATAGAAATTCAAACAGTAATTTTTCTTCACCAACTTACAGTAGCCAGTATTTCTTCGCACCACATCAATGTAAGTTTTTCATCTACCTTAAAACGAAAATAATCATTGGTAACAATTCAAATGCAACTGTTTTGCACTGAAAAAATCAATTTTTGTCTGAAATATCTGGTTCATTTTTCATGAATAAATGCTTGTAGGTCGTCGAGTTTATATCGATCGACACAATGGATTACGAAGCGTGGTTATAGCGGCACGAATCAATCCACAGTTATCAATGAGACCTTCACAAGCCATGGGTAAGTTCACACATATTTATTGCATGCATTTATCTACATTTAAACCGATATTTTCGTTAAAAATTACCAGTTTATTGTTTGTGTACTTCATATATTGGTTCGTAGATTTACACAATGTTGGCAAAACGAATATGGAACTGTTGATATATTCTTTGTATGCAAATACGCGTTTTGATAGTGGACTTTGAGAGCAGAAACCACATGTGATGAGAAGGAATTTAACAAACAGAATAAGGATAATCGAAAATCGGAAAATAACAGGGAAAGGAATCATTGAGTGAATAACAACAATACACGCACTGGGTTGAATAGTATCTCCGACGGTGAATTTGAGGTCGAATGTGAGTATCCGGCAAATAATGCAAATATCGATATCGAATTGGAGGAATTACACGAAAGAAGGGTGAATTCGTTCAGGCTGCGAGAGAATGAGCCTGTTTGAGATCGAATGAAATATTTTACCGTAATTATCATAAATGTAATCACATTGATGGACTCTAATAGGAAAGATGTTTGGATGTCATCGTTTCCAGTAGGGAACCGTACAGAGCAATCGATCTTCAGGTTTTTGAGGGGGCGGTGCAAACGATGTCGTACTGTACTTATCATACGGGTCTGTTGTATCGATAAATAGTGGCTGATTTACAGGAGTATGCACATTCGCGTCAGCTGCCAGTAAATGTGAAGGATAGAGCGGAGCAGGCGAATAGGTTCCTGAAATTGGCATATTTATTGGGGACTTTGAAAGATCGTTTATATTTTTAGGGTTTCCAAATAGATATGCCAAATTACGCTTCGGGATAATTTGTTTGCACAGAAAGACGATCCGAGTTGTAAATAAGGATTTTAGTGAAAGAATAGCGATAAAAAAAATCACAAAAATTCGCTAACTTAGATTAGCTGAGTTTCTCTAAAGAAATCTATCGCAAAGATGCGTGTATGCAAAATATTATGCGCTGATTTTTGGGACATAGCCTTTTTATCAGGTTTATCGTCAATCTAGACTGAGTTTTTGATATATTTTGGGTTTGAAGGATATTTCTTTCCTAATTTCTTGATTTCAAACTACTGCGATTCTACCAAAAACATTTTTGCAAGAGCCTAGAGCTTGGAAACTAGATATTTTGTTGAAAATTCTCAATTTTGTAATCATATGTAATTTCTCAAGTTGCAAACAATTATGAGATAAGCCTTGACTATAAATTTATCGTAAAAACATAACAAAGTTTACCTGAATTAGGAGAAAATTGACAGAGAGTCGATTGGAAAGAATCGGGTTCCGAAGTATCCGTTGAATAGGATGAAGCAGGAGAGCAGTTAAAGAGAGTTGAAATGGAAGGCAGGGGGGTGGAAGAGCCAGAGGAAGTAGCTGATTCGCTGCACGGTTGTTGTTGTTGTTGTTGCTGATGGTTTGCCGAAGATGTACTTGCAGGGATACTGTACGGTGCATAGAAATAGTTCTTCAGACAGGAGGGAGAAATCTGCAATAATTTAGCCTATTTCTATTTTTGACTTGTTCTTTATTTCCTTATTCTTTCTGAAAGTCAATCCTAATTGAGAATGTTGTGTGTGTCGTGTTTCTCACGAAATGGGCAGATATGAGGGAGGAACTCTAATTGTTAGATGGAATATAGGAAAAGGAAAGGAACATCTTGCAGGCGGTCGAACGCGAGAAAGAGAAGAGAGGGTAATTGAGTGGAGGATATGAGGAGAGGAAAGGAGGACAGCCATACAGCCATACAACCAAACATACAGCATGGATGGAGAATGGCAAACTGCTGAATTCATGAATAAATGGTCAATTGCCAATAGCCTATGGGCCGTTGCCCACCCTCCAATTTCTCACACTCATATCTCGGGCTTATCTCTAAATCTTCTAATAAAAAGTGCGAGATTGGATATCTCCAACACATTTATTCACTTATTCATTGCCTAATGCAGTCAATCTGGGCATAAAGAAGGAGTTTGGTGCGAATATTTTCGGCATCAATTAGTGGCAAGAGTGAATATCATCATCGAATTAAAATTTCAAATTGAAATTAAAATTGCAACAGATCTCTCTCGAAACTCTTCAGAAAGAATATCACGAGAATAATTTATAGGAACTTGCTAATAAAATATTTACCTCTTGCGATTTCTTGTAGAGTGTTTTCTTAATTCGAGTTGGTGGCGACGGTAGCAAAATTGGCCTTAGCCGAATCGGGCCCGACGAGGTGTAGTGCATTCGATTCGACAAGCACTGAAATGGTAACGGATTAGGAAAATACCGAATAACGAATAACATCTGTAAATAGGTCAATCAGAGGATAAAATAAGAAACAGAAAAGTAGAGTAACTTGAAGAAAGTCGAAGATGGACATTATGAGGTTAGACTAAATGAAGCAGTAACAGCAGAACAGAAAAGAAGCTGCTTGTAAGAGGATGAATGAAGAGAATAAGGAAGAGGGAAGAGAAAGAATTGGAGGACAATCGGCAGCTGGCATCTAACCAGGACATAGGCAGAGCAGCATGTGAGGGAGTATAATGAGCGAACACTCACACAATTACTGCCTCATTCATTTTGAATTGAGAATTCGAAAGGATGAGGAAAGCACCAACGAAGATATGTGAACGTCATCGCCAGAAATTAGGTTTACGAATTTACGAGTATCTAATTTCAAACGAAATGACAACATGATTTTAGATCGACTACTATTCATGCACTAAATTTATCAGAATTCGGCCGTAAATTGGAGTACAAGAATAGGTTTTCTTTAGATTTTCGAAATTCCATCTAACTGGACTGAAAACCAAGCCCTAGTATCTGTCTTATTGCTGAAAGAAGAGAAATTAAATGGGAGATTCGGCAATTAGAGCGACAAACTCACATAAATCGAATGAAAGAATGACTCGAAAAGGGGAACCAAGTCGAAGAGTCGAATATAAAAAATGAGGACCTCGTGGAAGAGGCGATTCATTTTCGAATTCTCTTTTTACCTAACTAACCTCTAAGTTCTGCATCTTTATGTGTTATGTCTCTTTTGCTCTTTCATCTCATCACTTGCGCTCTCCTTCCTTCTTGCCTCTTTCCTCCCTTTCATCCAAAGCCAAGGTCAGATCCAAACGAGCGAAGAACGATGTGGAAAAAGAGAAAAGTTGACATTCGAATGAGGCAATTCGCAATTCGTCAAATCTATCGCTTTTGTTAGTGAAAATGAAGAATGAAGGAATGCGAATGTGAGCACACAAAAGGATAACAACAGATTGGACTGGCAGCGAGAAATTCTGCAAATAACCAGCTAGATATTTGTGCTTGCAAATTCTCACAAAACCTATCAGATTCCTAATATGGACTTTTAGTTTCTAAATAAATGAGTACGAATCAGAACGGATATGCATAATTTGTGGAAATCCCTGTCAGGGAGCAACATCAAATGCAAATAACTAAGCGGATTAATGGGAAAGGGGATGATTGAGATAAAGTAGAACAGAAAGACACAAGACTATCTGCGAGAAGTGAGAAGTGAAAAAGAAAGGCAGAGGGAAGGGGACACTTCATTAGCAGTCTGTGCAATGAATGTAATGGATAAGTTGCAAAACACGAAAGAAGTTGAGGAGAGTTGAATCGAATAAGGATATTTGCAAAGGGAGGATCGAAATGGAAATGCAATTGCATAGAGCAAAATAGCAGAAGGATCAGAAAAGGAAGGGATGTTCGGTTGATGAAAGGGGCAAATTAAAAATGAAATATGCAGAGAAAGCTGCAGAGTGAGAGTGAAATCCACTCATCTCATCCAGTCGCTTCCCCTTTCCAATTCAATCGAAATTAGTGCAGCAGATTCAGCGATTTACCCATGTAGTTGAGAGTGTTCCTCTCATCTTTCCCTTCCCTCCTTGCTCTGCTCTGCTCTACTTCTTCTCAGACTCGGACTTGAGTTGTGCAATGTGATATTCTCCATTCGCCAGTCTGAGTCCCGGAGTTCTTCTCTGTTTTCTTCGTTTCGCTCGTCCGGAAATGTGCCCTGCCCTTTCTCTGCATTCCTTGCCTATTGCGTAGGAGAAGGATAAACAACATCATTTGGCATACGACACAGCCAACAGCCAAGTAGACACAAATGCGCAATGAATTTGTCAAATAAGAAGAACACAATTGCGAGTGAATGAATCGAGCAAGTGGTGGACAATGAAATTGGAAAACTTGCAACAACAATTATCGAGAGACTGGGGGAAAAATGAAAGTTGGTGAAAATGAACTGAAAATAGGCGAATGTTATTGTTGAAATATAGAAATGGTTACTGAAATAACTGAAATTGAAAGGGATTTGAAGTAGAAAAGAGCGAAGGAGTGTGCGCAGCCAGAGAAAGACAAACAAGGCTGAATGATCATTCCAAATCGGAGAAGAAAGGGAAAAGTGGAGAATGGAGATGGGAATATAGCAGAATGAAGGAAGGAGAACAACCATTGCGACCAATGAAAATGAAACTGACATGAAATTGTTTGCGCCGACGCGGTTCGCATAAATTCACATTACTTGCTGCCTGAGGCCTGGGGACATTTGAGAGACAAACAAAGGGGCAAATGAGGAAAGTGGCAGAGTGACTGAGCTGCAGCCATGCATGCTAATGTCCGCTTGCCCGCTAGACCACTAGATTGGTCTGCCCTGTCTAAATGGGTCTCTCGCACTTCTCTCACTGTCATTCATTGGGAATGATGATATTCCATTGACACTCCAAAAGAACACGTATTATGCAGAGTGATACAGGATAATTGCATTTTTCATTCGATACAAAATTCGATACTTGTATATATGTAAAGTAAAGACGGAGCGATTGTGTTAAAACTGGAAGAACTTTTCCAAATTTGATATGATCTCTAGACTACAAATTTCAACATCATACTCAGTTCTTTCGTATCGAATACGCAATATCCTCTATAAATAGGAGCAAAAATGATGGTGAAAAATATTCCAAACTATTGATCAGAAATGAATACTTGCGACACTTGATATATTTGGAAGAAGGGAAAGAGAAATAAACAGAAAGGACGAAGAATAATCCGCTGATTGACCGATGCATCACAGCATCAGAGAAGTGATAACCTAATGCGATACCTTTCTGCCAGCAGCTATATCGGCCAGGTCTGCATTTCGATCCTTCCACGAATTCACCAATCTCTCCAATTCAATTGCCATTCCACACTAATTCGGAAAATTTCACGAGAATAGAGGCAATCTGAATGAAGAGAATGAATTGTTTTGCTGTTGTTGTGTGACGAACAACGAATATGAAAAAGATCATTTCGTTTTATGATCCATCACTGTTACACGCGCAAAAGCACGCGAAATGCGGAATGAATCGAATGATGGAGAACACAATGGAGGGGTGACAAGTGATGTAACGAAACTATTGAGAAGTTGAAAGTGGAACAACTAAGCGTGAAAATGTGACAAAGTTGACTAAAAATATTAAACTCAATTTATCGTTCGATCAACGTCGAATTTATCATCATTATTGAATTAGAAGAAAATTCGAAAATACAAAATAGAAATATGTAGAAGATAGCAAAATAATTTGCGAGAATTAATTATTTCATACATATTAGAGCGTAAATGCTAGAAAAATGTAAAGATGAAAGATGTCCTTTATGTGTCTCTTTTATATAGGGGAAAAGGCCATAAGAAAGGTAAGGAGGAAGGGGAAAAGTGAATGAGCACTGAAGAGAATAGGCGAATTGACTGTAAAAGGCAATGAATGAATACAAGACGAGGAGAAGAGGAAGGAAGAAAGAAGAAAAGAGCGATTTGCCTTCTCGATTTCCCTTTCTTTCCCCTCTCAAATCTCCAAGCTACTATGTCATATTTGGATTAGCTCTCATCGGGTAGCATCAGCTGCAATGCTTGCTCTCCTTGCATTGCACTCACCGCTAACCACTGGCCTCTCCCTACAAAATAAATGAGCATTGGGAATCAAACGACATGTTGCTAAATCAAAGATTGGGACTGCATTGTTTTATAACTAATTTTAAACATGGTTGCAATATCGCAATGTCAAAGTGAATTTCAGTGCATTACATGAAGCATTTGTACGTATCTAGAAAAGATGCAGGAAGAGCATGATGAATGACTTTAGATCGATTCATTCTCATAGAAAATTTATTGAATTTAGAAATAGTATTCGACTTTCATCGAACTTCGCAAATAAGTATTTTATAAATTCGTCCTACAGTTTGAACTAACTTAGCCTGATCCACTGGCCTTAGTAGAAATTGAACGATTCAATGATGAATGAATATGAGATATGAGGACTGTAAAGGGAACAGCAACAGGCAAAGAGTAAAGAAAATGAAAGGAAAACGCGCGCAGATCGCATCTCTTTGCTGCTGCTGCTGCTGTTGTCAAAACGAACACATAAAGCCGGTGTACAGGTGGAAAGACGAAGAAGAGGAAAGATGAGAGAAGAGAAGGGAAAGGACAAATTGCCTGGAAAGACAGACTAACTGACATGCCACAGATTCATTCACATGCTTGAGATACTTGCAGATAGCCATCTGCGTATATTTACAAAGGAAAACACAACGCGAAACAACTATAAACGGGGAAGGAAGAGGTCAACTTGACATTAGCTGCAGAAAGATGCATATTGCATTGCTCAAAGTGACATTGACTGTTTGAAAGGAGAATAAAGAGAATTTGATTGGAAAATGTGAACCGGACTGTAACACGCCACCCAAAGCAATGATTATGCATAAATGCATGGAACGGCCGAGACGGGCAGCTGTGTCGCTCTTCACTTTCATCCATCAGACAATCAAACACTGTCCAGTTATATCCAAATAAGTGCACGATTGCTCTGCTGCTTCGCCCATTGATATCGCATTATCAGCTCGTATCAATCACATTTCCGCGTATTTTGTGTCAAAGTTGAGTGTTTAGTGATAGCAGAACGAATGGATTGGATTGTAAAGAGGCAGTCGGAGAGGAATTGAGAGTGACAAAATGATAGGACACAGGCAAAACATCGCACAGATCAGCGATATTCACTCGGAGAAATCCAATCTGCATGTTTGTGTTTCAACAATCGACTGATCGGTGAGAATTGAGAATTGGATGGATCGACTAGGAAAGTTCCGTGCAAAACGGGAGTTAAAATTGAACGAACAGCAAAAAATCTCTCAGACAAGAGGATCATCTACAACAAAGCGGAGTGAAGGGAAGAAAAAGACGAAGAAGAAGAAGAAGAAGAAAGAATCGAATCGGAGAATCGTAATGCGAGATGCAAAACCAGCCACTAACAGACTGACAGGCTATGGTCGATCTTCGAGAAGAGGAATAAGAATAGAGGAAGATAGGCTTGTTGTACCAAAGAAGGAGATAGAGAAGGGCAAGCAGACGCTGAAACAGAAAAGGGTCCGACTAATGCAATGGCAATGCGTTCATTCATTGTCGTTGTTACAAGAGTGCGAGAAGAATACTAATGGCTGAATGGATGGAGAAATGAAAGAATGGCAACTTGCCTGTGGGAAACAATTTGTTGACGATGTCATTTCATTTTCTACAACCAAAAAAACGAAATTTTCACATTTTATGCGGTTTCAAACGAGTTCCACACTAGAATTCGGGATAATAAAATTGAAATGTGAAATTTTCTAATTCCTAAAATGGCATTAGTCTGTCAAGCAGCGAAACACTATGCTGTTTATGTCGCCGGTTGCACTTTCGTATTATCACAAGGTGAAATGTGATCTTTCCCGATTGATAATCTGATAATGATAGCATGAGACTTGAATAGAAATAGAGCGGAAAAAGAACACACATTCATATCACAAAGTAACAGTTCATAGCTATGCATTTACAAAATGTACAGAAGAACGTGACACACCTACTATTGAATAGAATGGAGGGTGCGTCAAGAAGCTTGGAAGAACTTACAAGTTTCGAATATTTTTCAGGGAAAAATTTGAGGTTTTATGTTTGATATAAAAACTTTATCATCATTTTGAGTGGCTTATTTGAATTTACATAAAAATATCGATTTTTTGTATTTTAGTGATAGGATAAGGGGTAATAGTGAAAAGAAATCTTAGATATTTCTCAGTGTTATTGAGAGCAATTTGCTTTTTGGAAGGTACTCAAGAACTTTTCTCACAACAGTATTCTCACTCTGGGTGCATGACAGCCAAATTGAAGGATGCGAAAGAGAAAAGAGATTAGGGATTTATATGGAATATAAAATAACGAATTTTAATATTGTCGATGAACGAAACTTGGAATAAAGTAAAAGGGATGCGTTTCTTTTTCTCCTCTCTTCTGCACCACTGATCTCTCGATTTGACAACACTTTTTTTGTCGATTTTGTGCTAATTATCGATAAATAGTCAATTCATTTTTAATAATATCGATAAAGGGCAATAGTTGGAAGGTATTCATGGTAAAAATCTCTAATTTCTATAAAGGAACGAAGAAAATGAGAAAAATCGCGAAATGAACAAGTGCGTCTGTGTGAGCATTTTGGGGTCAAATTGGGGAAGAGAAAGAAAACTCATCCTTTCTACTTTATTCCAAGCGATCGCTCATCGACAATAGTGCTCGAAATTATTTTGCTTGAAGATAGATAGCATTTGCAGGTTGAATATATTTAGATTTTCTTCCCATGTTACCAATCTTAACTGTCAAATAAGACATCATCCAATGTGATTCTTAGATTTTGAAATACATTAGTGAGCAAAAGTATCCGACTACCTATTAAACTTTTATAACCTGGTTTGATATTTTTCATTATCTAATTCGACTGTAATTTGGCAGTCTTTCATTGTGATATGGTCATTATATGTATGCTAATTTTTATCAAGATTGAATCATCATATATGAAACCATGCTATCAAGTTTCATTGGTGGTCGGATACTTACGTTCACTAATATATGTACTTCATGAGTCTAACTTTAAAAATTATAAAAGGTTTTTTTTCTAATTTCTGTCAATTACTTATAATATTTTGAAGATAAAAGTTTAGAAATCTTAATCTGTGCTTAGTTTTCAACAGTAACTCTCTAACCTCTCAGTGCAATTTTAGTCAATGAGACAGAATATGACGGCCGAGTTAAATTGGGAAAATAACTGGAAGACTAGAGAAAGACGACTTCGGAGAAAAATGTTGGCGGAACTACAAGACGAACTCGAACAGAAAGGCGCAGCAGATGTTGAGATGTAAGAAGTGAGCGGAGAAACTGGAAGAAGGGAAGCAAAGAGAATCGAGGAATGGAATGGAATCATTGAGAAGCTACAAAAGAACACTTACAAGGGGAAGAAAAGGAGAAGGTGTGCTAAGCAAAGGCAAAGGCAAAGAGGCGACACGATAGAGAAGCGCATAACTATGCCAATTGACTATATGCAGAGGAGATTCAAATAGATAGACAAAGACAACTATTCGAGAGGTTTGCGGCACAGATTACAACAATTCGAGGATAAGGGAAGGCTAAATAAAAGCTGTAAAGGATGGATTGAGTGGCCGAGCTGCAAGTGGACAGAACAGGGTCATATGGTTAATGATGAGAGGGAAGGACGTCGTCCAAGGCTTGAGAGAATGCAGCATGTGGCAGAGGCAGAGTCGGAATGGGATGGAAGGAATTTATGCAGAGCTAGCAGGAAACGAACAATATGGCCACTCTATGCAGCAAATTAGAAAGTGACAGCCAGCCATAAATTCGAATTCACAAAATGAACTTATATTTGGAACGCACAAACCTGTACAATTACCCCTTTTCGAACTAAAATTGACTGCCTGTAATTGGGAAAATGCATGAAATTTATACAAACCCTCTTCACTCTTCACCTACATTAGATGACTCTCGATTAGACTTCATTCGTAATTCAATTGACAACCAGTTAGACATAAAGGAAAACTCGAAAAAGCTGCATTATTAGGAAAGAAGAAGGAGAGGCGATACAAATGAAACTGTACAACAAAGATTGAGAACCGAGGGCATGAGAAAAGGGAAATAGGCAAACTGTCAAGAGTGTTATTTTGTATGTAGGTACATAATTTGGAGGTCGATTCTGAGATTCAGCTTCAGAAGGAGAATAGAAAAGACATGTTGGCATTAAGGCAGGCGCTCTTATGATGCAGCTTCCCTTTCTTTCCCTTTTCAATCTCAGATTCTCATGGTCTGTCTTCGTTTTCTTTTCCTATCTTAACAGCTGCTTCTTTTATGATAGAATCATGGGAAATGCATAGAATATGCAGAGACGTGCTGAGGAATGAAACTGTCGGGAGAGAACTGCATCTCCTCGCATTGCTACAAATGCAAATGACGGAATACAGGAGCAGTGCCGTATCGCAATGACAATACAGGAATGGCATACGGTCTGGCGAATTCAAACAGAGGCACGCAGCCATACACTAGGCTGCACCACGAGAATAAGCAATAAACCTTCGAGAATGACGGAGCGCTGTAAACAACCATAAACGAGAAGGCAACGTTTATGTTAGTGCATTCAATTGCATATCGTAATGCATTCAATTCGACAAAATGAAATCCAAATACGTTTCGCTAAATGCGAAATGCAAAACTACGCTCGCGCTAACTTCCGAATTGTAAGATTTTTTCGAAGATAAGTGAACGGAAATTATTTGAAACGCGTCAGTCGAACGTTAGAAGGCCTGACGAAAAACGAAGGGGTGAAATAATTCATCGTCGCTTGGAATACAAACAGAAATAGTTGTGAGGAAGTGCGAAGGAGGCCATGGAGATTGGAAATTGAATGCAGAAATGCAGAGGGAAATGGACAATGCGCAACAATGAAAGGGAAAGGGGTGGAAGGGAAGGAGAGATGAGAGCAGGAGATGGGATAAATGAATTGGGCAGACACTGCCAAATGACGCAATCGACAGATGGATCGAGCAACCGAACTGCTCCATAACTGCATAATGGCAACAAACTGAGAGGATGGCTGCCGCTGACTTATGATAATCACAAGTTAACTATATAAGAAGTCAGGATAAACGAAATACTGTAATTTACGCCTTTCAAAGTTTCGAACTTTCAAAATAAGGGAAAAAATCATTATATGCGAAGAAAAGCATAGATTTTCATATCCTCATTTTGTAGAAAGATGAAGAGGAAATGGACTTTTGAAACAAAAATAGGAGAAAGTGAAATTAATTCTCTACCTAGGCTGGGCCATTTGAATGCTCGGCAAATTTCAACGAGAAATTCGAGCATCAAAGATAGTGCGGCAAGAAAAGCCAGGAAGTTAGTGGAATTAATTGTTCGCTGTTCCTGTCCCCCGTCTCTCTCTGCTCGCGACTTTCCTCCCAGCTTTTCTCCCCTCGCGGTTGTTTCCTTTGTTCATTCATTTTTTCTTCGCACTTCTGCTGGACACTTCTTCTCACCTCTTCTCTTCCATTTCTTCTCCTCGAACAGGCCACGCGCAATGCCCTTGCTCTAGTTGTCTTTTCTTCATCTTACGCATTTCAACCAACAACTTGAAAATTCACGCAAAAATGAACTCACCCAAATGTCAGAGAAAATGCATGGGATTCACGAATACTTGAACTTATTCCACTTCATTTTCGTTAAAATAGCCTCAAAAGGAGTTCAAAAGTTTCAGAGTTTAGAAAAATCTATGCACTAAATCCATGTAAAACTGATTATTTCTGCCGAGACGTAGCGAAATTGAAAATAATTGTTCGGGACACTTTATAACCCACTGGGAAATTTATTTTGTTATTGCGAGGAAAAGTCTCGAACTACAAATCCAAACTTTTATCGAAGAAAGAAATTCAATCTAAAGTAGGATATTAGATTCGAGAAAAAAGAAGGAACTCGTAATTCATAAGGGAAATAAAAAATGAAAGTAAGCTTCTCGAAGCTGCAAATTGCCCATCGAGAAAGCGAGGGGCGCGCAGGATTTGCCTAGTTTAAGTTGAGTAGCGGCGGACTTTGACTTTGTTTCCTCGCTCGTTGCAACTCAAATAGAGCAGAACAACGAACAACTCCCCGTGCCCCCTTGCAAATACTCGTGTTATTAAGGAAAATGCGATTTTGCGTGAGAGCCAGCAAAAGTTTAAAAAAAAAACATATGAAACCGAGATAGAGTTACAAAAATAGCAAAGATCGTGTAATTAAAATGGAATACTAATTCAATTTACATTTACATTTCAAAATCGCAAAGAAAAACATCGAAGTGGTAATTGATAGTTTGAGTGATTAGTTAGAGGATTTCGAAACTCTTGGAAAATAGAATTAGTAAGCGACATGGCTTCTCGAAGTAGGATTACACTAACTTGTCACTGAACTGCGAAAGTTTTGAAATAACGTAAGTCGAGATTCAAAAGATTAGGAAAGGGATTGCGAGTTGTAAATTGTGATAAGAGACTTGCATTCAGATCTATAGTTGCTAATCTTCTTATTTTAAAATGTAACCACAGTTTTCTTTAGAAAAATGACAAATTTCAAATGATAGAGCTCGGGTATAAATCGAATTCCTAGCGAAAGAATGCAAGATGTTTGAGCGGATATGGCCACGTCCCCTCGCTTCAAGATGAATATTTTGTTTATCTCGTTCTTGTATATTAGCTCTCTAAATGCACGAGATATGGAAAATGAAGTAGAAGAAGTAGGAAGGTGAGTGAATAAAATGGAGGGGAGGAAAGTTGAATACAAGGGGAAAGGGGCAGAGGACGAATGCATTGAGAATGGCTAGGACCGAGGATCGAAGCAACAAAACTAAGGCTGCAACTCAAACATAGCTATGAGGGCAGGGGTTCTAAATCGGACAGAGAACGGGGGAAGAACGGAGTTACCCGGACTCGTCATTGCAATTGGCAGGCTGATTTGCATGCTCGACTTATCTAATTCATTTCCCCTCCTTCCCTTCCTTCCCTTTCCCATCTCCTCTCACTTATATCTCATTTCATTTTCCAGCATCCACATTCGCGCATCAATCATTGCAAAATGTTGGATGCAAGAAGAATTAAAATGAAGGAAAGAGGAGAGGACTGCGCGAGAAGCGAGAAAAGGGAAGGAATAGACAGATGAAGCTGCAACTGCCACGAGCAAACAAACTGAACGCGATAAGTTGAGATGGTCAGAGAACAGCTAAGGAAAGATATCATAAATGCACATGAAAACTGACATAAATTTCTTTATGAGACTGAATGAATGAAGGAATAGAAATGATGAAATAGAATGATGCTGCAACGCAGAGTGGAAATACAAAGAGCAATTCAATTACTGCAGAAGAAAGGAGAGGAAGAGGCATTTTGGCAGCCAGAATTACTGAATTGAGATTGAGATTATGGAGTGAATTGCGAAATGTTGGATGAATGGATGAAGCTGTGACAAGAGATGGCGGATAGAATTAGGAAAAGACGAGAACTGCTCGAAGATGAACTGCTCCCTGTGGAAATGAAAGGGAGATACAATCTGGGTTACTGCAATAAGCAGATGGAATGATAAAAGTAATTGTTTCATATTCGTTCATATTTTAGGCTATATTCTGGATCCATCTCTTCTGGCACCAATGACTCTATCTACAGCACAGAACATTGCAGAACCGCCGCCGAGATATCAAGAAGCTCTAAAAAAGAACGCATCGCCTCCTGATTACGAACCATCGAGTCGATGTACGTAAGTTGAGAAGTTTATAACAGAATTTTTCGGAATTTCAATTTTGAAAATTCGAAATTAAAATCGGAGTCGGAGTTGAAATTTATTGTGACTCCGAAATCAGAATCGCAATTCCTAGGTTCAAAAACCCTCGGAATCGGAATTTTAGCACACTTCTGGTTTATAGTGTATCTTTCATTTATTGCATATTGTAAATAAGTCAATTAGTCGGGTTTTTGTACTTTTAACAGTGCACAGAAGTCAGATATTGAATATTCGAAACTAATTTCTTCAATACCAAGCTCGAAAACATCATTTTTATTTCGATGTATTCAATTTATGGTGCTGACGAGTTTGAGCAGCATTCGCTTCAAGTTTTCTTCACATTCAATTCCTCCTTTAACTCTGTTTCGTGTTGTGCTTGCATTGATTATCATCACTAATTAGTGTGAATTGTATAGAAATCGAATTTTTTTTCCTATTTTCGAAAGAAAGATTTCAGCTTCTACCCAGCCTTCCCTCGTTATAGCACCAAGTTCAACAACGACAGCTAGAATTGGAGGAAGAAGCAGTTCAACTGGAAATGACAGTCAGGAAGAAGCATCAACTGTTGAATTTATCGAAGAAAATATCGATACTGAGAAGGAAGAACCTGAGGGTAAAATAAATGGTTCTATTGAAACTAAGTTATTGAAATTCAGGGATAATTGTCGAAGTAATCGATTCTTCTAATGATAGACCAATAAAAAATGTAACATCATAACCAGATATATGGAAAATTATTATTTTTGGATAATACTTGTATCGCAAAAATTAAATTATATATTTCTGAACATTTTGTTACAATTTATCTAATAACTAATAAATGATTTTTACGTTATTTTCTTCTTTATCGATATCATGATACTCATTATTTGATAATTCATATTACTTGTTTAAAATATGCTACCATTAATTTGTATAAAATTTGTGTCGGAAGTTATCAATCTTATCGTTTTTTCAGATGAATTTTATGACATAATTGTCTATTTGAATTTGTATCAATGTTTCATGTCATAATTGCGTGATATTTTAGTCTTTGTCTATCGGAATCAAATCAGTCTTGTTTCTTGCCTTATTGATTTTTATCATTCCTTACTCTTCCATTTTTCTATACCAACAAATTATCAATAGATCAACAAGTAGCAATATGCCTCTAGAATTAATTCCTCCTTCGGAATATGATCATATAATTGAATTTTTTGAATGCCATCCTAAATTCATACCATTCTACAATTCTCTTATTCTTGATAAAGGAGATTTCTTGGCGAAAGCTGGTTGGGCAAATTCTACATTTTCTCTATATCGATTCCAAACCTCTATCTCAGTATTCTATTTTGCAATTAGGGAGATCAAAGGACTGCGGTAAGAAATGACACGCAACTTTATTCGGTAAAAATTAGATCAAATGCACTTTGTGTGTTTACTGGTGATTTCGTCGAAGCTGATTTCATCAAAGGATTTGATGAATTTATGGGATATCGTCATGAACCTCTGCAATACATTTATGGGGAATATGCTCTACTCGAATCGGTAAATCAACTTTTTAATTTTTAAACTGAAATGCTAGTTTCTAATTGGTAATGCTTGACAAAGATCGACGAAAACGCACTTCCTGTAGGCTGAATCGGATCGCTTGGTTTTAGATATCTTCGCACATTACTAATCGTCACAAAACCGTTCAGTTTTGCATGTATTACATTAACGGTGAACAAAGAAGAGAGCTTGTAGAGGATAAAGTCGATGAGGACTTGTCAGGAGAATTTTACCTGGGTGAATGATACCAAATTTATAGCCTGAAAGAAATATTGACTTTAGACGATTTCGATAAGGAAAAGGAGCTCGATATGTTGCACCAGAGTTGGCATGATGGACTAGGTTGCTACAAGGAGGATCTTTTGTAAGTAAAATCTGAAAAATTGGCAATCGGAAATAGCGTAATGACGAAATGACGCTATGTGAAATGATTAAACTTTTCTGCATTTGATGAAACGCTCAAAAAGTAACTTCAAAACCAACTTCAGAAATCAGGGTGTAGGTTGTAATTTTGTTTATCCAGCTATTTGCTACCAGTGTGTTCGACTTTACTTACTCTAAAATTTTCAACAAAATCCGTTATTAACACCCGGATTAGTTTTCTTGTTGTGTCACTATTTAAATGTTATGCAATTGTTTGAATTTTTAGTAGATGCCAAATTTGATCGAACTATGTCTTTCATTCTAAAGGAAGTAATGGGTTCATGTACATCGTCAGCAACGTAGAAAAGTAGTTGTAATAGTTGCATCGCTTCATACAATATAGTGAAATAAGAAAATCTTTCCCTAACAACTCTTATATACTATTGGTCTTACAACCATGCTACGATGCAACTATTTTTCCCAAATTGTCTGCATTGCATTTTGAATCAATGACAAATTTCTTCTCACATGAAATCATTGTTTACAAAATAGGAAATTGACAATAAAAAGTCTAACTTCTTTTCCCCAGTCGTTTTTTTTCAAAATAATGGAGAGTATTGATGCAACTTGGTTTGGCGGGAAAATGCCCACTTTGAACATTTGCAATAGCGTCGAGTGACCTTGAAGGGCCGTTTGTACGGAATTAAGGGAAGAAGGAAGACGGAAAGAGGATAGAGTTGAGAGATGTCTGTTAGTGTGAAAATTTATGTAGCATTTAGGACTACAGAATACAGAAAAAGATTGCCGATTTAGTGAATTAGCTCTGAATGATGAACCATAGATTTAGTCTAACAACGGTTCATAAAGATCAATGTTCCCATTTTGCACACTTTGTTATTTTATTCGATTCAATCTTAGCTTGTCTTGACTAATTTTCATTTCGTTTTCAAGAAGCAAATGTTTATTTTGACGGACTTTTTCCCAGAATGTAACGTGTTCGAGAGGAGAGCGGTGATTTTCGCTGGTCCAATTTCTTTCCCTCCCCATCTCGTTTCCCAATTCAGCAGATCCATGCAGTGCCAGAATCGAATCATTCATAACTCCCATCTTTTGCATAGTCTGCGCTCACTCACTCAGTCACTCACTCGTAAATAGGATTGCGATTGGATAGGGGATTGCCAAGTTATTGATCGAACCTTTCTTGGCCAGACAGTCATTCTTCCCCTCTCCTTTTCCTCTCTTCCTCTCCCTTTCTCTCTCTATGTCCACTCTTCCCTTACATTCCCTTGGCCTCCTCTTTTTGCACATTCAAAGATTCGCGCTCATTGCTTTACAAACTTCTTGCATCTCCATCCTCCATCTCTTCCCTGTCCCTCGATTCCTCCATTCCATTTCTTCGGTGTTTTTGTCGGTCGAATCAGCGTTTTCCAGTGAGTGCAAAGGCCTTGAAATAACGTGTTCGATTTGTCCCTCGGCCTGGTCCTGCAACTCTCCAAAGTGACCTGCTCCTTGTACAACTCCATTTCCATATATAGCCAACCTCGATATATCATCGATTCGCTCTTACCCTCACTCTCCTTCATTCGTTCTTATCATCTGACCATTGCTAGGTGTTTATTGAGTGACTAATGTAATGGCATTCCACATTTGCCTCGGAAAGCAGAGCTGTATTGCTCTGTGCAGGTGAGTAGGACGAGCAGAGTGTCGTTAATCTGTTTGGCAGAAAGTAAGAGAGGAGGCGAGGCGAGGCGAGGCATTCACAGGCGCATTCCAAATTTGTCAGTTCTGAGTCGAGAGTGGTTTTGCAGATACAGCATTTCATGCTGAATTTTCTCGACATTTTCATTTATTCCATGACTTGATAAGTTTTCTAGTCTTGTTGTTTTCTAAATTTGAGAAAAAAATGATTGACACTTCTGGCTGATATTCAATAGCTCTGGTGCAACCAAGTCAATTTGCTTATGCTCCATTTCTTCCATTCAATCATCGATTTTATGCCCCTCTGCATTGGCTCTTTGGTAGAGGTCATCATATCTCTTCATCTTTCGCCATTGCGATCACGTTTCGTTGTGCTAGTTTTCGTGTGTTTTCCTCGAACATTGGCTGGTTTATGATTTGACCGACGATATGCTCAAGTTTGAACTCTGCATAGATTTCTTTGAACAGAACTGTATTGTATCGGTTCCTTCTTTCCATATTTTTCACCGTTTGCTTTTATTTTTGTTTCCTTTCAACTTTTCTGATAACTGTCAGTCAGCAATCGATATCTGCCTTACTTTCCATTTTGATTCGTGTCCTGCATCCCTCATTCACCAGCCACTCTTTCGGCCCTTCTTACCTTTTTGCATTCGATTTTTTCATGTGGGGGATGAGTCAACCTCTTATGATATGAACAAGTGTAAGGTAATAGGAAATGGGGATGATTGTGGGTGAGCAGGGGACAGAGACAGAGGGTGGAGGAGTCGAAACAGATAAGAATTGCTGTCTGGAGGGCTCGAAAATAGATTGGTCATCGCAATAAATTTTGAGGATAAATTTATGGATGAAATATGTATTTATTTCAAAATCTTTTATTAAAATTGATGGTTATTCAATTTGAAAATTATAAACCCTACTCTGTGATTTATGTAGGGAGAATTTCTAGATATATTTTGTCATGTTTTCCAACATATTTCATTTGATTGAAATTCGAGCTTGTATCTATAGAACGTGATAATGATTCAGAGAAAACACTAACATCATTGAAAAATTGCGAGCTAAGAAGACGATAACTTTGGCGTAATATTCTCATAATTAAATTTTACGGTTTAGTTTTCAAACGTGATCTATTTTGCATATAAGTTCAGTATATTTTTCTTCGTATAATCGATAGTGAATAATTCGTTGCAATTTCTACTCTGTGAATGTCTTATTTGCAGTTCCATCCTTTCATCCATATTTCATTCTCCCCGTTCTTTCCCTAACATCTGTGCTCCTTCCTTTGTGAGCCTATTGGGTTTTCAGCAGTATTTTTCATTATCTGTAGCTGTTCACACGTGTTCATTTCAAGTGTCCTTCCCCTCCCTCTGCAACTCAGCTCTTCTTCTCTGTTAGGCTATTGGGTCGATGCGTCTTCTTCTTCACCTTGCCTCTGGCCGGGTCCGTTCTGAATCGCGCGCGTTTCTTCTCCCCGCTTCTCGTGTGTTTGCACTTTCGTCGTAGTGATTGAGCTGCTGCTGCTGTCAGTCTTCTTCTTCTTCTTCTCCTCCTTCCCTTCCTCTTTACTACCCGAGTGACCAGTCCCTTCCCCAATCGACCTATTCCCCCTTCATCCAACTAACTATACCTTCCCTTTCCCCGTTGCATCGTCGCATTCCCGTCTGATTGGATCTGCATCTTCGTGCAGTAATCTCGCCTCCATTCCCCGTCCTTGCCTTGACCCATCGGCACTTTCATCGTCTTGTCACTTCCATCTCCTCTTCTGCCCCCTTCCTTCGCCTCTCCTTCCCTGTCTTTCTCTTCGACTATATTCGTACTTCTCTCGGTATTCTGCATTCCTCAACCGTCCTCTTCCCTTCCCTTCCCTTCCATTCATTTCATGCCCACTGCCTAGTGCCTAGTGACTCGTTCTGACCGATGTCCTATTCGTACAAACCGGCGTTTTATCCGTCAGAATCCAATGAAAGGGTGCACAAGACGTTGCAAGAGATTCATGAAGGTTGGCCCGACTCCGTCTCCTCATCCTAGTCTTCTCTCCTGTATCATCTAACATTTCCTTAACCATATTCATTCGTGTGGTCTAATTGTGCATGTCTGACTTATCAGTATCTTCAAACGATTTTCAAGCTGATGTGTTCAGAAAGCGGCGGCATCAACAATAATTGGAGGCGTGAGAGCGGCGCCTACGAGGACGACACGCAGAGATATCGAATTGAGACAGAAGTATTCGAGATGAGACGATACGATCATAATGTAAGTCCGACTTGAGATATTTATATGATTTTATTCACATTCCCTTTTTTATTGATAACGAGCAGCTCAAGTTTGAAAATTTCAAATTAGCTAAAGTGCCCATTGTTTCATAGGAAAATATTCGACTGTAGCTACAAGGCTAGTTTTCTTTGACCAGGTCTGTTTTAGGTTTTAAGAATCGTGTTTATCATAACTTATACGGGCCTATTCATATCTGCGAGTTTTCTTAAATTATTCTGAATACGAAAATTCCTTATTTCTTATTCATATTCATTTTGCCGCTCTATTTTTACTTTCTACCATCTTCAAGCGATAGCAGATAAAACTATGTAAATAACGATGAGCAAAATATTTTTTTGAATCTATGAAAGACACGCCTTTAATTATTTCGAATCTAGCAGTATTTTGCATAAAAATCATCACTTGGAAGCTATTTTTGATCGCTTATTTCAATTTGGGGGCATTTCTGTTCGAATCGTTTCTTGCCAATTAACTGATGAAAAGTGCGATATCGCGAGGGGACAAGGGCAGACCGCAGTGAGGGAGCAAGAAACTGAGCAGCTTAGGGACAACAGGAAAATCAACGGCCAGCTGTAAAAATGGAAGTCGCAAACAAGCCTGGGGCAGAACATTTCCACAGATATCAGTCTCGCGAGTTAACTCGTCATGTCCAGTAGAAAATTCGGTAGAAATTCCGTCAGCTGGTGGGACCGATATTTGGCGGTAGGTTAGGCCTTTCTTGCGACTTGATTACGGATTATGGTTTTTGTGATTTTCCTACTTTCACGGCTTCACTATCGATCTTTCTTTTTTCTACAGCCCTTATGGTCGAAAATCGATTATTGTCCATTCAAATAGGAAACACAGGCCTGGTTTATGGGCGAATAAAATACGCAGGCTGCTCTTTGCATCATCGCAAATGGAGAAAGAATTAGCACGACTGGAGGAGAAGGGAGGGAATGGGGTGATAAAGAGCGAGAGGATACGAGAGTGATGTGATAAAATGAAAATGAGGTTGACGAATGAATTCGATGAAATTACAGTCTCGAGGCAGTCGCACGAATGGAGCCTCTGCTCCGAGAGGGGCTGCCCCCTCGCCTGGATTCGAAGAGGAGGACTATGCGAACGAAACACAGTTCTTCGAACGGGGCAGAATCTACCAGCTGCAGAAGGAAAGAGAGATGATTCAGAAGAAGACATTCACGAAATGGTGCAACTCATTTCTAAATCGAGTAGGCCTTCCTGTCAATGACTAGTCATGCAGTTTCTCCTTTTCAGGCCAGACTCGAAATTGTTGACCTGTTCACCGATTTGGGCGATGGCGTCCTTCTAATGCGATTGCTCGAAATCATTTCTGGAGAAAAACTCGGAAAACCCAATCGGTTAGTTAATGCAACTAAAATTTGGTAAAGGTTAATTTGTAAACTCATGCTGTAAGATAAGTAACGATTTTGCAACATTTATGAAAGAAATTTTGAGTGCAACACTAGTACAAGAATATTGCTACAGCGACTGGAACTGAGAAGAACACAAAATAATTTCTAATCAACTTTCTGATAAAATTGAATATTTTCTTTAAAAAAAATAAAAGTCTGATAAAATCTTGTGATATGATGATAGTTAGATTTTCAGCAATTTGTTAGTCAATAAAAGTGCATCCTTGTATAGTTCACAAGTTCAAACTAAAATAAGGAGCTTTAAAATAATCGAATGCTGAAAGAAAACTATTGACCTATCCAATACTTTGAGCTTAATATCTAAACACTTCCTTCACATCCATACAAAAATTTTAGCCATTAAAATTATGCTATTTTCTATCAAAAGAATATAAAAAATGGTTTGAAAAACTAGTGCCTTTTAAAAGTTTTGCATCACTTCCTAATTTTTTTGCTTCACTCGTCTGTTGTGCACGGGTTTGGCTGAAATTGCAGCCATATATTTCGGTGACAAATTATATAAGTCAGATAAGCTTCAGTTAAATCGGCTCACCGCAAGCGAATAAAACAGCATCACAAAAATTAGGAAGTGGCGAACATTTTTCTGAGCACCGCTATATTTGAAACTTCATTTAATATTCATGACAGGAACAAGTAATAATTACATGATCAGCGTTTCAAATTTCAGAGGCCGAATGCGTGTGCAAAGGATAGAGAATTTGAACAAAGTTCTCGATTTCCTGAAGCGAAAACGGATCCAGCTTGAAAACATCGGAGCTGAAGATATCTTGGACGGAAACGAACGACTCATTCTCGGTCTCATTTGGACAATCATTCTCCGATTCCAAATCGATACCATTGTTATTGATGTAAGACTATCGTTACTTCTGCACAACAAAGCCTTTTACAACGAGAGGGGCAATTATGACTAATTGTCGTACATTCCACGCTAATGAGCTCATTAGCACTCTTTGAGTTGATATTGATATTAGTGATCTACGCATCCGAATTGGGTTATGCACCAAAAGTGAGCGAGAAATTCGATTAACAGTTCGGGAGGCTCCCTTGTCAGAGGACTATTAAATTCGTATACTCTATCTATTGGTTTTTTCTAGGACGAAGACGAAACTGGTGCCAGAAAGCACGCGAAAGATGCTCTGCTTCTTTGGTGCCAACGCAAGACAGCAGGCTATCCGCACGTCAAAGTCGATAACTTCACTACCAGCTGGCGCAGTGGGCTTGCATTCAATGCACTCATTCATGCTCATAGGTAGATAATGACAATCGAAATCAGTTAGCTCCATATCTTTAGACCTGATCTCATCAATTACGATGCTTTGAATCCGAATGACCATATTGGAAACCTGAACAATGCCTTCGACGTCGCTGAGAAACATCTCGAGATCGCGGTAATTTAAACAAAAAATCCAAATTTATTATTATTTTGTTCCAGCGCTTGCTTGATGCGGAAGATATCGACGTCAGCCGTCCAGACGAGAAGTCCATCATCACTTACGTCAGTTTGTACTACCACCACTTTGCGAAACAGAAGACCGAAATGACTGGAGCCAGACGAGTCGCCAATGTAAGAGTATTCTAGGTGGACGGCTCTAGCATTTAATTATAGATCGTCGGAAAACTGATGGACAGTGAAACGATGGAAGACGACTACGAGCACATCTCCTCTGAGTTGCTCAAGTGGATCAAGGAAACCATCATCATGCTCGATAGCAGGAGATTCCCCAATAACTTGGACGGAATGAAGGACGAGCATCAGAGGTTTAACTACTTCCGAACTCAGGAAAAACCACCCAAGTAATTCGACTGATAAGACCAGAATATGCAACTATCACTTCAGGTACAAGGAGAAAGGCGAATTGGAAGCTCTTTTCTTCACTATCCAGACGAAACGAAAGGCGATGGGTCGAAAGGCCTACGCTCCACCACAAGGACAACTTCTGCATGATGTCGAAAGTGCCTGGGAGAGACTGGACAGAGCTGAGAATGAAAGACAGTTGGCAATCATCAGGGAGTTGCAGAGGTACAACAGAGCTATCTAGAGAGGTGTTGCTTGAAAAACAAAGAAAGCAGAGAGAAGTGCGGTTTGCACATAAATAGGAATTAAAAAGCGAATGAATTGGATGCTTTGCATCGAGTATCAATATTGACATTAGTCGAGAGGTGTGATGACCATCTGAAAGCAGAGACAGAGAGAGAGAGACCGATAGAGGGAGGGAGAGACGATCGAAATGGATTTGGCCGAGAAAGGAAGGGAAGGGAAGATGAAAGGGACGAACCGAAGAAAGTGATAATTGTAAAGGAATACTAACACAAGCATAGCAAATGATTATCATTTTTGACAAATTCTAATGAATCTTCCAACGACTAGTTAATTCTATCATTCAGGCAAGAAAAGCTCGAGCAGCTGGCTCAGAAATTCCACAAGAAAGCCTCTTTGCGCGATGCCTGGCTGTCGAATGTGCACACGATTCTCGAAGAGATGGATCATGGCAGATCTGCAGGGGAAGTGGAGAAGGCCGTCAAGAAACAACAGGCCATTGCTACTGACATCCAAGCTCGAGTAAGATCGTCGAGAGAGAGATGATGCAATAGATGGATGATATTTTAGGAAGATCGCTTCCGAATGCTATCGACAATGGCGACGGAACTATCGAACGATCGGTATCATGATGTAGAGAGAATTAAAACCACTGAACGAATCATCATTGATAGGTTCGACACCTTGTCATTTTCACAAGGAAACCTTTTCAGAATCCCATGAGATTTTGGGATGAGAGTAGGTGCATCTGAAAAAGTGAAAAAATTCTGAGCGGATTGATGTAATCTTTTCAATAAAAATGTATACCTGCAGCAGGGTATTGATTTTCAAAAGGGTTTTCAATACAAAAAACATTGCCGGAATTGCCATGCATGCTTTTTCTTATAAAAAAGTGATTTTAAAACTAATCTAATACAGCTACTCGTTTTGATTGAAAAATACATCAATCCATTCAAATTTTTCCCATTTCATTTGTATCTACCTTTGTTCCGAAATTCAACGGAACCCCGAAAATGTTGTCTTGTCAGAAGTTATGGAACGAGAATTCATTGATTGATTTTAGATGGAATCAGCTATTAGCTCTTCTGGAACAGCGACGTCGCGTTCTGACGAGTCTGAATGATCTGATGACTTTGTTGAGAGACATGGACACTCTGACGAATGAATTGCAGCAACTTGAAACGGTACTCAGAAGCAGAGATGTCGGAAAACATCTGATGGGCGTGGAAGAGCTGCTCGAACGACACGAACTCATCGAAACTCAGGTAAGATTAATGGGAAAAAACTCGGAAAGTGAGACCACATAAATTTCAGTTGAACGGGCAAGGCCAATGGCTTCGAAATGTGACGAAACAAGCGAACGACTACATTCGACACAAAGGAGAGCAGCACGATATTCTGCAGAGAAAATTGGATGATGTGACTGCTCTGTACGAGAATCTGGCTTCCCTCTGTCGAAGCAGAAGGATGAATCTCGAAAGAGCCAAAGAACTATTCCAATTCATCCAGGTACAGAGCATGACTTTGTTCTTAATCTAGACGATGTTTTCAGGACCACGAGGAAGAAATGGTCTGGCTCGCAGAGAAAGAGACCACAGCTCGAACCGCCTTGTCAGGTGGAGACATCGCTGCTGTCCCACAGACGACCAAGTTGTTCAAGAGCATCGAGAATGAAATGACTGCGCATTGGAGCCGATGCAAGAAGATCATTACGCTGGGGGAGAAGCTGATTCAACAGGGCCAGTCGAAGGAGGACATTCAGAGAAGGCTCGCTCACATGCAACAGGCCTGGGATAATCTCAGAGCTGTGGTAGCTGCTCTCGGCAAGTGGCTTGCCGACGCACACGAAGCTCAGCAGTACTTCCAGGTAGACAGAAAATATAAATATAAACTGGGATATCGAGAAAATTTAGGACGCAAACGAAGCAGAATCATGGATTCGTGAGAAAATGCCTTTGGTCAAGTCAGACGATCTCGGAAGAGACGAAATGGCTGCTGAATCTCTGTTGCAGAGACACGGCAGATTGGAGGAGGAGATCCATGCTTACAAGTAGCATATTTTCACAAGAAATGCAATAAATCGAAAATTGCAGATCTGATATCCAACGCCTCGAGAAAATCAGTGCTAAACTTGCTGACAGCTCCTTCCATGAGCACGCAACAACCGCTGATACGGAAGATATCCAAGTATGCAACTCAACGATCTCGTAAGGAAAACTATGATTGGATTTTAGGTTCCCCAACTCGAAATGCTCTACAAATACGAAGGCAATGGAATGAAGGTCGCGAAGGGTGAGGTCGTCGCTCTGCTGGAGAAGTCGACAGCCGAATGGTGGAGAGTGTTAAAGCAGGACGGTCACGAAGGATATGTTCCTGCAAACTACTGCAAAATCATTCCCAACCAGTTTATCACAGTCACTCAAAGTGTCAGTCCATCGAAGACAAAGGAGAAGAAAGAGCCGGGCAGTGGAAAGCAGGCCATTCTTGAGAGACAGAAAGCCATCTCCAATGGGTACAAAGAGCTCAACTATTTGGCTGACGTTCGAAGAAGACTTCTGGCTGACAACATCAAGCTGATGCGATTCTACAGGGAATGCAATGAATTCGAGACCTGGGCAGCTGGCACAAAACAGGCTCTCGCTGATGAACCCACTGTCGAACATGTCAAGGAGTACAGGTACTGTAATTGAACTATTTTCACGGGATTAGAAGATGTGCAAAAGCAATTTCAGAAGAAAATTCGATCGACTGGAAGACGAGATCAAGGCTAGTGGAGCCACGCAGCTGAAGAGGATCAACGACATGGCTGGAGAGCTAGTGGCAGAAGGACATAGTCAGCAGAGGAACATCGAATCCAGACAGAGGAAGATGAATGCCATCTGGGAAGAACTCGACAAACTCAGAAAACTCAGGTATTAATTTTAGAATTAGTTGGTAAAAGTTTATAGGTAGATTTTTGAAAACGACTAAAAGGAATCAGGAAATAGCAATTTTGAAAAATTCCGAATGTTTCTAAATTTTCTTGGAATAGGTTTCTCAACCCACTTATTAAGGATATGCATAATTTGAATTTTGAACAATTCGGAATCGTAATCGGAATTCCGAGATCCAAAACTCCCTAAATCTGAATTCTGCACATTCCTCCCTCGTATCAGAATACTGAGAAAAATAAAAATAAACAAAATGCTCATATGATATTTCAGAGCCGAGAAATTGGCAGCCCTCGAGAGAGTCGACGACTTCAACAATTCGTGCGATGACGTGAAGTCTTGGTTGGAATCGAAGAAAGATCAGCTCAACAGAAACCCTAACGACATGAAGAATCTAGCCAATCTGGAGAAGGATCTGAAGCCACTGCAGGACAAGATCAAAGAGCTCGAGATGCTCGCCAACAAGGTTCATAGTCCTTCTTTTTCACAAAATATCAATGATGATTACTTAGATCCGCAAAGATCATCCTGAAGAAGCAGCTGCAATCGACAGAAGAGTCGCTGAATTGAGGGCCATGTACGACGATTTGCTGAGACAGGCCAACGAGAAGATGCGAGAAGCTGAACAGTCTCAAGGTTCGCTAGTTTAAAAAATCACTACATTACCACCTAGATATTTTTTAAAATTACTCAAAACACTAAATTTAGTGTAAAACTGATGGATTTTTCTGATATTTTTCCATGAAACAGTGGCACAAAAAGTTTGGAACAATGAATTATTTTTGAAGTTAATGGTTTCTGGATTTTTCATGAATTAATCTGAATGAGAATTTGAAGATCATTGCCATTCGGCGTCATCTTGAGTCTGGAAAATTTCAGAGAAAGGGACTTTCATTAAAAGTCTAGATAGGGAACATTTCAAAAATCAAACATTTTCTAACTTTGTAGGCTACTGTACGTCAAAAAATGAAATATCAAGTTTGCAGAAAAAATTCAGGGTTAAAAGCTATCTTAAACTTTATGAAAGAACATTAAGTTTTATGAGTTTAGGCAAGGAAATGTTCGACGTTGCACTGCGAGATCTGCTGAATTGGATCGATCGGACGAAGAAGACACTGAACGAAGACGTACACGCAGTCAATGTGCCCGAGGCAGAGGAGCTGCTCAAGAAACACTACGATTTGGGGGAGCAGATCAAGGACAAGAAATACGAGCAAGAATACTGCGAAGAGTTGGGAAGGAGACTGCTGCAGAAGAATCCCAGAATGAAGGAAGTCAAAGACGATATCAATCATCTCAGCGAGCAGATGGCTGATTTGAAAGTGGGTTGATGTCAAAAAGAAACTAAATTATTTTTTGCTATTTCAGGAGCTCTATCGTCACCGTGATTCTCTTCTCCGACAGCAACTCGATCTCCAACTGTTCAACCGAGAAGCAGAACGAATCGATGCTGCCACCAAAGGTCACGAGACCTTCCTCGATTATGCAGACTTGGGAGATTCGGTCGAATCTGTGGAGAACCTGCTCAGACGTCACCGAGACTTCGAGGCAAAGTTGGACGCTCAAGAAGCTAGGTTGGAAGCTTTCAATGCGAGTGCAGATGGGCTGATCAAGCACAAACACGCTGATGGTCACTACATCGATCAACGAAGAAAGGATGTCCTGCAGAGAAGAACCCATGTCAGACAGATGGCTGATATCAGAAGACGGAAGCTGGAAGAAGCCCTGGAATATCAGATGCTGAAGAGGGATGGAGATGAGATGATTGGCTGGATTGCCGAGAAGAAGAAAACTGCCTGTGACGACTCCCACAGAGACCTGACCTCCATTGCCAACAAGCTCCTCAGACACGAAGCATTCGAAGCCGAAATCAAATCCAACAGACCGAAAGTCGAGCAGATCAATCTGACTGGAGCTGCACTCATCAAGAGAAAGCACTACGAGAGTGACAACATCGACAGAATGATTCGAAGAGTCAACAAGGAATGGGCTGCTTTGGAAGATGACGCTAGAAGAAAAGGAGAGAGATTGAATCAGGCTGCTGATCAGAAGGTTCAACTTTATTGGAAGTTACAGGAAAAGATTAATCATGAATTTCAGAACCTGAACAAGACCCTGGAAGACGCTAATCAGAAGTTGGATGAGTTGTACAACTCATTGCAGTCTGGAGATATGGGCAGCGATCTGCGCTCTGTCAATGATCTCATTCAGAAGCACACAGTTCTTGAGCAGGAAATGGCTATCTATGAGAAGAAAGTATGAAAAATAAAAAGGAAAAAACTAGGAATTCTTTTTCAGTTGCGGGATATCCATTCTCGTGGTCAGAAGATGGCAGAACAGAACCACTTCGATGCACCTCGAATCACGAGCACTGTGGATGCGCTGCTGAAGAGGTACGAGGGGATGAGTGAGCCAGCGGCCAGAAGGAAGAGAGCACTCGAGGAGAGCAGAAAATGGCACCAATTGGCGTTCGATGTCGACTGCGAACTGCAGTGGATCGCTGAGAAGGTTGGAAATTTCAGGCTATTTGTATTTCTTGCAATGTCACAATATAAACACTGCAGAAGCCCATTGCATCATCTGAAGAGACTGGCAGAAATCTGACTGAAGCTCTGAACTCAATCAAGAAGCACGAACAGCTCGAGGCAGAAGTTCAGCAGCATTGGCCAATCATCAGCAAGATTCTCGAGCAAGGCCATGGACTTATCAAGGCACAGCACTCAAATGCGCCGCAGATCAAGGAGAAATGCAACACTTTGGACTCGTCCTGGAAGGAATTGAGAGGACTCATGGAAAGAAGAAAAAAGCTGGTCGATCTGAGTGTCAAGGAACAGCAGTACTTGTCTGATGCAGCTGAAGTCGAGTCCTGGATGAATGAGAAGAGGCCAACGGTTGAGTCTGAAGATTACGGAGTGGATGAAGGAGCTGCACAGAAACTGCTGGCCAAGCACAAGGCCCTGCAAAACGACATGGTCACCTACAAGCAGTGGATCCATCAGCTGGCAGAACAGTGCAATCAACTCGCTACCTTCCCAGGACACCAACCACAGAGATTCGTTACCAAGCAGAAAGAGCTCGAGGCTGAATTCGCACGACTCAACAAAATCGCCGAAGACAGAAGATTGGCTCTTGAAGATTCCGTCTGCCTGTTCGAGTACATGAGAGAAAGTGCCGATTTGGAGCAGTGGATCAATGAACAGCTGCAGACTGCTATGAGTGAAGAGTACGGAGATGACTACGAGCATCTGAAGGAACTCAAGAGTCGATTCGAAGAATTCAAACAGCAAGTCAAGACTGGGAGTGAACGATTCGTATTGTGCGAACAAGCCGCCAACTCGATCCTGAGAAGAAACCCTCCGTTTGCCAAGGAGATTCTCAAGAAGCAGGAGAAACTACGATCCGTCTGGAGATTGCTGCTCGATTACATCATGTCAAGAGAGCAGAAACTGACTGCGGCAGAGGAGCTTCATCTGTTCAACAGGGATGTTGCTGAACAGGAAGAATGGGTTGCCGAAAAGGTAAAAGACCAATTTAGAGCTTTTTTCAAAGTTCAATCTTCAGATGAGCACCATGAATCGTGACTTGGGCCGCAACGTTCAGCACATTCATTCCCTGTGGCAACAACATGAAGTGCTCGAGAACGAGATCAAACAGGGCGAGCCTCGACTCCAGAAATTGTTGGCTGAATCTGCCAGACTGAAAGAACACTACCCTGGAGGTAATGCCGAACACATCTCCACGCAGCAGGCCGCGCTGGTCGATGGATGGGATGAGTTGAAAAATGCCACGGACGACAGAAGAGACATGTTGAAAGCGGCTTATGATCTCCACAGGTATGACACATCGAATTTACTCAGAACAACCTCGACTGGTTTTAGATTCAACGGTGAAGTCCGAGATCTCCTTGCTTGGGCAGATCTAACCATTCAGGACATGCAATCTGAGCTAAACATCCATGACTTGCAGCAAGCTGAGTGGCTCCAGAAAGAACACGCCAAGTAGGAAATTGGATGAAAAAGCTTCGTAAAATAGTCATTTTTAGTTTGTTCCTCGAAATTGAGTCCCGTGAGCCTGAATTCATGAAGATCTCTAACGCTGGCAACAAGATGATCCAAGCCAATCACTATGCCAAACACGATATCCAGAGAAAAATAGCCGAAGTGAGTTTATAAGAGCAATTAGAGGCGTCAGATAAAGCTGAGCGTCAAGAATGAGAGTAACTAGAGAAAAGAGAAGATAATACGCTAACTCTTTTCACAATACACTTTCGCCAAAGGATAAACGTTTCAATAGCGAGCTTGCTCTTCTATTCATGAGTTACCAGTTTTCTGCGTAGAAAGTTTTTCATTTTAGCCAAAAGTTTACCTAGTTCTGCACGAAAATTATCGAATTTAACCATATCCGATTTTACAAAATAATCAAATTTAGGTCGAATCAGCCATGAACCGAGTTCGCTCTGAGTGGACTCTTCGCGATGGTTATTTGTCTCAAGTTGTGCAATGGCATGCATTCCAACGAGAAGCCAAGCAGATTCTGGCTGCCATCGCTAGCAAGCGAAACACTCTCAAGTATGAAAATCTATCCGAAACAAGTAAAAAACTAAGCTATAGATCTCTGGCTGTTGGAGGCAATGTTGCTTCTGTCGAAGGCCAAATGAAGAGATTGGACCAATTTGAGAAGGCCTTGTCCACTCTGGATGAGAGAACAACTGCTCTGGATACGACTGCTGAAGAATTGATTCGTGACAAGCACATGGAAACGAACAACATTAATGTCTGGAGAAAGAAAGTAAGAAAAGCAAGAGATGCTGAAATCATTCGAAAACTATAGGTTCGTGATGAGTTAGCCCTGCTTCGAAGTGCGGTCGACCAAAGAAGAACTATTCTTGTTGATGCTCTGTCGCTGGCCAAGTATGAAGAGGATGTGAATGAGATCGAATCCTGGATAGAAGACAAACTCAAAGGAATCAGAGTCGAAAAGGAACATCAGAGTCAGGCTGCTTCGATCGAGGAGAAGATGAAGAGACTTCAGGTTTTGCAACGACTAGAATAAAAACCTAAAAATCGAAATGTTACAGAAACATCAGGCACTGGAGGCTGAGATTGAGGCCAATCGAAAGAGAGTGGATCAAGTGCTGAAGAAGGGACAAGAGTTGTGCATGAAACACAATCAGAAGGATGTATGGATTTTAGATGCTTTTCAGTAAGATGTTGAGTTTTGTAGGTGATGAAGCGATGCGATACTCTATCTGTCAAATGGCAATCGCTCGTCGAAGCTTGCAGTGAATTGTCGCAGGATCTCGAAGAAGCCCGAGATCTGCTCACATTCAGACAACTGGTAAGATTCTATTATAAATCTTCGATTATTATGAAAAGTACGAAGACATTTTGTCTTGGCAAATAAACCATCCTAGCTGTTTCAAGCCCAAATATTGAAAAATCATGAATTACTGAACACAGCCTTCTCTTTGAATAACATAGGATTATTTTGGCCAAGTTGTAGGGGTGCACGAAAATGAAAATAATTTTTTTTGTATATCTCTGAGAAATAAAATCGCGATTCAAAAATAGCATCAATACTTAGAACTTAAAAATATCTACGATTTTTAGATCAATCGCGTTCTCGAATATATGCACGAGAAGGAGATGCTGGTGTCGAACAAGGACATGGGCCGAGACCAAGAGCACTGCAGAATGCTGCTCGACAAATTGGATGGGTCTGAGGCTGGAGGATCGGTTAGAATTGCAAAATCCGATTTTTATAAAGACGGCAAAAATATTAGGTTGACGAGTCGACCATTGAACAAATCAACAAAATTGGAGAGAAACTCGTCAGACAGGGCAGAACGAGTAGACAGGAAGTGCAACAACAACAGGCACAACTCAATGAGAGGTTGAATTAAAGTATCCAGAACGATATGATGTAATAATAAACCTTTAGATGGAGAGCTCTGCAGGAGAAAATCGCTCACTATCGTGCAGATCTTCTCGCAGCTCTTGAAGTGCATTCCTTCAACAAGGACGTGGATGACACGGATGAGAGAATCCATGAGAAAATGCACGCTCTCACAAATGATGATGGATCTAAGGAATACACCAGGTTTGTAGCTTTCTTGATAGCTTTGTTCAGAGAATATTTTAGTCTCTCTGCTCTGCGAAGTCGTCGTCAAGCTCTCGAAAGTTTCATGCAGGCGACTCATCAGAAACTTATCGCTCACGATAAGGTATTAGTAATTTTCTTCCAGAATTTGCTCAAAAATGCTTTCAGGAAGCTGGAATCATTCTGTCGCGCAAACCTCCGCTGTCAGAGACGGTGCTTAGTTCGATGGAGAGATTAGAAAAGAGCTGGAAGCAGCTGAGCGATCTCGCTGACACCCGAAATGTTCGACTCGAGAAAGCGTAAGTATAAATGCAAGGTTCCAGTAGAAAAGGTCTTTTTAGCTACAAGTTGCACAAGTACTTGGATGATGTAAAGAAGACCGAGCAATGGGCTGCACAAGTCAGACACAAGATGACATCCAATAAAGTCGCCAAGACGACTGCTGATGTGAAGACTCTGATGGATGCACATGCTGAGAGAAAGGCAGAAATTGATGGAAGACAGGTACGTTCGAAGAAACGTTGAACTATGAAAAATGACTGATTTAGGAAGATCTGAAGCAGCTCCATGAAGAAGGACAGAGACTCATTTCTGATCAGCCAGAACACAAGGGAGAAGTGCAGAGAGCTCACAAGAGAGTCCAGAATGCTGAACATCAACTTCGACAGACTTGGGAGTCGGAAAAGGTGCGATTTTGTAACTTGAGAAATACGAAAGAGAGTAAAATCGAGATTGAAGTCAGCAATTTTTAGAGGTTAGATCATAAACGAAAAATCCCAATATACAAATTGCTTCTCCGGGAACTAGTATTTTACGGTGTGACAGAGCGGTGGAGCGATTTCTTGTAATCGACAAAATGATTGTTATAAATGAAACTCGGTGCTCCTATTGAGAATATGACATTAAATGACTTGGCAAGAAATCCAACTGTCATTTACAAGAAAGCGACACGTCATATCACACTCCGTCACTTCATCCTTTACTAACTATCGTCTCATCCTTGTTGAGAATGAACAACTCGACAGTAGTGACTAATCTAACGAAAAGAAACGACCAAACTACTCATAATCGTTATACAAGTCCTATTAATTGAAATCTGGAGAAAAACATTCAATGATAAACCAACGTAAATATTTTAGAATCAACTGCATCGAATGATGGAATGGCTCTCATGGTGCGATCAGGCTCAGCAATGTGAACAATGGCTTTCCGACAAGGAAAATCTGCTGGCCAGAGGAGATCTCGGCGAAAACACCGACTCTGTCGAGGTTGAAATGGCAAATCAAAGAAGGAAATAAAATTCCCTTTCAGATGCTCATCAAGATGCACAATGCTTTCGAAGAAACGATGAACAAGCAAAGCGAGAAGATCGACTCGCTAAGTGCATCTGCTGAGAAACTCATCCAGTCCAACAATGACTACAAGGCTGACATCGAAGCGAGGTATAATGTTTAGAAGAACAAAAAATCATGCAATGATTTGCAGACGCGATGAAATTGCTGCTCGCTATCGTGCAATCCTCTCCCTGTCACATCAACGTCGCCTCAAGCTCGAAGACAGCAAACGATATCATGAATTCATCAGAAACTGCGGTGAACTTATCACTTGGATCACAGCCAAGTTGCAAATGGCCTACGATGAATCCTATCTCGATTCGACCAATCTCCGATCAAAGCTGCAGCAGCATCTCGCCTTCGACTCTGAACTGACCGAAAATGAGAAGAGACTGAATACTGTCGAACAAGAAGGGGAAGACTTCATCCAGAAAGAGCACTTCATGAAAGACCAAGTCGGTGCCCAGCTGGCAGAACTGCGATCCGGATGGGATGAGCTCAGGACGAAGTCCGCACTGAAGACTCAAAGACTTCGTGAAGCCTACGAGACAACGAATCTGCAACGGAAGGTGGAAGACATCGAGAAGTGGCTTGACAAGATCGAAGCTGAACTGTCCTCGGAAGACCATGGCAGAGACATAGTGTCTGTTGAGCATTTGCTAAAGAAACTCGACAAGGTTGAAGCTCAAGTGCAGGGCAGAAAGGATGCTGTGAATGACGTTGCGAATAAGGCTAGACAACTGCGAGTGACTGGATCTGCTGCTACTGATCAGCTGCTGAATGAGGTTGGCAACATCCAGACCAGATACAACCATCTGGAAGAGCCTATCTCCATCAGACGTGAAAACCTGAAAGACGCCAGGCAACTGTTCGAATGGATCACTGGAGCTGAAGAGGAACTCGACTGGTTGAACGCGAAGATTCCCCTCGCTCAGAGTCAGAACTTCGGAGACAGTCTTCAGACGGCCAGCAGTCTTCAGAAGAAGCATGTGGCTCTCGAGAAAGAGCTCCAGATCCATCAAACGTCCGTGCAGGAAATCGAATCCAAAGGGCAGGACATGATCCGGCAAAGACACTTCGCTGCCAGCACAATTCAAGACATTCTCGACAGACTCGGATCCGCTCTTCTCTCCATCAAGAACGCCTGCAATGAACGAAGTGAGAGGCTAACAGCTGCTGTGGCTGCTCAAGAATACCTGGCTGAAGTCGCTGAATCAGAACAATGGATCAGGTAAACCGAAATAAAAATGAAAAGTAAATTTGCGCAAATTTACAGAGAGCAAATGCCGATCGCAACGGCACAGGAGACTGGCAGAGACTTGGCGAGTGCCGATGGACAGCTGAGAAGATTGGCGGTTCTGGCAAAAGAAGTGGACAAATTCTCGAGCGAAGTAGACAGACTGAAGGCAAGGGCAGACCAACTGATGGCCAAGGACCCTTATGATGCAAACCAAATTGCTACCCGACAAAGGTAAACATTTCATCCAAAAATGACCAACGAGAAATTCTAGGAAATTCGAAGATCTTTACAACGAATTGGCTCGGGAGTGCAGGCGCAGAAAGACTCAGCTGTTGGATGCCAGCAAGTACCACAAATATGTCAGACAGGTTGAAGATCTGTCCGAGTGGCTCATTGAGAAAGAGAAGGTTAGAAATCGAGCCTGAAGGAAAGTCGTTTCAAAACGAATTTTAGTCTGCTAGCTCAGAAGATTATGGTCGGGATCTTGAGGATTGCCAGCAACTGATTGACGTGTTCGAGACTGTTGTGAGAGAGTTGGCTGCCGCTGGAGAGAAAGTTGCTGCTGTGCATCGAACAAAGGAAGAACTCCTCAAGAGCGGTAAAGAATGACTTGTAAAAGAAAAATATCCAACTCTATCACTTAGGTCATCCTTATGGGGCTTCAATCACGGCTAAAGCTGACGATCTTCAGCGCCTCTGGTCCCATGTGAATGAAGCAGCCATGGAAAGACAACAGGCTCTATCTGGTGCGCGACAGGTGCATAAATTCGATCAAGAGGCCGATCAAACCATCCACTGGCTGCAAGAGAAGGAAACCTTGGGTGCAGCAATGGAGCAGGAAGATCTAACGCATGCAGATATGGCCACTGTCAAGTCCCAGATGCAAAAGCACAACGAATTCGTCCATGGACTCAAGGCTGTCGAGAAACAAGTAAGGAAGTTTATGAAAGTGAAAACTCAAAATCTCTTTCCAGGTGACTGAATTAAGCAAAGAAGCTGAGAGACTGTACACAACCTTCCCCGATACAAGACACCATCTAGAAGTGCGTCGCCTCGATATGGAAGAGTTACTGAAGGATATTCTCGAAGCTGCCAAGCAGTACTACGAGAAACTTCGTCATCTCGAGAGTCTTCAGGCCTACTTCCATGTAAGTCGATTAGTATTTCTTTTGCCGATCTTGCCTATTGGATAAAACATGAGATTAGGAGGCTAAACTTATCAAAATAAGAATATCTTTTCTAAAAAAAGAAGAACCCATGCGATTTTCATCCTGTTTCTACAATATCAAAGAGCGTATATGCAAACTGGATTGAGATCATGAGTGCAAGTGGAGAGTGAATGAAGATCTGGCCCCTGCAGAAATGAACATTTCCATTAAAACATATTTAAATGACATCCAAAAAATTTGAAAATAGAAACGAAAACAAAAAGTTTCAAAATTTTAGAAGTCAGATTGAAAATGATTTTTAAAAATTCTAAAAGCAGAAACTCATATTCTCTGCACGGACTTCGTGGAGATCGAGAAATTCTAGTTTGAAAATTGAATTATTTATTCAAATGAAATTCAAAAATGATTATATTTGAAAGAAAAACAAATTGTTTTCAGGAATATCGAGAATTGATTCAATGGATCAAGAGAATGCAAGCCACGATCACCTCTGAACAATTGCCAAGAGATGTGCCTGGATGTGAAGCACTTGCGAGCAGACATGACGAGTACAATTTGGAAATGCAAGGAAGGAAACCGCACATCGACGAATTCGTCAGACAAGGAAAACTTATGATTCAGTCTGGCCACCTACTCGCGCCCGAGATCCAAGAGAAGGTTCGTCGGAGAAATTTCAAAGAAAATCCAAATTCGGTAAGTTTAGGTGGAGGTTCTGGACAAGTACTGGAACATGCTGTGCGATGTCTGGAAGGATCGAACCGAACTGTACAAGGAGAACACGGATTGCCAACAATGGAAGCAGAATGCCAATCAACTGGAAGCTTGGCTGACTGACAGGGAGAAACTGCTGGGAGATGACTGGAGACATGTCGACACTGCAGAGGCTGCCGAGAACCAACTGAGGGAGTACGACGATTTCCTCGTTACTCTCGAGGCTCAAGGGGAGAAGTGCGAACAAGTCAAGAGACTCACTCTTCTCGAACAGAACTACAGCAAGTTGAGGGTGAAAGAGGCTGAACGAGTCAGAGTTGCTGAAGAGGAACAGAAGAGGAGAGATACCATCAAGGTTTGATTGATATTTAAAGAAAAAAAAGCTCCAACTCTTCATGATTCTAGGTCGTCGAGAAAGGCAACATTCTGGCTAGTCGTCGACAGGAAAGAGAGCGACGCAAGACTCAAGAAATCTCCCTGCTTCGACCCAGCACGAGTGGGGAAGAGTTCACCAACAGCCAAACCCTTCCTAGAAAGCAGGACAGGAAGGAAAGAAGCAAGACCACTGATATCGGTTTGTATAGATAATGTGATGTAATTTCGTCATTGAATTATACTCTAGGTCCTCAAACTGCATCCCCGTCCGAGTTAAGCTATTCCACTGAAGTTGAATCTCACAAAACTCCCTCATTCACGACTCGACGATCTCAGTCTGTGAAGAAGAACAGCAAATGGGAGCAGTCCATGGGAGCCATCGATATGCGAGGGTCAGTAACTCAGACTGGCTCCTTCTACAATTCACCACCGGTTGACTATCATTACCATCACTAAAATTCACCAAATTTGAGGTTAGGGAGTATAGAGAACAGAGAAATAACTGGTAAAGTTTAGTAATAGTGGTGATGGTCAGTCGGTGAATTATAGAAGAGGGCATTCAGATTAAATACTCTTGACTTGTCAATTAGGAAGATTTCGTTCAAGAAGTATATTGAATTTGAACTGTAAAGATCTGACACTTTTCAGATTCATTGACCGAAAGCAGGATCTGCAAAGCGGTGGCAAGCGGGCGACGATGAGATCGTGGAAAAACTACTACGGAATTCTCTGTGGTCAATTGCTCTGCTTCTTCAAGGTATGATTATTTTATTGACAGGAGACGCCAAAATCTTCACTTCAGGACGAATATCAGTTCTATGAGAATGTGGCTGCTGCTCCTCCAGTATACATCTATGGAGCTGAGTGTGACCCTTGCCCAGAATATCTCAAGAGGAAACACGCCTTCAAGTATATAGACCTGAGCGAATTTCTTTGATAGAAATCTTCATTTTAGACTGCGAACCCAAGACAATGCGGTGTTCATGTTCGCCTGTTCAAACGACTCTGAAATGTCAGAGTGGGTGAATCGCATCAAGTACCACGCATCGCTGGAACCATCTGATCAACTTCGGTCTTACAACTATGCAGGCATGTAGCTAAATAAAGAACTGTGTTATCGATTCCGGAATCTGAAAGGTTTAAAATAGCGGGAAAAGGGATGATTTTAGGTCGGATCTTCCCTTTTACGTGCTATTTCTTCAGTTTTAATCACCGAAAATATAATCGTGTACAACTTTGCACCTCCTAGATTACGGATCAAATAATAAATCATCAATAACTAGTCACAATGATTAATTGCAGTTGCCAGTGGAAATGAGACGACGAGTTCACGAGGGACCTCATTCAACGATTGTAAGTTTTAAAACGTATCCTGAACGTTGTTCATGTGACTGCTTGAGCTTAATGCAGTGTTGACCTGACCTGCTTTTTCCAGCATGCTTTCTTTCCCTTGCCTTATGATGATGATGATCATAGCTTGCTTTGTACAGATCCCCCAGCTCGTGGTTGTGCTACCTTGCCCCGAGATTTCCGTTCTCGTTCTCCACCCGACATGCCTCCAATTTCCATCTCCCCCACTCCGTGTACCACCCCTCTGGCTGTAGCCTCGCAGACTCTGCCCGCCATCGCCAGTCGTCACAGATCTGGAGCCACCGTGGCTCGCCGTGCCAGTCGGCGACAGTCCGTCTATAGCGAGAGTATCTACGGAACAATTGGAAAGGTCGAAGAAGTTGCCGAGGGTACGAGAAATTCAAATCATTTTTGCATAGCTTGTGTCCTGCTGCTATTGCAGTGTGTGCTACTTTGGTTGAACATTTCCGTTGTTATGAATTAGAATGTGTGGGAATGTGATTTTTCCTGCTTTGCGAATTTTTGACTGTTACCCTAGAAGTATGCTTTGCGATTTCTACTAAAATTCATCGTCTCACCGCGGTAATTTCGCTACTCTAACCTGTCTAAGATTTCTCTTACCGCTGCTTCAAACGAGCTTTATAGGAGACGGGGAAGGGCTGGAAAAAAAGCTGTTAAGGTCCGATAGACCTACATCATTTGCCAGCTTTTACTCGTTTTTATCTATTTCTTATTAGGGAAGCTCGTTTGACATGGCTGTGTGAAGTATAGTAAGACTGAAGAGTAGTAAAACTACCGCGGTAAGAACGTGAATTTTAGTAGGATCCGCGCTTTTCTGCATATAGGTGATTTAACAAGCGGAAATCGTAAAGTGTAAAAAATGAATAATCTTAACAATTAGACGACCGAGTTGAAACCAGTCAAATTGACTCGGAGCGGGGAACTGTGAGCACCAGTGGAACTATGGAGACTCTCACTTACAAGGAACACCCAACCGAGAGATTCGAAAGGTAAAATTAATGAGAGACAAAATGAGACTGACTTTTGGGGCCTTTTCAATCGTTAACTCTCAAATTTCTCGATTTTTTAATCATAGAAATGTTTCGAAGTCGCGATTTCGGACGATGAAGACGAATAGTGCTGATATGCGATGATACTTTGACAAGAAAATAAGAAATTCATTAGATATCGCAGACAAAGCACATGACGTACCAAAAACGAGAGGGTTAAATTTGAAAATTCAAAATTGGAGCTCTAGAATTCTCTCATTTTCAATTTAGTTTTCTAATATCAAATGAATATCGAGTTTTCTTCCCCAAATATCATGCTTTAGCGCTTTTTGACTTCATCCCAGTAAAACCACTCATTGGCATTCTCATATGGTGAAAATGCTTCGATTTGAAAATAAATAATAGAAAAAACATCTTTTTATTTTTAGGGATCGAAATGACTCTCATCGGTCAGAATCTCGATCGACTGCTAGAAACAACAACCGAGCAACGAATGGAGACGATACGGAATTCGTGACCTGGGTGGAAACGCACCACGCAGGAAATTCCACGCCGTCTCTTTCCGAAGACAACGACTCATTGCGGAGTAACAGTTAGTAGCTTTCTTTTATTTCCACAAATAGCGATGCTTTTCGAATTGTGTTCTATTTATTGGAATTTCTCGTTTTCCGATTCAAACAGTTTTCCTTGCAATGAAATGAAATGCCAATATTTCCATATCCCACACTCAATGTTGGTTTTTGCATCGCGCATATTGAGCAGGGTCGGGCGGAATTCTAAATTTTGCTTGTCGGAATTATTTTTATTTTTTGGAATTCCGCCCGGCCCTGATATTGAATGATGCAAAAAAGAAATGAGAATATGTAGAGTAATAGAAAATATCTAGGTGAAAAGAAAACAAATTGTACTGTGAAGAAATATGCTAAGCAAAATATCATATTCAGAGAAAAAGGGCTTCTCATCAATATTCAAACGAACGTCGAAAACTTCAAAATAATCTCACATTTCACTTACAGTAATTTTTTCGTATTCTTTGTTCACTTTGTTGAAATTTCATTCACTTACACACCTTCCTTATATTACGAGAATAGCTAAGAATTCTTATAGATTATTTATTTTGTGTTACCTTTCCCTAATTCTATACTGTATTTGTCATTGTTCTTCCCAGTTATATCAAACGAATTTGTTAGTTCCATGAGAAAAATGCTTCACTTGAGACGAGATGAAATTTATTTATTTTGCTTATTCACTCTCGGTTTGACCCTTACAAACACATATCTACACATTCGACATAAATAAAGTATTTTGACTTCTAGTTAAAGTGTAATTATTGCATGCTAAAAGCCTGTACTTCGTTCTACAGGTTTTCGAGCAGTCAGGCTATCCGATCGATCAACTTTGCTCTTTTCTGTGTCGTTTATTTTGACAGATCAAGAGAGTGTGCAATGCAAATAGAGTAAGTAATGCGGTAGTTGGAAAAGAATCTGGAAAAAGAAGAAGCAGAAGGAAAATGATGCAAAATGGAAGGAAAAATCGATGGCTGGATGATGCAATGAGAAGTCCGAGAATGTGAACACCTGACAGTAGACAGAAAGAGGAGAGATCACACACTCAAACGGACTGCTACTCTGCCTCTCCGCTCACTCTTCATTGCAATTGCTGTTATTGCACTGCATTTGTGTACATTGCATCATGGATATTGATAAGGGTAAGCACTTTCTTTCTATATCGGTCAATTTATTCCTGATATCGATTGATCTGTTCAGAACCCGATGAAATCGAACTGGAAGAGGAGAAGCTCGAGGGCCAAGAGGTGAGTGGACTCATTTCTGATAACTGATTGATAATGTGTGATTGTAGTCGGGCGGAGTGACCGACAGCAAAGAAAAGACGTCGAGCAAGAAAGTGCAACAAGACGAATCAGAAGAGGAGGAGGAGGAAGAGACTGAAATGAAGCAGGCAGATGAGCATAAAGCTGGGGGGCAAACTGATGAAGACCAGGACAGGACACATGCTGCACGAATCGAGGTTTGTTCGACAGAGGATTAGTTGCAGTTCTTCAAAAGCAAACATACCCCATTTAGGAAGAAATAGCTCATCAAGTCGGATCTATGAACAGAGAAAGTCTTGATTCTGACCCTGGTGACTCGTATATCAAAGTAGCAAAGTCGGAAAATCTGTTATAAATCCGACAATTTTAGGTTGCAGAATCAGATGTTGCTGAAGCAGCGAATTCAGTATCAGGCGTAACAGAAGAGCTGGAACCTGTTCCAACTCTTGATGAAAAACCGATTATTGAAGAAAAGAAGGAACCAACTCCAACTACAGCGCCTGAACCTGCACCCGCACAGACACCACTATCTATTCCCAGAGTTCGATTAGTACGAGTCTTTGAAGTGAGTTATCCATCCAATCGATTGGTTATTTCAAGACGAAATCCGATATTCAGACCGATGGGCAAAACAGACCAGAAGAGTTGAAGAAAGATAAAGAGATTACGGACAAACCAGAAGACGGATGCAAATATAAGAATTTCGTTGTGAGTTATTTTATGCATATAGAAAGTCGAAACTTGCTATTTCAGGTCTCTCACAAAAGGAAACTTTTCCTACTTGCGGGCATTGCCTTAGTAGTGGCATTTTACGTTAGGAAACACTGATTCATCGTCCGTGTAAGAGGCTTCTTACTTTAGACAGATTTGTTCTGTTATTGTAGTGAATATCATTTAGAATTTGATAGTTTTATTTTTGTTTTTGAAAGATAAATGTTTTGGCATCTTGATCACAGTTTCGAGAAGATAAAATGCAAGAAGCTGAGATAGGACTAGAGATAAAGTGAAGAAAAGGGCAACCCGTAGAGATTACAAGGGAAACGGCAATGTTATGCTTGCGAATACCAGAATACAAAGCATCTCGATCTCGCTCTATCACTAATATGAAAGTTTTTGCAGTAAAAGGTGTATCTCGTAGATAAATTATATTGAATGCAACTCTCATATCAGCAGAAGGGTGACGTCGCTGAATCGTAAAGATTGCTAGGGAAAATTTAACTTGTGTTCAAAATAGCATAAAACCCTTCCGATTCAACGATGTAAAAATAATGCCTGCCTATTTACGAAATGGTTCCATGAAATTCATACTTTAGCGTTTCAAACGTCTATAAAAAGAATTTCGCGGTTCTCTCTTCAAAATATAGCCTTGACATGAAAATAAAAATACTCGACTAACTAAAGAACTGTCTAAATGAGTTGAGTGAGAGGAGACCCGATCGATGGTTCGTCGAATCGTCCATTCGACCGATGCATTTCCACTTCAACCAGCATCATCGGGCATCATTGTTGCCTTTCTGCCCTAATTCAACCCGTCGTTTCTGCCAATCGAATTCGATAATAGGCCTGTGTTTCCCTGCTTTGCAATGTACAAAAATCGGCACATTCATTTTGACTCATGAAACGATTCTCGTTACCGCCGCAATTCTGTGAAAAAGACGAGTCATTAAAGGAAAGGAATGGACAGAAAAGAAGGAAGTAAATGGAAGAAAGACGACCTTACCTGAACCCCAAATGGATAACAGCTCCCTGTCACAGCATCGAAATAGAAATTCGTATCCAAATCAACGTCCAATAAATTTTCCGATTTCAATCCATCTTCACACAACCCAGAATCTAGATTAGAAAAGTTCACGATAGAATTGGAAATGGCGAAAACTTTCTCTCTAGAATGACTTTCCAGTGAAAGTCACGTTAGAATTGGTTATCGATTTTCTTAGTTCCTTCAAAGAAAATGCGAATTCGAATATGTTTTGCTCCGAATTTCGTCACTACTTTTACCAGAAATGAATTTTTTCACAACCAGGAATTAAAATTCTGGACAGTTACGTCCATAGATCTATAATATCCCTGACCTGGCGGTAGGTAGCATATAGGCGGATAGGTTTGTGTTGAAGTAAACACAGGTGGAGGGGGCAGTCGAGTAGCACTTATTTGGGACAAAAACAACTGCATTAGGAGCACAAGCATTGACCTGAAAGAGATGAAATGAGGATAAATGAACGGACGATAGCTAATGAATGAGGAAAGCACAAGGAAATCTATCCAATCGAATCGAATGAAATCGAAGTGATGGAGGATGCGATAAGAGAATGAGAGGAATAGAAGAAGTTCCGAATTTTCTTTCAAAACTATCTATGATTTTGCCAAACTACATTTTATAAATATTTTGTGTAAAGAAATTTTTAGGATCGTTCTACCTTAACTTGCAGAAGACCTATTGGGTCCAGAAATGCAAAATTTCAGGAACAAAACTAACAAAAACTTGACAAGACTGTACAGAAGCTGTACGAAATAAGACAACACGAGACACAATGGCAGGAAATGGAGAAAAGGAGAATAAAAAAACAAAAAGGGGGAGAGGAAACGAAATCGAGAAAGTTTTCAGGGCAAATGTATTGAAAAGGACGGGAGAAAAGATGCAGAGAAAGGGCGGACAAAAATAAAGATGAAAGCGAGAGGGGAGGGAGGAGGAAGAGAGAGGAAAAGAAAGAAAAGGAAAACATAACCGGATCGTAGCGCTCTGCCTGTGTCTCAAGTCAGAAGTTTCAATAGGTAACATTCCAACATTCAGATTTGCACAATCATCCAGTATCTGTTCGCGACACTTTCATATCTGCCATGTCTCTTTGTGCATCTCTCGTCTTTCGGATTATCTCTTTGTCTTTGCACTTCTAACTGTAAGCTCTAAGCTGTTAGTTGTGAGCTGTTTGTTCAGTTGTTTGACTGTCTTCCTCGTGCCTTCCTGCTTCTTCTGCCTCTGGCATTTCCCATCCCTTCCTCACTCGCTACTCTCACTTTTGTTAGTAAAATCGAATCGCAGCGTCAACGAAAATTCTATACAAAGAATAAATCCATTAACTGGAAAACCGTACTGACTATTCCCAGAGCCCGTTGGGAAAACAAGTAAAGATAAAAATAAAACGAGAACATTTACAGATAAATACTAATTTGACTTGCATCTTCAAGCATCAGCAAAATATTAGTTTTTCAGGCAAAAATCAAACTCCTTTCTAAAAGCTAATATTTTCGTCGTTCGAATGCAAAAAAGTGAATTCCGCACAAAAATGGTACGAAAATCAGTTTCGCCTATGACTATTTACCGAAAGAAAAAATTAGACTGCGTCTAAACTCAACTTGGAGGTAACTTTTCAAAGACACCTACGCAAGTAACAACTGCAAGAAATAGACTACAAACAATCCAAATTTTGAAACTAAAAATTAGTTCTAGGTAAAAGTTCAGACCAACTTTTGAAAATTGCTATTGATAAATGTGTTAAACCAACTTTATCAAAAATTTCGAAGAAAATCGGCCCTAGAATTGCTATAAAGCAGATTATCTCACAACAGCATCAAATAAAAATTGTTTTAACTATTGTCGAAAATCGACAGAGTTATACGAAATAAAAACACAAAAATTTATTCACCTTTTCAAGGCAATTTTAATGGCCAAGTTAACAAATTGCTGACAAAACCCTTATGTTTGACGACAGAATTCGTCTCTGGCCATTTTGAGCCAAAATTGATAATTGTGGACGAAAAATTCGATTTCGGCTTGACAATCACCGAGTTCAAATTTCGTGTACTCCTGGGATATGGAAATGCAGGCAAGAAAAATAAAGCATTCAAAATTTTATTTGTTTAGAGCATGAAGATATTGAGATAATTCACAATGCGAGAAAAGTTCAAGACGGCTAATCTTGGTTTTAGGTGATTATATTCTTGTCAAGGCAATCATGACAATAGAATATTTCAGACCAACAGTTTGTAAAATACGAACCAGTCTCATTGCCGAATTATAAGACTTGGCCATTGTTGTTCTGCTTGGTGGCAACAAACTTCCTCTCTGATTCACCTAACATAGCTACGATACCTGTTTATGCAATCACAAGAAAAGATAAGAGAATGCCATAACTGCAAAGACGCCAAGCATCTAATCAGATAGACAGTCTTGTGGAAAGCAGTGCTGTAACATATGCAAGTCGAGATAAAGAATAACGAATAGTGCAATTGGAACAGGATTAGAAACAGGTAAAGAGGGAAAGAGGATAAACGAGATGTATGGAATGAATACCTGGCACAAGGACTACTATGCAGTGAAAAGAGTGGAAGGACTGACTGAGCGACTGAATGACTGAGTGAATGACGGACTAATGTTTGTGGGTCAGCCGATTGAAAGGGGAAAAGTAAGAGAGAATGAAGGGGAACGGAGATGGAGTGACCCAAATAAATGGAGGGAGGGAGTCAAACAGTCAAATAGTCGCTCAGACTGCAATTGGTAAGCAAAACAGAGGAGGGCTCAATCGAAGCGAAGTACGAGGATCTGAGTGAGGAGTGAGAAGAGCGAGAGCAAATAGCCCTTAGCCATAGATGGAGTGGGATTGAAATCGATCAAAACCAATAAACGAATGCGAATGAATCTGAAATTGCCTGCCTCGGGACACAAAGTGTTTCACACTGCCCTGCAGTTTGCCTATGAATGGCCTGCCTGCCTGCCCGACTACTAATGCATGCAATGCTGCGCGGCAACAGCGACGACAGTTCAAAGGGAAACAACGAGTGAAAGCTGCTGCTGCACAAATTGCCCGAATTACTGAAGGCAGGGGGAGGGAATCGATGCAAATCGAAAGTTCAAACGAGGAGAGCGCGAATTGCAACAGCGCGTGGTGCTTTGAAGCCGAACACAAAACTGGATGCAAAGCAAGAAAACAGCCAAAATAATCCTCTAATGTTTGCAAATCTCCGAAAAGACAACAGCTTCTGAAGCATAAGCAGAAAAGAGTACTCTACACATTTGCATGCGCATACACTTGACTGTACACATTCAAATCGAATTGCAAAGAGGATCACGAAAATGGATCTTCGCAACTATTTTAATGAACAAAAGTTCAACACAAATAAGCGTGCGCAAGAATGGGAATTTGTAATTCCTCGAAAGGCTCATCGCTACTTTTATTTGCAATGAGATATTTACATTGGTAATGAGTCTGCATTAAAGGAGGTTTCATTATTCGTATTTCCTTATGACAAAAACTATCGAGTTTTGAGTAAACTATAGTTTCGTTAAACTTTTAATTACGACAAGGTGTTGATATGTATTCCAGTTCGTATGAATCTCCCAGTTTAAAACAGAGAACTCCTACTCCTTTCATGTTTGAGAGCACTCAATCATCATTTTCGTCCTATTCTCTACTTTTCCTAATGCATCACATCGCCAGCTCGTTAATTGTCGTGCTCCTGGCGCTATTTTGGTTTCTCTCAATTCTCATGTCACAAATTATGCCGAAGTCTTTTAATTTGTCTTTTGTTAGATACCTAGTCTTTGATGCGTAACTAGCTCCGAACTAGGCCAAAATGGTTCCTTAACTCCGCCCTTTAGATTCGCTAAATTCCATTTGTCTTGTGGCCTATTTAAATTGCTAGAAGAGATACTTTTGCAAGGAATTTCGATTAAGGCATCATTTCAGGGCTGAGCTCTTCATTCCTTCCTCTCCTTATTCACTCCCTCATTCTTCAATGCGTTTGTGCATGCAATGTTTTGACTGGTTAGAAGCGTGACTGGTTCAATCCAATTCCAACCAAATGGCAGGAGCACTGCTTTTGGATCTCTAGCCTTTCCTTGCTCACAAAGCCGGATACTTCCGGCAAAATATCTTCCTAACTTGCACTTTGCGTTATGAAATTTCCTGATATTGTTGATTTCGTTCGTTTTGATTAACGAAACAAAAATGGAAGTTATACTTAACGGAAAATACCCACTGCATTGCTTTTTCTGAAAATTCTGCGAAAGTTTGCCTAGAACCGTCAAATTATATGTTGATTGATGCACAAAAACCTAAAAATATTTTTATCGTTGCATTTTAGGATAATAATTTTCTCATAATATTTCATATCCCATCATTATTTTCCATCTCTTCTAGCGGAAAAATTCTCGAGACACTCGAATATTTCCAAAGCAGCTGCAATTTTGTATACTTATACGTAGATGAGTGGGACTGGTTATAGGTTAACTCCGAAATATAAATATCAACATCCCCCAACGAATTAGATGACTCGTACTCTCTTCTGACATCACTTATTATCTTAGTTTTTCATTACTTCAGGTGCATTTTCTCATTCACATCATTTTTCCCTTCCAATTTTAGTAATTTCATGTTATTCCATTTTCCAATTCGGGCTACCTATTTACCGCTTTGTTGTTTCTTCGAAATTTCTATGTTACATAAGATTTCCCCGTTCGAAGCTAATTACTTGAATGTTCGCACAATTCTAGTCTTTCGATTTCTCGCTGCTCTTCGTTCTATGAAGCCTTAGTGATCCCATTATGAGTGAATATTTGATAAAATACCCTATTCCGATGAATATATCGTTTGAATATGAATGACTAATGTCAATGGCTAATTTCAGCTATCAACTTGGGATGCGACTTCTGGCGGTGTTACTCGTTTGGTGTCTTTCGGCCGTATTTGCCTATTCGAGGTTTGGACCCGCAAAATCGTCGGCACCATCAGTTGAAAAGCCGTCACAACAACAGTAAGAATTTAAAACTAAGATGAAATAAACAAGTGTGCATTTCCAGAATGAGCATAAATGAACAAATGCTGCGGAAAGAGCCTATCCAATATTATGGTCGATTTAGGCGAGCTTATGACTTTTGGAAAGCATTTCACTTTCATTATTTTTCAGGAGCGGATCGGATGACATCTTGAGCAGATACCTTAGTGCCGCTTATTAACTCGTTAGACACTATCCCATTGTTACCGATAAATAAATAAATGATTTTTTGTTTGATTTTTAAAAATACTTCTGCCTAAATGAATAACGAAGATGAATGCAGAGTCGTTGTTTTGAATATGTAATGATAATTTCTATTTTTATATCGAACAGCGTAAAAGGTAGTAAGGGAAGGGTGGAAAGAGAATGTCTTGATGTCCTTATGGCCTGTTGATATGACTGATAAGGCGCAATAAGCAGAGGAGCAAACCGGCAGAGTGGAAAGAGGAAGGAAGGGACAAGCCCCATATCGACTGGACGCTTCGTTGTTGTTTTCGCAATACTCACGTTAGAAAATGCGACTCTATATTCTCTTATTTGGCATAATTGGTCTATCTTCTCTTGTAAGAATGCATGAACAACCCTTCGTGTAAATTGATAATTCAGGCATCTGGCAGCGTTTTGTCGTGGGCCTACAATAAAGCACTCTCCAGGTAAGGATGGCTGGTATTGCCAAGATCAATCAATAAAGAATTAATAAGTACAGAAAAATATAAAATGATCATTGTGTTTTGAGATTAGAGCCAACGTCATTTTCTAAATGATTGGCATGTAGTTCGATCAGCTGCAAACGATAAACTGATTTTCTAGGCATAAAACCCTCCATTCTTCTTCTTCAATTTTTATCGATTTTGGACAATAATTTAAATGAACTGGAAGAACTCTAGTGATTAATTATATTTATTCAGCTAGTTATTAATTGAAAAGTGTTATTAAAATTCATGCAAGAAGATCGCTCCTGCCAGCGAATTTTGAGTGTTTTCAGCTGGTCACTGATCAGTGCAGTAATTTTATTCAACCGTGCTTCACTTCTTGAGAAATTTTGAATATTGTGAAAAGATTCATAAATCATTCGGACGCCTTCCTTCCGGAACCTCTCAACGCGAATTTGCTTCCGGGAACAAGCACGCGAAAGTTTCGTAAGCTTCGTAGATCTGAGCATTGATATTTCAGGGCTCGACGAAGTGGCGAGCATCAGCATCACTATGACAAATGGCTCACGAAGGAGCAAATTGCTGAACTTGAAAAGGCAATTTTTACATTTCATCATCACGCCTATTTTTCTATTTCAGATCAAAGACGATAAGGAAGCTTGGCGCGATAAAGTGATGGAACTTTATGGTAAACTGCCCGCTGAAACGAAGGCCGAATGGGATCCTATCTATAGGAAAATGTGCTATTCATGGGTTGAAAAGGTCGAGTAAATTTGGAAGAAATTACGAAGAAAACTCGTTGTGATGAACGTAAATCCACTTTAGGTTGTTAGCACAGAGGAACTAAACGAGTTCAATGCTTTGAACGAACATAAAAAATTTGATGAAATCAAGGAGAAACTCAACGTTTACAAGGAGAGACTGAGCGAGGAGCACAAGAAAATGGTGGACTTGTGGGCGGTAAGATAATGCGGAAGACTTTGCAGACGTGTTTTGGAATTGACGTTTTTAGGGCGCTTGTTCGAAATACCAGGAACCTAAACACAGGAGAAGAGACGTTCAGCAGCAAATTGAAAAGCATCTCTCATGGCTCACACCCGACCAAAAAGCTGTAATTTTCATCGAATTGCGGAAGAAATTTGAAAACCAGTTTTAGGAAATCAAAAAGATGACTGATGAAGGCAAGCCAAGATCGGAAATACAGCAGAAGTTGTTCAGCTTCATCGACAAAATGCCAGCGAAAGAGGAGAAGGACAAAGCTAAGGATGAGACAGTCAAGGTAAAGTGGCGGAAAAAAGTTTGGAATCAGGACTGGACGAAATTTCGGGTGCGAGAGAACATCTTTTTCTCTGCTCAATGCGCGATCTCTACTCTTTCTTCCTTTTCTTGCCCATCTAAATTTCGTTCAGCCCTGATTCCGAACTCTTGTCCGCCACTGTAAGTGGGTAATATTCGAGCTTTAAGTATTATTTGATTTTTAGCAATGCTACGCCTGGATGGAAAAGGTTGCGACCAAGAAGGAGATTGAAGATCTTCACAAATTGCATGAAGTCGACCACGATGCGTGCAAGAAGAGAGTCCGAGAGATGATTGCCAAACTCGATCCCACAACTAAGGTATCATTCATCTCCGGCGAAGATAGACTAAGATCAAAAATTCAAGAAAAGTTGTAAGAAATTGGAGTTTCAGCAAACGAGATGAATGTCACGCTTGTCGTAAAACTCGCTCATTACCGAAACTTTTTGAAAGCAATAAGTCATTTCTATCAAGAAAATCGCGAGAGAGGTCTCGCATAATAGAGTACAGAGCTAGCGCAGTTTCAACAATGAACTAAAAACACGACAATTCGCACGCATTCGTTGAATTCTAATTTTTACAACTTTTCTGCAATTTTTGGTTTTAGTCTATTTTCGCCTATTCATATATCATGGGTATTTCCAGGCACTTGTCGAGAGGAGACTGCCGTTCTGTGAGAAGCTTTGGTATGGAGATCATTCGAGCCACGAAGGCCATGGAGGACACGATCACCACCATAAAAGAAGACATGTCAAAAGACATCTGCACGTTGTCGAAAAGTACCTCGACTGGCTCAGTCCTCAGCAAATGGAATTCATCAAGGAGCTCGACAAGAACAACGACTTTGACAAAGTCGAAGAGAAGCTCACAGAATACTACAAAGCTCTTCCAGAAGCCAAGAGAAATGAAGTACGGGATAGCTTCAGGGTAAGTGAGACTCCCATCGTTAGAAAATTTAGTATTGCACTATAGGAGCAATGCAAGAATTGGGCAAAGGAAGTCGCACTACCGGAGGAATGGGAGAACATCAAGAAGAAATACGATGCGAAGGTTTGACAACAAAACTGCACATCTTTCATCAAACCAGTTCAGGATTATGGCGAGTTAAAGAAGTTGCTTGTAACGCTCGAAGATCGTCTGACTGAAAACCAGAAGCACACGATCGAACATGCCCGATCTATATGCTTGAGAGTGTGGGAAATTGAAAAGGTCTAAAATAGTGATTATATATTAGTCTTTTCTACGATTGAGTCGTTCCTGTAGATTTGATTCTCTTAAAATAAAACGAATTTGACAGCCATTTGCTTTTTTCTAGGAATGAAAACAGGCATCGAAAGTCGCATTTGTACCTGTATAATTACAATTTCTTTACTTTGTTCTTGTCCCTTTCCAAAGTTAAGAAAACAAATTCATGCCTGCACCTTACCTGTGGGCATCCCTGCTTTTTCATAATCTTATAAAGAACGTGCCATTTGTGTGAAGAAATTGTATAAAATTTGGATAGAAAACATCTACCATTTCTTCCAGAAGATCTTTTGAAAAAATTACTGAGACTAAGAAAAATAGCGTGAGATTTACAACCAACGCAGTCTCGCTGATGAGCAATATTCTTATTTCAAGTGCATTATTTTTGAATGAGAAAAACAAAGAAGGCTTCGAATAAACTTTGACCTCTCACTATTTCAACTCATCACATTGCAAATCTTGCGGAATTTTAAAAATCTCGATATAAAGAGACTTTCAGAGCATCATATCGCGAAGAAGAAGGGATAAACCAGTGATGCCTACGTTTGAAGAAATTAGCCCTAAGTATCTCAAGTGGATGACTCCAGAACAATTGCATAAAATTTCACAAGTCAAGGACAACAAGAATAAACTCTATGATAAGGCAAGTACACAATCCACACTTCCATCAGTTGATTTACTAAAATTTTCAGGTTATGCAATATTTTGATCAGACAACCGGCGTTAAAAGGGAAGAAGCCAAAGAACAACTTCAGGGTGAGACTTTTCGAAGATAAGTTTATAATTTCATAAATTAGGTGCCTGTCGAGAATACCTAACTTCACTTATTGGAATTGAAAACGTGTTAATATTAAGAAAAATTCGAACGGAAGGAGCGACGGCCCAACAATTTAATGGAAAGGTCATCTTATTTAACGATTTCTTTATAAAGATTTGGCCATAGAAATTCTATTGCTTCACATTTTTCAAACAATCTTTTCAGCTCGATGAAATTGTGAAGGTGAACAATTTCGACGACGAAACCAAGGAAAGGATCAAGCGAGTGGGCGATGGATGTACCAAATCATTCGGCTTGGACACGAAAAATGCGCGATGATCAGGGCTTTCTCACAGTCAAATCATTCAATCGAAATGTGTATTTTTAGAATTCATGTATCGCACTTTGCATTTTGAACGCTAGATGTGACAGATAAGAGATAAAAATGTGCATTTGTGTGTTTACGAAAAGTGATGCAATTTCCGATTTTCCGATGTCTGTATGCTGATTCAGCTGATAGTTTTGATAAGAGACGCAAGTGTGGGAGGCTGATTGTTGATATCGATTGCTTCTGTTTCTGTTAGCGCCGCTGTCTGTAATGTGACCCATCCCTTCCCTTCCCTCCATTCCCCGTCCACATTCGCATGCCACTCATTCAGTCCCCGTCCCTTCTTCTTCTTTCGACTTTTTCCCGCCAGTTATCTTCTAATGTTTCGTTTATTCGGGCTTCTGCTCATTTTATCATGCGCATTTGTCAGCTGCTCCATTGAGGTAATTGTTTACGGACTTCAGTTAGGTCAAAGAAAGTAGAATTGAAAAGAATGGATTATACATTTTGAGACGAGTTCAAGTAAATGTTCAAAGTGTGGCTACACATCTTTCTCATGCCGTTTCACGAATTTACATGATTAATTAGTGCTCAGAAAAAATCAAATCAGGAATTTCATTTCATAGGAAACGCAGAATGATGCATCTGAGAATGAACGTCGTCTGGTGGCTACAAGAAAAGCTGTCATTACAGGTGAATTTTCTAGTGCACATTTCAATCGCACAGAGCAAATTGTAGAACTTGACAGATGCACGACGTGGAGGAGCGGTTTGAGTGATGAGAAGAGGAATCGAATGGAACAGGCAATATATTCGGGAAAATTTGAGCATTTCTTGTAAGAACTGCTTCAAAACGAAAAATTTTGATCACCTCATGAAGTTCTAGTTTTTCCAGATAAAATTGCAAAATTCTGCACAAAGTTGATATCATCTTATCGCAGTAATTTTTAGAGACCTTGCGCTCCGAGAAGCACGTGATTTCTACCCGGATAGCGAGCATTGTTTGAGAGGGGCGAGTGTGCATTTGAAGAAGTACAGAAGGAATTTGAACGCGAAGATGAGGTACATATTATCGATGAATAATCAATAGCGACAGAATAAATGACACGCACTTTTGGTGAGAAGAAAATTAGCATGCTGTTTGCAATCGAATGTACAGTAGTTCAATGAACCCGAGGATGATTTCGACGATAAATTGAAAATTATCCAATGCACAATTTGCATATTTGAGAATTTATGAATCATCTATTTCGCCTCAAATGATCGGTCCTTGGCAATAACAACTGAAAATTTTTTAAATGTCATAATTTTCAGAGAAACGTCAGGAACGAAGAATCGCATTGAAGATTTTTTGAACATTGAGCAGATCAAAATGCTTCGCGAACATTTCGAACAAAATAAAAATGGATCCGAAAAAGTCACCAAGATGGTAAGAATCAGTCGATGCGCGTCTGCAACAATTCAATGATTTGCAGATTAACTATTACTTTGGCGATTTGTCAGAAGAACGACGTCAACAGTTAGTTCAGCAATTAATCCAGCAATTTCACGACTACAAAAACTTGCGAAGGAATCCAAGAGTGGCAAGATCAATACGTAGGCTCTAACGATCGACGGGGTTTATTAACGAGATTCTTTGAAAGCTTTTGCGGTCGTACCTTCAGAAGTTTCGTTTCTTTTGATCAAGGGCGAGACGGTTTTGAGATTTTGGCATTCGATTTCAATTTTCGTATCGGTGCTGCTCCTGATAATGGCACATTATTGTCATACTATCAAGAAAAGTGTACAAACCTATTCAAATGCAACCGCTCAACATTTTGAACAGGCTCTTTAATGCTAACCTTTTAGCTGACAGTGAAAACTTCAAGCCTGAGCCCCTCAAACCAGAATGGCTAAAATGGATGACTCCTAGACATGTATCAGATTAATATTTCTACAAAATCGTCTGCAGAAATTTTAGAAACAACTATCAAACAGGGAGAAGCTAGCCACGTGGGATCGGCTCAACCTGATAGGGAAATTCTTCTACCACTTAAGCAGGAAGAAGCGAGAAGAAAACGAAAAACCGCTCAAGGAATATTGCATTCGAAACATCGTTAATTTGATTGGAAATGCCTCGTACGACGAATTGAAGGAGATGTACACGAATAAGGAAAGCACTGCTCATATTGAGGCAAAATACAACGAAATCGTCGCGAATTTGGATAGCGAACAGAAGAGACTGAGTGCAGGTATACAAAGTTTAGGGGTGAGCAAGAATCGACTTGTTCACCTCAGATGCAAAAGAACGATGTATGCTGATAAAGTTGATAAATTGTTTCTAGGTCATTACGGAGCATTTTGCCAGAAGATATTTCGACTGGTAGAATTCGAGCCCACAGATCTGACATCGTGGATGACTGTTGAACAGAAACAGCTAATTGCCAAAATGATCATAGATCCCAAAATTAACGATTCAGAAGTGTACGATAAGGCTAGTGAGATTTAAAAGCTATGAAGAATACTCAAGCCCCCTTTAGGTTTACGAATTTTACAAAACAGCAAAAAATGAAGAGAAAGACGGAGCGGAAGATATCGTAGAAACAGGCTGCCGTCATTTCATTTCGCATTTGCTAGGTGAAGATGTTGCAGAGGTAGAATCAAGAGACCAATTATCACTGTCATCCTATCCTGAATTGGCAGTGTTGTGTGAGCAAAAAATGAACGTTTCAGGAGATTGAAGAGCTGAGAGTGAATGGCAAATCGCCCCAGTTGTTGGCTGCCAAATTGGCCATCTTCGCTGAATCACTTTCGAAGAATCTCAACGCTAAAACTACCGAGTTTGTCACTCATTGGTAACCCGATCGAGGATTCTCAACTATGCATTCAGAAGTTCCCTATCGATCTGTAAGAGAATCTACCTTCACTTTGACGGAACCTGCAACTGCAACGGTCATTCTCAAGAATGCAGTCCGAAAACTCACACCTGTATGAACTGCAACCACAACACTACTGGCATCCTGTGTGAAAAGTAGCGATTTTGAATGAAACATCGAAACAAAAAATAGAAAAAAACGAACTTTAGATGTGTTGATGGGTACAACGGGAATGCAGTGACAGAAGAAGGCTGCACAGAAGGCGCGAAAGAAGACGAACTACAGAGCTGCCTGTGTCATGGCCATGCTCAAAGTTGCGATACTAACATGAAATGCGAGGTTTCTTCCTCTATTTTTCAAGTAACTTAAAATTTTTACGTTAAAGCTATGTGAACACAATACGGAAGGAAATCAATGCGAACGTTGCAAACCTGGCTTCTATGGAGACGCACATAAAGGACAGATCGACGATTGTATCAAATGCCCTTGCCCGTATTGCCTCAATAGTCTTGCACCAATATAAAATCGACACTTTTAGTGAAAACGGATCGTGCACCATAACTGAAGAAGGCCTAGTGCAATGTCAAAAATGTCCTGAGGGATACATGGGAATAACCTGTGAAGAAAAGGACGAAGGTGCACTTCAAAAATTTAGTCAAAACAAAGAGATAATTAACAGTGATAATCAAGCTGGAAACTCAGTTTAAATTATCATTCATTTTTTATTGTCCTTATCTTTATAGTACTTATTTGACATATCTAATTCGGGTGTTTTGTATCGTTCAATAGGTCGTTGTATGCATGTAGGTATGAAAGGCTATGATGTTGAGCATTTAATAAACAATAAAATCAAATAAAAATAGCTAAAAATAAGAAAAAAACGATGAAAAATGTTTGGAAGTTTACCTTCACCTTTGCATTAATAAAAGTGAAGCTTTATGATCATAATTTTTAGGAGAACACAGCATGACCTCCTCATTAGAAAGGCGTGATCATTGCCTTACCATATACAAATATCGGAACTTGTTCCAAAAATTAATCAGTGTCGCAAATGAAAAACAAACTTCCATTTTATGAAACTCCGGGGAAATTAATAGATCAATTATCGGTCAAGAATTGACCGATTCGAATGATTACTCAGATCCACTTACTCAGAAGTGGCGAATAAAATTCTTATCGTTATTAGCAATATTCTTGAAATTCATATTAACGAAAATTTAATAAATCCGAAGAAAATATACCTATTGATGTGCGAATTGCATACATTTTTTGTCGTTTAAAAATCTCCCGCTCAGATTTTCCCCCTTTCCCCATTCCGTCTCCGATATCCGATCAAAATATCGCTGAGCCTTGTAATTTTCCTTGCTATCAATAAATTTTGGTGAAATTTGAGGTTTTTGAGTTTTGCTGATCTTTTCGAGGATAAGAAAAGTTCTCGTTGGAGCAAAATCAGAAAATCGATAGAAATGCTAATTTTTGAGGTCAAAATTCCACAAGTGCTATAACTTCTGAATTTTTGAGTGGCAATTTTTGGCACTTGATAGATTGTAACTACCAATATTTCGGATTCCGGAAGGCGTTGAACTACGAAAAAGCTTAATAGTATCATATTAATAGAGGATACATACGATAACTATCATCTGCTATGATGCGCAACAGTTAAGTGATTAGTAGAAATGAAATATGATTTGGATGAACAATATGCTCAACTATTTCATTACGCTCAATTTCGCTATTGATTCCTCCTTAATCATATCGTTACTTCTTATTTGACATTTACAAACTTCTTGCACAGGTTTGTTTCTTTATCAGTGTATGCATTGAAATAATTCTCAAATTAAAAAATTAACAAACGAGAATGATTTATTATTTATATTAGACGAAATAATGTGAATAAATTGGGAGTGATGAAGATCCATAAAAATTTCAACGGCGTTGTCGTTGATTTTCCGTGATTACAAAAGGCTTGGTTGATCGGCGTAAATCGAAGCATATCGCATGGATTACCGCAACTCCACACGCCCCACGTTCCATTGTGGCAGTCAGTAATCATGCCCGCTTCATAAAGACTGCAGCTATTTTCAGTGCTGAAATGTACAGCAACCTTATCTTTAGAATCGGAGCACATGATTTGAGTTCTGAAATGTTATTCTTCTGGGAAATATTCAAGAATATCATACTTGCAGACATCGACCTCTGATAAATTGTTTATTGTACTGTTACCAATATTATTATAATTTGCACATGTACTATTATCTTCTTCCTAAATCCAAGCAAATTGGCAATTTGAATATATCATGATTACATACACCAGGGTTAAGAAACGTTGGCATATGTGAGCACGATGAGCAGACATCTCAATATTATAAATTATCGTTAACATGTAAAACTGTTCATCTGAGTTTAGAGACAGCCAGAGAAGAAAAGGCAAACTCGCCATTTTCAATACTATTTTCATTTGAAAATGAATGCTAGGTTATGCGAGTTGTTTTTGAATGGTCAGTTTTTATCGTCGATATTGTTTATTCACGAGAAAGTCGATATTCTCACAGAAACTAGCATGCACTTTTGGATATAAATAATGAGTACGCAAACGAAAAACGAGACGAGTAGCGTAATTTTTGACTATCGACTTTCTCGCAATCAACAATACAATATATCGGAATTTCATAACTACTTTCATCACTCTCGTAACAATATATCTGATCGATCGCAGCGTAGATACCGCCTCTGAGATTAATCATCCAACTTCCATTTCTACATTCGTAGTACATATATTTATAGTCGTGATAACAAGTGTTGTTTCCAGATAAATGGGCCACCATGGATTTTTCTCCTATGCAAGAAACAGCTTTCCTAAAATTACAAATGAGAGTCTCTTTAAGGTTCGAGTATTGGTCAGACTAGGAATAATAGCCAGAATTTAATCCCTCTCACATCAATACTCGATCCTTACAGAGACTATCTTATATAGTATTCACCGTTTCATTAGATTTGTTTGAAAGTTTTAGTGAAAAAAGCGAAAACGACATAACTTTCTGTCGTTTTTCAATTTTTAGGTAAGCAAAATTCGAAAACATCGTATTTCGAAGAAAAAAAAAAAAGTGCCAATGATTATTTCCCCATTTCACCTGCACACATTCTCATTTGCAGAGCTGTTTGAAAGGTGACTTGGAGCAATAGTTTTATCAGTGCATTTTGCCCCAGTCATCTAAAATATGAATTTACAATAATCAAAAAATTCTAAAAATTTTAATAAAATATAAAAACCCACATTTGGCTGTAGGACTTGAGGTGGCGGCTCCTTGCATAGTGAACATGAATCTGAAAAAATGAGTATTACTAGTGGTTTTTCCATAAATATACCGTCAGCAAAGCATGCTGTTATCATAAATGACAACAGTATATTAATCATCAGGTTTCTTAGATGAATATTATTTATTCCAGTAAAATATCAAAATATGAACCTATAAATTGTTTGAATAAATTAGCAAAATTATGCTACAACTACTTTAAATGAAATTAAACCGTCTTAGAGCATGGTAAAACGCTAACATTGCGCTTAAGATAAGAGTAGAATGAGATACCAGGTGAAAGTGGATCATTTCCACCAAATCGATGCGCATGTAATTCATACCCTAACTGCCAGTAACCAAGAAGATCGAACAGAAGATGAGCGTGGCAGAAATGAAAATGGAAAAAAAAACTTGAAATGGGTCGAGTAGCAATGCAAGACGTTGCTTAGGCAATCAGCTTTGTATTTATAATACTCACCTAGCTTATAATTTAGTGTAGTTTCAGTTTCAGCACTCCAATTATGTTCCGTCCTATGCCTCGAGAAACTTTAAAATTTTTATATAAAAGCTGCAGAAGGTGCGAGATTAGAAGATCGACCTTTTCAGATGATCAAAAATTATACCTGCGTTAAGATTTGTCTACCAGTTCAAAAAATTAATTAGTTTAGAAATTAGGTCATATACTGGAATCGCATGCATAACTCATCATCAGGGCTGTTTGTGGTGCAGTTGATTTTCATTGGGTGTGATGCGGACAGTGTGGGATTCTGGAAAAAAAACTTGGATGCGTTATCTTACTGCACCGCCAACATTCCTGCCCATCATATGAATTTTAAAACAGTAATTCCATGCACAAAGTAGCTTGTCATTGTCTATGAGATATGTATCAAGGTCTCTCTGAGTTCCTTACAACTATGAAGAATATAGTGATACGGTATGATATCGGTAATCTGCGAACATTGAAGTCCGATCATTTTCTGACACTTCCGTGTTCATCATAAACATGCATAATTATCGCTTTAATGATGGTTTTGAATTTGTTACGATGCTATCATTAGAACTTCAATTACGAACCTGTCATTATAATTGCTGATTACACAAGTTTAGTACTTATGAAAAATTTTTAAGAGTCGACAATCATAATCTATGTATATGAATAAATTAGCTTGGGAATGATTATTTTGATGAATTTTCAGATTCTTGAAAAATAGTGCATGATTTTAGAAAACTTTAACTAGAGAGCGCAAGTGCTATTTCCGATATGAAGGCAGAGTTATGAAAGTATTTTTCTCAAAATCTGATGGGCTAATCAAGTTTATAGCAAGAAACCACATCAAAAACATAAATTTAACCAAAGATATGCATTTCTGAAGATGATGGCCTAGGCCTATATCTAATAATGGAAAAAAATAAAAAAAAATAGTTTCGTAAATTTTCTAGGATTTAAAAAAACAAAAATGACGAACTTGCCTTCCTTGACTTTGACTTCACCGAGTGAATGGAGCTTGTGGTCTCTAAACATACCGATCAATTTCTGTATCATTTTTCGCCAAAAAAGGCGAAAAATTGATCAAATTGTTAAAATTCTCGATTTGAAAAGTTTATTCTACAAATTTACAAAAGAAAAAAATAAAAATTCAGCAGAAAATAATCTGCGACTAAAGGCATCAATATAGTTTTTTTTAAAGAAAGCAACAAAATATAAATTTAAAAAAAGCATCGGTATTTCATCACTATCCAACGGCACCAAGGAATGAAAATCCATTATCTGATGTCAGTTATTCGTGAATTTATATGCAAACTGTTGCTTCGTTGATTGGAGCTAGTGGCCCATACAGTTGTAGTGGTTTTGAATTTCCTGAAGTGGTAGCATTGTCAGGCTATATTTCGATATATATCGAATTTTGTTAATTATATCTCTTCATTATGAAACTTGTTGCAATGCAGTGAAAAACATGCACTTTTATGTAAGATCGAATAATTTTATTATTTTATCACTACTCTTATTTCTTCGTACTCACTTAAGGTGAAACAGTCGTTTGATTGCCGCTTGCCTCGTAGGACTACTAATTATGAACGACAACGGCAACGTTATGCACCACATCGATGAGGTTAGAATCCGAGTCTCGTAGAAAATTATCGAATAGCTTTCTACACGATTTGTTCCATCAAAAGCCGGGAATATGCTCCATTCGAATACGCGAAACATACGAAAAAGTGACATTGACATTGTTAGGAGCTGAAATTTACAATGATAATGTTTTGCATAAAGTAATGCTCTCATTTCTTCATTGAATAATTAGGACAACTTTTTCATTGATGAAAAAAATGTTCGGATATGTTGCATGTACTTTTATTGTTGGCTTTGTAAAACTTGCATAATGAATCTCGAAAGGGATCATCTGATGCAGTATTCGTCGATTTGTAGTCTCATAGCTCTGGCTTGAAAGCAGTGAAATTTTCTGTAATCTGCGAAAGAGCAAAATATAGAGGAAAGTGGAGAAAAATGCACATATATCAAATAGCAGGGGAATTATCTAAATCAGTACAACATGAAATATATGCATATATTAGAGATCATCTACATTCACGCTTGCACTTTTACTGATCTCATTGCGATGACATGCAATTAAGCCTACCGATAGCATTTCTCCGATGTATTTGTAATCTATTCCATACGTGCAATTAATCCCATCGCCAATTGTTAGTGCTGCAAGTATAGTGAAGCCCAGCAAAGAATTAAATACATAGAAAATCTTAATCAATCTTCGTAAGCTCTTGCTAAAAATGAGGGGTTATAAATTATGGATCTTAAAAGTTTGGTTACTTTGTGAGCAAGTTTATAATATGCTTCCTGTTTAGGGCTATGAATAGTCGTTGAAGAACAAGTACAATATTTAAAAGTGATAGGACACAACTCATTGTCGTAGTAAATACGATTGTGCATATGATACCTAATCCGCCCATTAAGGTCACTATTTGTAGAGAATTCATATATTTATTATACGACTCGTTATAATTCGCGATATCAGTATAATTGACTTCGTTTTCATTATAGTCTTGCGTAACTAAATTTTACCGGATTATTTTAGAAGCTCAAAAACATTTACTTAAAATCATGATTAGTACGACCGCAAAGAGAATAGGTATGACTCCAATCATTAATATGCAATATGCATAAGTGAGTCGCTTCATATGATGTATTATTTGATAATATGGAGCCTAGAAATATTTATGAATGATCGATTATTCATTGATCTTAAAGTTCTCTAAAATTCAATAGAAATGATTATCTAGAGGATTTTAGTTCAGTCGAGTAACAATATATGAAATTCAATATTATCTTAAGAGAATAATATGTGCAAGTTACATTGTTATTCTGATCGATATCTTTGTTTGTATATTTTAACATAATGTTCGCAATTAACGGAAGTAATGCCACACAAAGTATATTAGGGATTTTTCCAGCAATAATTAACAAGTCATCGTGCAAAGTTTGAACATTATCTAAACGATAGCATTATTTGAATTATATACTCTGTAAAACCTGTAGTAAAAACCCCTCTAAACTCTTTGCTTTTACTGGCCATATCTAGCCTGAGTCGTGTTGAGAGATTCGCGATTTGATAAGTACAATCGTAAACTAGAGACTTGGGTGTTTATTTTTCACACCTTTGCAGTATAATAAAATTTCTACAAAAATAACTCATCTAGTCGCTCCAAAATTTAAGTTTTAGGGAGGCTTCTAATGCAAATCTTACGGTAGGGTACTATTTTGACTCAGCAAGAGCTTAAAATAATACTTTACTATTGAGCTCACAGATTAATATAAGCTCTTTGACTTACCATTACTAGTTTGAATACTTTCATTCATCATAGAAAATCTATAATACGCCAATAAGTAAGACGACTTTTGCAAACCCTTTTATATTCAATCTCTTTAGCAACTCGAAAATGCGTGTTTTCCTACTTCTCCCCATTCTGATAATGTTTGCACTAAAATTTTGTTATGTGAATATTTTGCACCGGGGAAAATAGTGTTTGGTACTGAACGACACTCATTCTTCTCTCCAATTCACTCATTTTTTACTAATATCGCTAAGGATTGTGTATAAGTTTCCTTCGTCAAGTAACTAGAGCTATAGCAGCTATTTCAGTAGTTAATTTGTCCGCCGATGAATTTGAAAAATGAAATCATGAAAATTGAATTTATTGTTAGTAACCAAGTCCATCTATGGCTGGGCTTCATGTCTCTAACGCGCATTGATAATAAAAACTATAAAATAATATGGCTCTTAAGAGAGTGTATTTGTAAGACCCAAGCAGCCGTCCGCATTTCAGAAAAGCCCTTCAAATCGAGATTTGATTATAGAGGTAGGTACCCCTATGGGTCCTAATCACAAAACCGAGGAGACAAGGCTCCGCCCTCACAAGTGGGCAGAACTAGGCTAACTTGAAAATCGCGACTTATATGAACAAATGTTCGTTAGATGGCACAAAGAAAACTTTTAAATTTTATATCAAATTCGAAAAATCTTTTCGGGATATAGCAGTCGAAGGGCAATACTTCATTTTTGCTTCCTAGAGTACCGTGCTGCCACTTTACCATTTTATCATATGGGTCCATCGTATACCACCCAAATGGTGCCCGAATGGTATGCTATAAAAATGGGTATCAATCGACTCAAAATTGACTGGAGAGTAATATTCGAGTCAATTTCTATCAAATACAGCAAGTGGCTGATCCCCTTAAACCAATATATTTTTAGGAAGTATATTTCATGGTTATGTTCATACTTTTTCAAATTTTTCGAAAATCTTTTATAGCAAGTTTTCTTTATACCTTCTGACGACCATGTTTTTGCCTATGCAGCAAAATTGCAAGTGGGCGTGGCCACGCATGCAAAAGGGAGCGGGGTCTAATTTTTCCATTTTGTGATTAGTGATCAAGGGGCTTATCCACCCATATAGGCCATATCCCGATAGAAGGACCTTTGCCCAAATGCAGTCCCTCACTATGGATTATTCGAGTCTTAAAAAGACTCCGTCCTAATAGTGAGTAGGTCTTCTTTATTTATCGATTGCCATACTAACTGTAAATAAAACGGCCAGTAGGGTGATCAGTCCAGCTTCCGTTAGATAGTGCTGTTAGTAGGTGTTTAGGGGTGTGAGAACTTGAATATGCAGCAGATGATGACAGTACCTCAAACTTGGGTAATTAAACCTTTGTTTACTGAGTAAATATATATATATATATATATATATACAGGGCGTTTCAAGTTTATCTCCCTATTTTATTTTTTGAATAATTTTTTTATTTTTCACCCAAATTGGGTACGGTTTTTTTCATGGTACTCTCCGTACGTTAGGGTTTTGTTTGGTATAACTCTTGGGTCGATACCGATTACCCATACCCAGAAAACCACCTGTTTTTGGGGAAGCAAATTTTTTGGAGCTAAAAAAATGTTCAAAAATTCATAACTTTCTTATTCCTGAACCAAATTAGATGACTCTTTTTTTATTCGACAGCATTTGGTCTCTAGATTATCAGGTAAAAAAATAAGAATTTTTGAATACCAATTTATGCAGAAATGCGCGTTTTTCGCGTCTTAATTGCGGACTTTTCACAATGTCCTGGGTTTACGCGTAAATGACGTCGGAAAAATCTGTCCTTTCAGTATGTTGTGCAGAATAACACGACGAACAACTTTTATTTCAGGACTGACCTCGGATTCATTACCGTTAGGGCTCCAGAATTTTTTGAAGTTCGACGACCAATTATTGCAAAGTGTCGTTTTGGCGGAAATTTTCAAAAATTCATAACTTTCTTACTTCTAAACCAAATTCCATGATTCTTTTTTTATTTTGCAGATCTTGTCGAGGAGATTATGAGAAAAATAAAAATTAAATTAAAAAAAAATATTTTTGTCGGTAAACACTTACCCGACGATACCCTATACACCCGTACTGGGTTTACGCGTAAATGACGTCGGAAAAATCTGTCCTTCCAGTATGTTGCGTAGAATGACATGACGAACAACTTTTATTTCAGGACTGACCTCGGATTCATTACCGTTAGGGCTCCAGAATTTTTTGAAGTACGACGGCCAAATTCAGCAAAATGCTTTTTTGGCACAAATTTTAAAAAATTCATATCTCCCTATATTTCTGACAAAATTTCATAATTCTTTTTTTATTTTGCAGATATTCAACAGAAGAATAATCTAAAAGTAGCAAGAAATTTTTTGAAAATTAATTTTGGCAGGAAAAAGTTACCCGAAGATACCCTATACACCCGTGCTACGTTTACACGTAAATGGCGTTGGAAAAATCCGTCCTTCCAGTATGTTGTGTAGAATGACATGCTAAACAACTTTTGTTTCAGGACTGAGGTCGGATTCACATCGGTATGAGCTCTAGAATTTTTTGAAGTTCGACGACCAATTATTGCAAAGTGTCGTTTGGACAGTAAATTTCAAAAATTCATATCTTCCTATATTTCTAACAAAATTTCATGATTATTTTTTTATTTTGTAGATCTTCAATAGAATAATAAGGAGAAAATAAAAATAAAATTTTAGAATAATATTTTTGGTAAGAAAAAGTTACTCTAAGATACCCCATATACCCGTACTACCTATACGCGTAAATGACGTTGGAAAAAATTGTCCTTTCGATATGTTGTGCAGATGGACATGATGAACAACTTTTGTTCCAGAAGTTATTTTAGAATATGCACACACAGGGAGTTATAAATTTTTGAAAATTTTTACTAAAAAAGCATTATGCTGAATTTGGCCGTCGAACTTCAAAAAATTCTGGAGCCCTAACGGTAATGAATCCGAGGTCAGTCCTGAAATAAAAGTTGTTCGTCGTGTTATTCTGCACAACATACTGAAAGGACAGATTTTTCCGACGTCATTTACGCGTAAACCCAGGACATTGTGAAAAGTCCGCAATTAAGACGCGAAAAACGCGCATTTCTGCATAAATTGGTATTCAAAAATTCTTATTTTTTTACCTGATAATCTAGAGACCAAATGCTGTCGAATAAAAAAAGAGTCATCTAATTTGGTTCAGGAATAAGAAAGTTATGAATTTTTGAACATTTTTTTAGCTCCAAAAAATTTGCTTCCCCAAAAACAGGTGGTTTTCTGGGTATGGGTAATCGGTATCGACCCAAGAGTTATACCAAACAAAACCCTAACGTACGGAGAGTACCATGAAAAAAACCGTACCCAATTTGGGTGAAAAATAAAAAAATTATTCAAAAAATAAAATAGGGAGATAAACTTGAAACGCCCTGTATATATATATATATATATATATGAAATAAATATAAAATTTAAGAACTATAAAATCGATAAGAGGCTTGAACGCTTTTCAATGATAGAACATTACAGTCATACAATGCAAAGTGCAGGCCAGATGAGAGTGGGAATAAGAAAAGGAAAGATGCCTCATCTAGTCTAGCTCTATCTAACAAAAATAAAGCTGAGCAATCTAGACCCCATACAAAAGTCGATTTTTATCTACACTAACTCATACTTTGTTTTCTCTCTAATAGACTTCATTTTTTCTCAAAAACTCGGCTTTAATTCATGCCCTAATGACCAGTATCGCAATTTCACCATTATCATTTCCCCGATTCTGATAAATTTAGTTGTCCTGGTAACATGACTTAGCAGCCTTCAATTTCCTTCTGATTCTATAACTTCAAATGTTTCCTACTAAATGCACGTTAAAATCTAATTTACTTTATCGCTATTATGAATGACCGAAGAATATTTGTCATATCGCTTTTTGGGATATCGATCAGATTTATTTGGACTGCATTGAACCTATTTTGTGCAAAAGAGGACATTAGAGAGAAATGAGATGGTTAAACCATTGTCATATTGATCAGTTTATCCAACGCGCGCGCAATATCTTCCTCCTATTTTATTCATATATTTTATTTTATTCATTTCAGTGTTACAAGATGGTTTTTAAAAATATTTTTACACCATTTTTCTCGAATAACTTTCTTAAAAATAATTATTTTTGAAAACGGCCAACGGGATCTAATTCTTGGCGATGGGAGAAGTATGAAATTACATGGTTTTACCCCAATTCTAATTACGGGTGACTCGGAAATAGATAGGGTGAAAGAAATTGATTTCATTATGGGAGAAATTTTGCCTTTGTAAGATCGAACTCCACCCCCTATCTATGTTCTGAGCTATCGATAAAAGGAAAAAGGATGAAGCCATATATTTTCACGTCTCTCATACCGCCGAGAATATGGTCTCGTTGACCGTCTTTAAAATCTATTTATTTTTAAGAAAGTTATTCAAGAAAAATGGTGTAAAACTATAAAAGACCGCCCTGTAGAATTTGATAGGTTTCAATGGAAACGGGAATGGATGTGTTGAGTGTTTTGGACAGTGACCTGAGGACATGCCTAAAATGTCATAGAATTTTCGGTTAATTTTATTACTAAATTATTACTGTCGAGCTTTAAGAACAGAAATGCAAAATATTTCTAACTATTGATAGAAAAATTCCATCTTGTATTTCAACATGAATATTTTGGCCGATTCTGAAAGAATATTATAAAAATTCAATATAGGCGATACCGACTTAAAGACGATGCAATTTTCATACCGTCTTATAGTCGATATCGCCGTTTCATCCTTTAGCAGCAGTCAATATTTTTATTTAATTTTTAGATCGCGATAGAATTGCTTCAATACTCGGTACTTGTGGCCATTTGCAATGTCTTTCCTGCATAAATGCAGAAGAAAACCCTGGCATTTTATTCGGAACGAATGCAAAATGTGCCAGATGCGTTAAAGTTGGAGTGTTCAAAACGAAGATGAAGGCGATTTGTATCGTAGGCGAGAACTTTGCATGCTATAACACTATTTTCATAGGTCGAAATTTAGATATGGTTGAAACTTATCAGTCGCTGAAGCTGAAATCTAATCAAAGCACATTCGCGTGGAGAGCTAGGGAAATCAATTTGAACCGGCAATTGGAGAATAAAGAGAATGAAGTGACTATTTTAAAAACTGATGATGAAGATGATCGATTCTAGATTAGGAAATTGACTGGAGTAGAAGAAAAACTGGAGAGTGCAAATAGAAAGCACCAAGACGACTTGGCACAGATTAGACATTTTTGGGAACAACTCGAAGTGAAGAAAAGTGAAAATAGAATATTGGAAGAGGCAAATCAAGAATTGACGATGAAGAACGGTGAGAAAGACTTGAAGATCAAGCAATTGGAGGAGAAGATGGATAAGTTACAGAGCAGACTCGATAAACTGGTAATCATGTGAATTATGAAAATCCAAAATATTACCTACAGCTGACTATTGAAGAACTGAGGGATGAAAATGAGAACAAGACGTTGAGCAGCTTGTTTGATGATGCAAATGACAATCTGGATGAGTGGAAGAAGTACAGAAGCCAGTGGCAGGAATATGGAAAGGAAATCGAGGAATGGAAGGAAATACTCAAGAAGCCGAATGAATTGAAACTGGAAGTAAGTAAATCAAAGAGAACTTGCAATCTGATTAGAATCATAGGATTTGCCTGAAATACAACAGTTCAAAGAGTGGGCTCGAGAAAAGGAAAAGGGGTATGAGAAGGCCGATGCAAATGATGCAGAAAATAACGCCAAGAAAAAGTCCAGAAGGGTTGGTAAATTGAATATTCTGTTATTTAATAAATAAATTCAGCAGCAAAACAAACAGCCGAATCACGATAATGTGGATCCGACCAAAGTGTTCATTCGAAATATTGGATCGTCTGTCACCAAGGAAATTTTGAGAGATAAATTCTCTGCTTGGGGCCAGATTGAATTTGTCTTTGTAAGTAAATGAAATATTAACACAACTATAATTTCAACTTTATTGGAATTATTTTTAGAAAATACTTGTTTATAATAAATATAATAAATAAACCCAATTTTATCAATTTATTTCGAAGAATTTTTATGTGATAAATGATATTTAGGTTGGCTATGATAGGCAAACAAATGCTCATCTGAGCTACGGTTGGGTTCGATATAAAAATGCTGAGTCTGCCAGACAGGCCATTCAAATGATGCACAATACCTACGTGAGACAATTACCTCTTCTTTCATGCAATGATATCAAATTTTCAGATATGCGGCGATCAGATAAGCGTTAAGCCTGGTTTGATAAATCCTCCTAGCAAAAAGACCGAATGATCTTTATACGATTTCTTTTGTAAATCTGAACTGGCTCACTCAACTCTCATGCTAGTAACCGAATAAACATATGTCATCTATCCACATTGTATTTATAGATTCCTGATATAATTAGAGACCACAAGTGAATTTTTGTTAACTGTCGTAGAATACCAAAAGCTATATTCTCTGAAATTCTGTATTTTTCCGATTCGAAATCTTTTTTCAAAATTTTTCAAAACAGTTCATCACACGCAAAGTTACGGGTTTCTGAATTAAGCGCGTCGTGCCCTTCCTTTTTCCCAATTCCATCGTCGTTATTCTTCTCGTTCATTGCAAGCTTTTATTACGCTGTTAAGAAAGTCCTGCACAAAAAATTTTAAAAATCTATAATTTTCTATAAATGAGTCGAATGTCCTAATAAGTGTGAGAACCTTGTAGAATGTTCTCGAAGCTATCACCAAGGATATTTGCAGCACGGTGCGCGAAAATTGTTTGATCTTGCGGTGCGGTGTGCCATTTTACTGCACCGCCAACATCCCTGGCTATCACCAAATGGGTATATAAGGGTCCGCTCCCAGGGGTTTGATGAATTACGATTATTATAAGTGAACCCCCACTTTGAGCAGTAATCTACTACGAGTGGCGCCAAAGCAACAACGCATTCGATGAGGTACGAAGGAAAAATTCGACAAATAAGACGACCTCAAAACAGCAGTCGACAACTTATTCGCGTTACAGTCTCCCGAATTCTGGGCGAAAAGCAGCAGTGATTTGCCCAATAGATGGGCGAGGGTTACTGCTCTCAATGGTGAATATATTGTTTATTCTCGATGGTTTTAAATAAAGTTATGAATAAACGAACATTTATTTTTGGTGCAGGACTTTCTTAACAGCGTAATAGTTTGATAAAATTTTTTAAAAATTATTTTAAATGCAATCATGCACCTTCTAAAAATTGACCCTTTTTCCATAAAAATGATTGATGCAATTCTAGTAACCCTCTTTTCGCTTTTTGTTATCATTTCCCTGCAAATTCTCTGATCAATGCCTGCCCTTTTCATCATCTTTCCTCTCTATTTTCAACTCTTCTTTCTGCCAACCTCTTTTTCTCTTCTCTTTATTTGCTCTCCTGTTTTCTGTTTACGACTGCGAAATGAACCGTCTGGTTCAGCTTTTATTTCTGCTTGGATTTACTTGGGCTTCGGATGATTTCGTGACCGTGGATACGAAGTTGGGCACTTTGAAAGGGTTCCGACACAAAATCGACGAGAATCATCGGGCTGATGTGTTCCTTTCCATTCCTTATGCCGAGCCACCGCTTGGGGATCTGCGATTTGAAGTTAGCTTTTTCAAATTTAGTTAAATTTTCTTGTTTATCATTTGATATTTATGCTCAAAATGATTAAGTTACAATTTTTATTTAGCACTTTTTCAGAAACCTCAACCTCTTGAAGGATGGGAAGGAGTTTTGGATGCCACTCATTTCGGCCCATCCTGCTATCCCCACGCAGCAGAAGGTCTCCTGCCCCCCCAGTTCAGCAACTATTCCGAGGACTGCCTCACTCTCAATATCATGCGGCCTTCTCGAATTCACTCGGTTTGCTCCTTGCCTCTATCAAGCTTTGTAGTTTTTAATCCGATAATGCCATCTTTCAGCAGAGCAATCTGCCTGTATTGGTTTGGGTGCATGGAGGAGGTGTGTAATTTCGTAATTTCTATTGAAACATTCCCAGTTTGAGTGTGTTAATTTATTCCCATTTCAGGTTACGAAGTCGGGAGTGCTGTTCTTTATGGCTACAAAGATCTAACGGACATTTACGTTCCGCACGACATTATTGTTGTCACGATTCAGTACAGACTTGGGTTTCTAGGTAAAATTTGTTCTTAAAATGAAAATAATGCATTTTTTTTAGGTTTTCTTTCTACCGGCGATGATTCAGCTCCAGGCAATATGGGCTTGTTCGACCAAGCGCTGGCGATCAAGTGGGTCGATTTGGTTTTTCAAATCATATTCTACCGACCTTTATTTTTTCTTCTTTCTATAAAAGTGCACAGATTTAAACTCACAAAACTTGACGAAACTTTCCACACGGGGGTTTTCAATGACGGAGATCGCGATGATTATATTAAACAGTACTGCTTTATCATCGTGACCATCTTCATCGAAAACTCGATGTATCGTAAGTTTAGTCAAGATCTGTGAGTTCCGCGATCTGTGCATTTCTCTTGTACCATTTTTAAAATTTCTTCTATAATATTTCTAAGTTACAAACAAAGTCGTGTCGATTCAAATACACATTTAGAACTTTCTATATCTGAAATCCGATTTCTATTGATGGCTATGCTCATTTTTATTGTAGATGGCTGTATGAGAACATTGAGTCATTCGGCGGTGACAGGTCACGAATCCGTGTGTGGGGTCTCTCTGCTGGCGGCGCCTCTGTCAGCCAACTCTCTATCAGTCCTTACACTAATGGTGACATTGCTTTGAAAGTCATGGAGTGATGCCCATTTCATTGCAGAGTATGTGAATGGTTCATTCGAGATGTCAGGAACAGCCTTCAGCAACTGGGCACTCGGAAAAGAGGACGATCTGGTGGCCAACAGCAAACTGCTCGGAATGGAAGTCGGCTGTAGTGAGGACGTCAAGAGTTGTCTGAAGAAGAAGACAATCGATCAGATGTTCGAGGCTGTCACCAGGACTGTGGTGAGTATTTGAAGATTCGTTTATCTTTTCGTTGTTTAATGAAAATTTCCGGGTAAATATCGATTTATTCCACTCGATTTTAAGGGAAGGGTTATAGAAAAACAGCATAAATCTACATGCATCCAATTTTGTAAGTTGCATAACATAATGCCAAAATGAATCTCTTAATTCTGTTCAAAAAATTATATTTTTTGTCATTACCATCGACATTTTGCATCACCCCTAATCAAAATACCATTTACTGCATCTTTAATGCGCCATTATGAACTTATTCATTGAATTTCAGGGTTACAAAGGCGAAGACGTGGTTCTATTGAAGTTTTCCCCTCGAATTGACGGCGATTTCTTTCCCGCTCATCCTGATATTCTCATAAAGGATGCCAAGCATAAGCCTGTTTCGATCATCGGAGTCGGCGAAAAGGAGGATTCGTTCTTTAGTAAGTTATTTATTTGAATCTTTAGATTTCACGTTTTTCCTCGCGTCAGAAATTTGCAAAATTTCACATAGCATGGCGAAAGTTTGTAAACGCGACATTTTAGAAACTTGTCTGGTAAAATTGGTGCGCACATTGAATACACTAGAAAACGTAATCCTGCCAAATTTAAGATGGATCTGATCATATTGATCGGGCTAAACTGTTCTATAAAAATGATAAGCGTTTTCTAAATTTTGCTCGCTAATTTCATAAGCTAATAAACATATTTTATTTTCAATCATGTGAAAATATAGTTTTTTCACTAGAGTTTAGTTTTAGGAATCAATCTAGTATTCTTCAAGCTCTGAATTTTTCTTTTCGATTTCAGTTCTTCACGGATTGGCCCCATATCTGCACAACATCGCTATTCCGAAGGAAGAATGGCCGAATTTCAATCGACAAAAATTCATCGAAACTATCGAGAAGGTCTTATTTCTATTTCTTTGTTTGAAAGAAAAATCTTTTCAGAAAGTCATTCGCAAGTCAGATTTCGGCGATTCGGCTAGTTTTGTGCGCGATCAAATTGTAGACTTTTATGGAAAAGGAGCGAGGAATGACGATGACTACTTATTTTATTTGAATCAGTACAACATCGTAAGTGGAAAAGCAAGGAATAGACGATAAATCGCAATGTTATTCTAGCTAATGTCTGACCTGCATTTCGCCGTTGGAGCTGTAAGAACGATTCTGAAGAAGGTGGAAGAGGGATGGCCTGTCTATGCTTATTCGTTCGAACACTACAACAAGAAAGTGTTCGAGACTTTGCCAGAACAACTCAGAGGATCTACGCATACCAATGAGTATGTAATTTTATTCTTTTCCTATTGTTTAAAGAAAACTTTTCTGAAATATTTATTTTTGGTTTCGACTAGAATTAAGAAATGGCAAAAAGATATTCATCGCATTTTTTCTTCAAGAAAGATATTTCTGATACAGGCTTTTGCAAATTCAGGTATCCGTACATGTTCAATATCTTTATCTTCGGCAAGTACGACATCGATTCAGATCCGCAGGAAGTGGCCGTCAAGAATCTGTTCCGCAACTCTCTCATTTCCTTTGTCAAAAATGGTCAGCCTCAGCCTGAAGCAGATACCGATTGGCCATCTGTAGCTGCTGCTGATTCTGCCAAAGACATTAAATTCATTCGATTCCTGCCTCAACCCAGCATCGGAAAAGGACTTCATCATGGTATGTTCATTTTCTGTTTTCAAAAGTTTACTATTCCTAAAATCTTCAGAATCTTATGACTTTTGGATGAATCTAAAGCAGAAAGTACCATTTGATTTGGTCGAATTTAAGAAGACTTCAGTTAGAGATGAATTATGATTCTAGAAATTAGAAACTACAATAGGTTGAAATTACAGAGTTGAGAAGGGTTGGAATTTGTATTTTGTAATTTTTGCTACTGAACCTTCAATTTTAACGACAGAATTTCCAAACCTTTGATTCACTCTGTATTTTGCAAATTGCAATAGTCTAATTACGGGGTTTGATCGATTCTGTGATTAATAAAGAATAGTTATATAGTTGGAACAAAGCAATAAATTATACTGAGGTGGTACATAAGTTTTTACAGCGCCCCTATAAATTTCTTCCAATCTAACGAATCCAAATGGGGCTTTCGGTATAGTAGTGCCCTTAGCGTATAAGCTTTCAAAATACATACTTTTCGACTCCGTCCCTTCACAGATTACGTGTAAACAACATATAAAAATGAATCGTACTGTTTGGAGAGGCTCGGTTTCGAGGTACTGGAAACGAATATCTGAGTAAAGTGTATACCATTTTGAAGCACTACTTGAATAAACTACGATCATACAAAACTTTTGACTTCAAATGTGGTAATACGCACTTTGCGTGTCAAGTTTTAAATTTGCAGCACTTTCAAAAAATCGTTTTCAGAATTCTACGGAGTGAGAATACCAAAGATATGCCTGCCTTTGCATCAAGTCAATTTATTCTTCACTATAACGCTAATAACGCTAAAGGTTAATCATTTTTGAAATCATTCATTTTACGACGCCGCCCAACTTATCGTTTATCATATACCCCTCGTCCATAAAATAGCGTCTTGAATATTCCCTGCGCATTTCCGTAGTGGCAGCTCCTTCTGCTTTGCTCAGCGCAAGACTCTGAGAGATCTCATTGAATCCAAAGCTGTGGCTGAGAAAACAGCAAATTTGGAGAGGAAATGGGCGAATCGGAGGGACATGGAAGAAGGGAATTTGAATGACAAGTAGGTCGGGGGAAGGGGAGAGGAGCTGTGAGGATGTGAAGAGATGCAGCTAAGATCCTGGGGAGAAGAGCAGCCAGCTCGGCTCGGCTCTATTTGCATGCGCTGATAAAATACGGAAGATGAGAAAAGGATTCATAAGTAGCTGGATTCTGAATGCAATGCTCGGCTTGGAGGGATGATTGGGTGAATAGAGGCATGGAGTAGGCAGGATTACTGTAGCCACATCCTCATCCTCGGGGCTCGAGAGATGAATATTCACTTTTGCCGGCTAAAATACGAATATCAGAGAGCGACAAAATGCATATTGTAGAATAGCTAAAATCTTATAAAAAGTAGGGCTATATTCGTGAATGAGCAAAATGCAATTATTATAAATGAATTTACAAAAATGTACAAAATTTTAAAACTGCATGATATTTGAAGCGACTGTTTTTTAAAGAAACCTGAATTAAATCTTGTAAAAACCTTTTATCCAATGTCACTTTCATTTCTGCAAAATTTCAAAGAATAGTTTTCAGTAAAATAAACTTCAGATATGAATAATTTCAAAAGTTATTCATTCTTTTAAATTTTGCGTTATTGTGCAATAAACAATTGAAAATGCAAAATCCAATGTAACAAATAAGACGATGAAACAATAATCGTAATATGAAAAGAATACGGTTGTAAATATCAACTATAATATAAATCATCAAAATTAATGTAAAAAATTGACAAATTTGTTAATATAAAATTTATTCATTGTAATGCTCAGACTTTAAGTGTGATAAGATAAGAAGAAATGATTGTGGAATTCTGCTGATACACAACATTATTGTATTTCTTCCAGATCTAGAAAGGACTTTAGTCATAATAACTCTGCGATCTACCCCTATAAAATCATTTTTACATTTTTGGTATCTCTAGCCCAATATTAACAAAAAATATTCTCCTGCGTATGGCGACATCATAAATTAAATTTCGCTCGTGCGACCTATCTTCCGTATATTTTTGAGTCTGACTCGAATGCTCCTTGGGTCTGATTTCGTTCCTGTAACTGAATAAAATTCGCAGATTTGTGTAATCCCCCGATATTCCTCACTAATTTGTCATATTTGGTGTGATGATTCTCGCGCCCCTTTGTCGGAGTAATCGTTCCCTATTAGGGGAGTGTTAGGAGAGAAGAACTCAACAGTCAGAGGACTGCAGACAAAACGGGAAATCGCTCGCTCATCACACTCCCAAGGACACCACCACATAATGCAGACAGAAAGGAGTATGAATGAAAGAATCGAGGAGGTAATCAAAATGGAGGAAAATTGACTCGAGGTAAGTGAAGACGTCGAGAGAAGAAAGGGAAGAAAAAGGATACTGTAGCAATAGACCCGAGACACTTTCTGTAGATCATCAGTAATGTGACAAATCACATCAATTTGTTATGGCGACCAGAAGAGAAGAGGGGAACACTGTCAAACATCCACTTCCTACTAAGTATTCTGCAAATTTCAACTTACAAGTTATTGAAAGGCATCAACCCATCAACTCAATTACTGAATTCTGTCGTTCTGTATTGACTTCCGATGTTCGAAGTTTCCATCATGCACTCATTACACAAATTTTGACTGGTTGAAAGATAATCGATAAATGTTTATGAAAATTTATAAGGAAAATTAAACAATGTTGGCAAGGAAATGAAGTAGCAACAGAAGAATAGGCTAATAAACGTCGACAGTATCTAGGGGTTTTTTTGCATTCCTAAAGAATACCTGTTTGATGATTCTGGTCACTTTCCACAAAGAATGACCGGAAGCAGTCTCTTCCCTTCGCCTGCGTCCTGATGAGTATCCCCTCTGCAGGATTGCTCGTTTCCTCTCGCTTTGCGCATCGGCTAATATTCTCTTCCGCCCTTCCGCCAATTGTCTGATTTGTCTGTCCGTCATAATAATTGACAAAAGGTTACTCTTTGTTTCTGTTTCCTTTCATCTATCTGAGTCTTTTCTACCGCAAAGCACTTCACTAATATTGTATAAGAGAGGAAAGCGAGGGGAATAGAGGGGATGCCATTAGAGGCAGCAGCGGCACGAAGGCCCTCGGCCCTCCCCAGTCTCTGTCTGTCTCTTCACACCCATTCCTCAGTTCCCATTCCATCCGATGACTTTTGTTCGATGCATTACATTTTATCATCAACTCTCTTCTCAACTCGAGAGTCGTTTCCATGTCTTCCATTCAGCTAACCTTACAGTATCTTTTCTTCTACCTATTGTAATTTGCATTGCATCCCCTCCTCGTTGTCGATTCGCCTTTGTGTACGCCAAACTAAAAGCCCACTTCATATCACACAATTACTAATTAGAGCCGTGTAAACGTCGACTTGACACGCTAATAGACGAACGAGAGAGTGGAGGGGGGAGAAATCGAATTAGCATAAATCGAGACAGACGGCACAGACACCGTAAGCTGTGCATGCGAAGAGGTGCTACATTTAGCATGACAAGAGAGTTATTAATAGAGCAGAAGAGGGCATGAAGAATGGAGGAGTAGAGAATGGAGCATAGGGACTGAGGGCACAAGCCATAAGCCACTTTGCTGAGGACATTTAGACTGAGACTGTTGTTCCTGGGAATTAACACGAGAAGCGCTGGTTGTTGAATGGAAGAGTGAAATAGAGGGGCTTTAATCGGACGGCACCGCGCGGCAGTCTGCTGCTGCTGCTGCTCATTCAATTATCCATCCAACCATCTAACCATCCAGTCATCTCCCCATCCATATACAAATATTAGTATCTCGTCTCTCATAATCTGCCCAGTTACAGTATCTTTTCGACCTAACCACTTTCAAACAAGTCGCAATCGCGATTTGCATTAATTCCCCTGCATCAATCCTTCCATCTGATCTGCAATAATGAGCGGTTAGCGATGCATTTAGAGGTATCTTCTCTTCTCTGTGCGCGGAATGAGATCAGCTTGTTCCAACACTTAGGAGGATTATGTCTAAACCACTGCACACTACCACTACCATAAGCAGGCAATAGAGCCATAGAGCAAGGACACAGTCATCAGCAATCTGCAATCATCGTAAGCAACATAAGCACCTGTGCAGTGGCTCACTAAGCTTGTAGACAAACATATCCGATGCCTATGCTTTTTCTAACGTCTCAGCGATTTGTCTGATGACTGAGTTGGGGCCTGCCAATTTTCGACCCTGACAATTGTCAGCCGAGATGATATTGAATTCCAGCGCCAACTTGCCCTAAAGATTAACTCTGGTTTCAGTTTTTAAGCTTCAACTTCTTCTGAATCTTGATTGTCCTCTTCCGTTTTTCAATGTTGTAATGCAGTTTTTGAAAGCTCACGAGTTGTCGTAGTTGCTCGCTCGCGTGCTCTGTTCATCTCCTCGCACTCACACAATCGAGCCCAAACCCAGACCCAGCGGGTGGCCATCTCCTTTTCCTCTTCTCCTTCAAATAGCTGCCTCTGCTGCTTCTCACACTGCCCTTTCTTGCCCTGGCCCTGTTTCAAGCACAGCGCAATTACACCTACGGTAAGTCGAGCAGAGGGAAGGAGAGGGGAGGTGTAAATGAGGAGGAATTGAAAGCAAAGCAGCAAGGAGAATGGAGAATAGAAGGGAAGGGAAGAAGTTGGACCCCCAATACTCAATACAATGGAAGCAAAGGGCAGCACAGCTATGGAAGAAGATAAGTGCAGCTAATAGAGAATAAGGAATGGAATCAAGAAAGGTGCTAGGTTACGGGAAAAGAAGGGAAGAGAATGCATACCTTCGCAGATTGCAGAAAAGAAACGAAAGGAATCACTTCGCATCCATATAAAGGAATGGAATACGGTACTTGTGTTGTTACCTTTCCATTGGGTTGCATTCTCTCGAAATGTCTTCTTCTTCCTTCTCTTTTATTCTCAATTCTCAATTCTTATCGTTCCCCTTCTTCTTCTTCTTCTGCTAATGTTCTGTTATGCGCATTCGCCAAGTTTACAACCTAAATAATTGCCAAATATCGTGTAGCTCAATACACATACAATTGCAAACACTAGAAGCTAGAAGGGTGCTGAGTGACTGACCTGAGACGGAAGGCAGAAGACTACTTCACGAATCAGTCAGTCAACCTGCAGTAGTGGTTGAGGGTTGATTGGGCAGAAAATGAGACAACGTACATTCCTTTACCTCAATTATGCCACTTCAATATTCGATAGGTATACATTACCGTAGTAGTTTATTCTCAGGATCCTATTTCAAGTTCTTATCATTGAAAGTGATGGATATTTATGTATTTTTTGAGAAATTTAGATCATAAAAATTCTTGGATTGTGTTGGTTTCAAAACTATAGAAAAGAAAATTCCATTTCACAACTCTTTAAAATTCAAATATAAACATATATGATTTTAATCAAAAACAGTTACTGATCATTTATCTTTCATATGTAAGCCGATCTTCATGCATTAATCACAATAGTTCATTATGGAATTTTCTTCCAGTTTATCTCATTTTTGTCACGTCTTCATAAATTACAGCCCTTTTAACGTAAGTTATTAAATTAATTATGAGCCAAGTTACCTCTACTATATTTTCTTATTATAGTCATATCCACAAATTTGTTTTATTTCATTTGTGCAGAATACGCAATCTTTGCTCCCCTTTCCTATCCAACCATAATTTTTATCCTCAGGATGTTACAATTAACAAAACGTCAAATTGTTAGATTTGAATGATGAAATCCAATGCTCATCATGGTTGCAGAATGTTAGGATAAGGACAGATTGCCTGTGCGGTATTAGTAGACGCAATGAGATAAGCCGGTGAAAACGGAGATGTTAGGATGTAGAACATTAGACAGGGGAATGAGGAATGTAACGAGAGAGGAGTGGGAATCGAGGAAGCGAGGGAGCAGGCAAAAGGATCAAGGGGGTTTATCCTCTGGAATCAACTGATATCGGATCCCTACTTGTCTGTCATTTCTCGATACACAAACAGGGCAGATTGCTGGTCATTGGCACAGTCTGACTGTCTCTTCTCTCTCCATTCCATCCACTCTCTCTATTCGTGTACTTCTCGCTTATTCAGTCATTGCGTAACAAAACGCTTGACACTTGTGCTAATAGCCTGGTAAGTGCAAGAAAAGGGCGAGATAGCATTGACAAGGGAGAGGTGCGGACGAATTGTGACTAATCGACAATTGCATTTGAGAGGGCAGATCTGCCTATCTACATGAGGCACTGCATGGGGATAATGCTCCTAAATGCAAACAATCCCGGTCATCTAATCCTCTTCACCCAGAATGATTTTGTGGCTGTAGATTACAGTATCCTTGCATTTTTCGTTTATCGCCATCCTATCATTCTCGGATTCTCGATCTGTTTATCTGTTGCATCCATGAGTGTGTGTGAGTATCTTGAAAAGAGCCGCCTTGTTATCTCCTATCTTCTCCTCGCTTCTCCTCTAGTCGATGTGCAATTGTGAAGTGCCTTCCTTTCTGTTGCTGTGTTGTCGGAATCACACGAGTCTCTTTCATCGTCTTTTTCTCTCGTCGAGTCTGTTCGGCCAAATCGTCTTGTAGATTGTTCGGATGATACGGTATCAGTGAAGAGGGAAGAGAAGGGAGACGGGAAGGGGTGCATTAGACACTGACGACTGGCCCATTAGCAGGACAAAGAGAAGGAAGGGAAATGAAGGAAGAAAACTGAAGCCGAAGCCGAAAATGAGAAGAACAAGAGACAAATAGAGACTGAGGACTGAGACAGACATTGAAGACTGAAAACGGCGACTGGCCTGTTGTAGGGAAAAAGGGGACTGGGAATTGGAGCGAACGAAAGAGACTCGAGCAGTGAGCCGATGCAGCGATGTGAGGAAGTCGAGAAACAAGCATCCAATAGCTCTAGATTAACAATGTGAACTCAAATTCTTTTAGTTTGATTAACGATTTTAGAACAAAAAACCTATTACGAATGAAATTTGTATCAAATATATCATGAACGTCGACGTACTTTTCATGTAGAGTATCATTTTCAGTGCAAAAGTATTGGATAGGGAACAGTCTTGTGGTTCTTGTTTTTTTTTACTTATTCTATGCAGGCTGAACCAATTAGACTGAAATTTTGTAATCCTATTCTGCTACCCATTCTATAAACATGTTCAAAGTTTTAATTTGTTTCAAAAGGGCTGTAATTTTCCCAAATTTATTTTATAGAATTTTCCATTTATCTCAGTTATGATTATTAAGAAAAAATTTCAGCCTAACTCAGTCTATATTTTTGGATGATAAATAGGTAAGACTTAGTTTCGCAAAATCTTACCTCCAACTCCATGAAATTTTAGAACTTATTTGATAGTCAAAGATGACGAAAATTTCTTACTCTTTCGGACATTTATGATTTTTAATCTGCAATATTTCTAACCACCATTAATTATTTGAAAATTTAAATCAAGTCTGCATTTGGAGCTATTTTAGGACCCGATTTTAATTTTAATCCAAGTCTAAATCTAAATCTAAATCGAAATGATGAGGTGTCTGGAAGAATGTGACAGCAATTCATAGTGGATATTGAAGTTTTTCTTAAGATTTCGAAATAGAAATTGGGCATTTACCTATTAGCAGAAAAAGAATCCCTAAATTCTACCATTTGTCCAATCTGTAGAAAGTAACTGCTAACACGAGTCCAAGCCATGAGCATAACTTCTAGCATATCCACTAGATACATAGTGCTTTAGGTCTGAAGGTGCTAACTTCAGTCATCGCACACAATTCACACCCTCTCTTGTTGTTTACCCAGGACATATCGGGATAACTCGAGCATTTTAACTCATCCAAGAAGTATTTCTGTAACTATCCGTCTTACATTACATTAAGTATAATCCTGAATTTCATAAAACGAAAACAACTCTGTTGATCTTTATGACGCTTCGAGAAGTATCGGGCATTTTCTGATTAGATGATGTGATATATTAGCGGCAGGATTAAACTATCTCTGAATTTCTACCTTGAACCAGATCTCGTCATGTGGTCGGTATGAATTAGTCGCATAGGTATCCCCCTTCTTTCATCTGTGTGTTCTCTAATTCGCTCACATCAGTCGACGGCTCATGCAGCAGGGCCACTTACGTGCAGCTCAATGAGCGGATTCATCATCCTCATCTCCTATATGCATTCAGCGGATTTCCTGTATCAGAGCTGAGAGCTGAGATGCCTGCTTCCGGTGGACAGATCCTCAGATCCCGTTGTGCAGAGCATATCACCCATTCCACGGCTGTAGTCGAGATAAATTTATCGATGCCTATTCCATTTGCAGTGTGTGCTGTGCGATGGCCGTGCAGAGGCACTGCAGCAGCGTTGCTGTATTCAGCCAGTCAATTCTCTTTCATTCCCCCATTCCCTCACATCCGGCTTAGTGCCTCCAGCACGCTGCAGGCGGTCGTCTCTGGCTCTCTGACTACCAATCCACAATTCTGTCGTAGGTGGATGTACACGGATGGTCGTCATGAGCACTCACTCATTACCCCATCTTCTTGTTGTCGTCTACCTGACCGGAGTCTTCCTGCTCGTTCCAGAATTCCGTAATCCATTTCAATAAATATGACGGGGTTTTCACAATTCATCAGTTTATCCCTGAACTCTATTATTCCTTCATTTTCCGACTGCTATTCTTCTGTCGATCATTCGGTTTGCCTAGCAAGTCATGGAGTTGTCTCTGCTGATCTGTTTAGTGTCTGTCAGTGGTTGTACGCATCTTCAGCCTCCATCTTCCATTAACTTCCCTTCCCACCCTTCTTCTCTCATTTACCGCTCGTTTACTTCTTCTCGTCTCGAATCATCGAATCGGCGACTGTCATTGTCTCGTTTTTCTCTTCGCCTTCTCCTTTACATCAACCCATTCTCATTCTTTTCATTATCCTTTCTTTCTTCAAATGGTCCTCGCAGTGGGCGTGTCTAGCCATTCCCTCCTCGCTCCTCCCCCTGGTTTCGTGTCTTTTGCGTGCAGCCTCTCTGTCTCTTTTGCCCGTATCACTACTCAACACCCCTATCGCATCTCATTGTTGGCTTACGGTTTCGAGCTTTTATATCCGAAATTATATCCTCTTATTTATTTATTTACACATTTGTAAGATTTCAGGTCGCAACCGATTGGATTAGACATCAGCCCTGAGGGGCACAATACGACAGCTCAGATGTTCAACGCAGAGCACATGCAGAAACTGTGGGCCCAGCTGGGTGTGGGCAGTTTGCCGCTGTTATCGATGACTTCGGCTGCCAGTGGAGGGCCCAATCTACAGGCCTTGCAGGCACTGCAGGCCCAACTGATGGCCGCAGCCACGGCCACTTCCAACTCGTCCTCCAGCAGTTCTCCTGCAGCAGCAGCAACCGCAGCAGCTCCTTCTGGCCTCTTCCCTTCCCTTCCTCCAGGCATCCTGCCCAACTCCACTTCTCCCACAACTTCCAACATGACAAACGAACAGGTATCGATCGATTGTTCACTTCAGTTTGAGTCTATTTGGGTTTTCATTCAGATTCAGCCTAATTCTATCGATTGTCAGTGATTAGTGAGTAGTGATGAGAGGCATCGATAGGCATCGCGATGGGGAGAACCCCAATTCAGCGGAATAATCCTGTTAGCCGCAGTCATAAGAATCATCCATTCTACAATTCTGCATTGCGTCTCCTTCCCGCGCGTCTTACCTTCCCTGTCAATCCCTCTATCAGCAGTCAGCGATCGCTCTCCAACTCTGCAATGCATCTCTTTTTTGCAGTGTCGGCATCTGAATCTCTCCACCGCATCTTTTCTAATCCCATCTTAATTCGGAACAGTTCGGCGAGACGCGATCATAGTCAGAAAGTATCGTAATACTCTAGAACCGGAATGTTTGATTGCATATCATATTGTAAGGCAAAACTGAAATGTTGCATCAATTATTTCGATGTGCAACAGGAATCCATCATCGTGATTCCTGTTGAAGATGATCGCTTCTCTTCCATTTCGTCGCTCCTCTCCTCTATGTTCAGTTGTTGTGTTTCCATATAAAACCAGTGCTAATAGAAGCGAGTGGTTGTGTTGTGTCGGGGAGAGGTATCACGACTCGGTTACCGTAATCCTCCCTCCCTTCTCCATTCTCCCCTCTCAATTGCGATCTCCCCTCCTCGTTACCGCACTTCTCTCTTTCCCCTCCCTTCCTTCTTCTTGTTTGCCTTCTACAATAGCAGTACATCTATCCATCGTTTGTCGAGGGAAATGAGAAGAACAATTACAAACTCATCAGTAAAAATGAAGTCAATCGATTGGTTATTACTGCAATCATTGCATCATCATCATCATCTGCACATCTGTATTGTCTTTCATTTCCTTGCAGCGGCTCTTTTCAATGTCTGACATTTGCTTCCTTTTCCTGTCGACTTCACCTTTCCTCCCTCAAACAGTCGATTTTGACTCAATCATCAATTCCTTTTATCATTGGCTTTTTCACCCAATTCTTCCATTATGCGGCTCCATTTCTGACTCATCCATTATTCCCCTCTTCCTCCTCTGCGTTTCTGCACCAGAAAGTGGTGGAATTTGAGCCATGCAGGGGGGTGACTGACATTCAATCAAAACAAAGAGCTGACCGAGGCGTTGCTCTTTCGGCTCAAAAAGTGTCTCGGCTCCTTTTCTCTGTGCCAACTGAGTGTCCGGAAGCAGTGCGCTGTATTGCATCCGGTATCTGTGCCTGTGCAGAAGCGTGCAGACGGACACCGTAGTTGCCACGACGAAGATGCAAAGTGGCCGCCGCACTCACGATGCAATGCAATCACACAACAAACAGACCGGTTTTTAACGAGCCATCAGCGTTGCATAGTTGCATAATGACTGGTGGGTTGGCAAGATAAGCAGGCAAACTAGCAATCGGTTGACAGATTGTGGGTGAGTATGAGTAGATGGGGATGGATGATGACAAAGGACGTGCAGCGTCGATTTCGTCTAACCACCCAAATCTCATTTGCCGTCAACTCTTTGTCCTCTCTTCTCATTCTCATTGTCAGCTTCTCACTGCTCATCCTCAGTCGTCTCAATTCCCAATTTCATCTCCTGCGACTCTCTGATATTTCCGCTTCCCCCTACAAGCCACTAGCCGTCTCTAAAGTGTCTATGTCTATTTTTCGCGCGCTCACAAGCAAGAAAGAAACTCGTAAAATTGCGATGAAAGCTCTGAGAAAAGGTGTAGCAAAGATCCGAAGTCGATCTGTCTTCTGGATTGGCTGCGCTTTGCTCGAGGCTCGTTTTCAAATTAGCCTTCGCCATTTCTGTCTGCGCGAAAGAAGCCGCTAATGACACCAATCATCGCTGCGTGAATTCCCTGTTATTATTGAGTTTTGAGTAAAAATATGAAATAGAGACACGAGGAAATGCATATTCTCGAAAGCGAGTATCAGAGTAAATAGAGAAATGGCGAAATTGTTACTAGGCTAAAAGTCTGAGAACTGAATGAAATGTGACACATGCAATTATTGAGCATAGAGACAGGGATATAGTTCAAAACACAATTCAGTTTTTTCAGGTAATCAAGACTTGTGAGCAACTCGAAGAGTCCGGTGATGTTGATCGATTGGCTCGTTTTCTTTGGAGTTTGTCTCCAACTCAGGCTCAGGAAGTACGAATTTAGAATCTCCTATAGCGTCCTAATCATTTGATCTCAGATTGCAACGAGTGAGCCTGTTCTGCGAGCTCGAGCTCTGGTTTGCTTCCACATGGGCCATTTCCGAGAGCTGTACGCCATTCTCGAGAACCACAAATTCAGCCCGAGCAGCCATGCCAAACTGCAGGCCCTCTGGCAGGAGGCTCACTATCAGGAACAGGAGAAGCAGCGAGGACGGTTAGTGGATTTCAAAACTCCAATCGTATTTCTATGAATAGCGCATTCGTACTTTTTATTGAAATCCTGTGTGCATATTTAAAGATGTCTTCCCCTTCTCTATCTGGCGACATTTTCTTTCTGTCATTTTGCATAAACTGAAGGAGGTTGTTTGGACTAATCCTTTGATGCGGTTAAAATTGAAGTACTATTTTGTGCAGAATTCCGAGCTTTCATTTTTGATTGTCGATGAACTTTATATCTATCGTTGCATCTGATCAAAGATCATGCAGCTACAATACTCTCGCTATCATCCGGCAAATTCAATGCTTAGCCAACAGTCGTTGTATCTTTCGGCTAATCGCTTGTGTCCTTTGACTTGCCAAGGGATTTGGATTTGTGCATTGTCCGCATTTTGTCGTATCCCCTTTTACTCTTTCTTCTTTCCTTCCTCCCTCTTCTTGCCGTCTTTTCTTCTAATGGCTCTTTCAACTAATGTGGTCTAATTATTGCTTATAAACGAGAACATGCTGGTGGCGCTACCAAAAAAGCGTAGCGAGAAGGGAAGCATTTCGAGGAGGCGTTGCGATGGGGAAGAGTGCAGTGGGAGGGTCTGACTGAGCTCTATCTCCCTGTCTCTTGTTTCTCCTTGTTCCTAAATGCGCCTATTAATTATGAGATTGGCAATGATTTGCGTGAGCTGTAAGAAGAGACACATTACTAACCGATGGTTAACAAGACGAAAAGTCATCCTGACATATGGGAGGCAGGAGAACAGGAGGGAAGAGGGCATAGGCCAGAACATGACATTCTAATGCACGAGCAGATTATTATTATGAATTCATGAATCAGTCTAATAATAACTCAACTGATCAAGTAAAGATCAGGTATGCGCGGTTATTTCAATAACGAAAGACATAGACGAATTTTTCAAGATTTGTTCATTAATGCTCATCTTCAGTGAAAATATTTTTTTATTCGAAATATCGTTGATAAACAAAAAAATCGACTGGACTTATCATTTTTTAGCAAGCTTATCTAAACAGTTATAGGCAGAGCTTATGCCAAATTTTTTGTGTGCGGGATGTCTTTTGGTCAAAATATTCTGCTGAGAACTTTCTTGTGTATCATTGCTCTATAGAAAATGTCGCTTTTCGGAATTCTTCTCTTATAATCCTACATTCAGGATAAAAATTTGCATAAATCTGTTTCTCAATGATATTTTCTTTAGGAGTCTGGGCCCTGTTGACAAGTACCGAGTCCGAAAGAAGTTCCCAATGCCTAGGACCATTTGGGACGGAGAGCAGAAGACGCATTGCTTCAAGGTTTGGAAATAACATCGAAAAAAAATCAAGACAACCGTTTTAGGAGCGAACCAGATCTCTACTACGCGAATGGTATCTGAAAGACCCTTATCCTAATCCAGCCAAGAAGCGGGAATTGGCTGGAGCTACTGGTCTGACGCCTATGCAGGTACAATATGAGTCTTTCAATTATTTTGAAAATCAATATTGTATAGGTCGGCAACTGGTTCAAAAATAGACGACAGAGGGACAGAGCTGCAGCAGCAAAAAATAAGTAAGTTCTTTACGAATAAGATATAGCTTGATGCACCTTGCCATTTGCATAGCGTTATTTCTTATCTGTGGCGTTATATTCGACAGCCCAGGGGAACGAGAAAGCTCTAATTAAGGAAAGGTTGGGGAATAAAAACGAACGCCTCTGTAATGTTATCTGCCTATCATTTACTATAGCAGGGTGGCAATTAGAGGAGTGAGCAAAACGCCCTTTCCTTATTTCGCATAAAGTTCCACATGACATTAAATGTCATCGACACGCAGGTTATTTGTAGGGGAAAGGATAATAAGTCTTTTTCAATAGCAATATGTTTCAAGGAAATAGAGCTGCTAAATGTAAAACAATTTTGATATATAACATATAATAAAGGTCTATAGATAGAGGGCGCAAGTGAAATTCCCGATGTGAGGACCGAATCATGGGAGTATTTTTCTATAAATCTGGGATTTGACAGATTTATAGCAAAACCCACATGAAAAACGAATTAGTTTAACCAAAGATACGAATTCCTGAAGACGATGACCTAGGCTTATATGTAATAGCGGGAAAAGAAAAATAAGAGAAATAATTTTGAAAGTTTTCTAGGATCTTTATTTTAAATTTTAACAAGAAATCGCTCTGACTTTGTCTCCGCCAAGTGGGAGAGATTTGCGTTCTCTATCTATAGAAAGGTTTTGTAATTTGTAAATTGGTAGAATTTTGGACATTATCGATTGAGGAAATAGTGGATATGAAAATCTATTCATAATCTTGGAATAGTTTAGCAATTTGTATTTTATAATTTGATTCATGATCGATAGAGGTTTATAGTTTTCAATTTATAATTTATGGAAAATATCTAGCTCAGATGACCGAATTTAGTTTTTATGAATAAGTTTCTGCAATAATAGATTGCGCCATAATATTTAGATAAAGTGGTGATCAAATTTTAGGAACAATTATCATTATGAATGCACCCCTTAGACCGAATTATCGCTTACAAACGTGAATTAAATTTTGCACTGATTTTGTTGACTAAATTATTCATTCCTGCCAAATTGCATTCAAACTAGTTAACGATAATTCACACTACCAAGCTGCATTTATAATCAGTTGTTCAAAACTTTTGCCGCCACTGTACTTTATCGACTACCAAAAAGTGACAAACCTACCAAATTAGTCCAAATTATCGAAAGGTTGTTCATTCATACACGATAAATGTTTCGTTTTGCGATATACAAGACCACGGTTTATTCATAGACATTTCAGGGGCAACGTTATTGGCGTGGAGTTGAAAAAGGCGAATGAGGACGTGTCGGATGACAGCGATTGTGATGACAGCATGACTGATTCTCCATCGCCCATCGATGAGCCAACAGACTTGAGCCAGAAAGTAATTCCATCCTGCTTCGAAGTTTTCCCATTTATTAATCCGATTTTCAGACGAATATATCCGAGTTTATGCGCAAATTGGATGCCCCGTTCCCATTCAACCCTCTGCTCATCTTCAATCCTTCATTCTTCCAGCTGCAACAACAACTCTTCCCGCTCATGACTCCTTCAGCAGCCGCACCAGTTTCACCTTTGCCGAAAAAGAGCAAACTATCCATCGACGAGATACTCAATCTAAAGGTTGGAGACAATTCAGCATAAAATGAGTTTACCAATTTTTACAGACATCCGAAGCGTCCGCTGGTGAGAGTTCCTCGCCTTCGCCCTCGAAAGATCCATCGACGAGTCCGCGGTCATCTTCAGATGCAGGCACGAAGACGGAACAAACAGTCGTGCAATGCGGATCACCTGTGTCCCCAGCCAATTCGAAGCTGTCAGTTGGAGACGACGTGCAGTCCTCTCATTCCAATTCCCCGATTTGCTCCAATCCTCCTGCAAGCACAACTCCTCCAGCACCAACATGAATTGATTTCTTCTCGATGCAGATTCCTGCATCTTTGTGATTGTTGTGATAGTGGAGATCTGCAATTGGCAAATTACCCTGAGTCCGGTCATTTCATCCATTTCTCTGCCAGACTCCGTTCTGTTCAGATTTCGAGATTCGTCATCCTCAAAGCTCGTCTATTTCATAATATTTCTATTTTTATACTTTATTTAATATTTTATTGTTATTCCTAATCATCACATCATGTCCCGTACGTTCTAGGATTTTCTCAGGCAGTTTTCTTCTTCCCGATTTCGTAACCCCCTTTTATTATTAGACATTTGTTTACAATCCATCATTTCATTCAAAGCTTACAATTAGTTCGTCATAATTTCATTGCGTCTTGTAAATCCTAATGAAGTGCACACATACGCATAAGATACACACAAATTGATGATTACACAATAGAATAGCTCTATTCCCTCGGTTCTCCTGAGGGAATCCTTCCAATCAATTCTACAACATGCCACATTCCTTGCTCTGCGCAACATATTCTAATTATTCTCACAAAGTTCGTTCAAATCTTACGCTTCTTCAGATTGTGTGTTGTAATGATTTAGTTGGTTGTGTGTCAAAAGATCTGTCGTCTTGTCAATCAAAGTCTCAAAATGAGCAAATAATAAATGTTTTATTTCAAGGATAATTTCGTCTTACCATCCACTCGCATATCAATACTGTATTTTATTTTGATGATAGCTAATGTAAAACACACGATCATCAGTAATGTCACGGTCCATTATCGTTCGCCTTCTCCCCTTTACATTCACTCTTCTGACTGTAACTTACTCTCCTTCCACCTCTTCCTCTGACACACTCCCTCAGCCAGTCTCGATGCAAAGTCAGTCGACCTTTTCTCGTTTCTCGTTAAAAGTGGTAAGACATTTTTGTGTGGAATGGGAGATGATTGGATGATTAAGGTTGAACGAGGCAGATAATGAAAGAAATGGAAACGAAGAAAGAGGGGGACGAACGGGAATGGAGGCATTTAGAGGGGAGAGGGAATTGACTGGCAAATAGATGCATTTACTCACTACACGGCTGGATGAGTGAATAACTGGCAGTAATGCGAACCTCACGGCCATGCATGAGACTCCTCAATTCTACCGTATCTCTTCCCTCCCCTCTCCCCTCTCCTATGTCCCATCCAATTTATGATATTAAAGGTGCATTTCCATTGCAGCCAGCCGCCGCCAGTTCATATTTCAGCTTATTGCCTCGTTTGACAAATAGATTTTACTCACCCAATACTTGCGCATTTCACGAAATATACGAAAACCATTGTCAATGAACGATAATTTGGAATAAAGTAGAAAGGACGCGTTTCTTTCTCTCCCTCTTTTGAGCCTCGAAATGCGCTCACACAGACGACATTCGTGCTCATTGGTGTTTTTTTTTCTTTTTGCTTTGTTATTTCATCGAAATTAACGGAATTTTCGCCATGAAAACCCTGATTATCGTTCTCAATAGATATTGATAAAAATTAATTGGCTAATTATCCATAATTAGAATAAAATTGACGAAAGAATACAAGAAAACAAAAACCGGCATCAAAAATGTCGGCACGTTGAGGAAAATCCGTGACGCACAAGAGAGGAAGAGAAAGAAACACACCCCTTTTAGTTTATTTCAAGTTATCGTTCATCGACGATACTGGCGAAATTGGATTATCTCGATTCAACAGACTCTATCGACTATGTTTGGTATTTTTGTCGAGAGAAACTTTAATGATCATCTGATGATACAAATAAGTCAAAGTCGAGAATCGAGAATTAGAAGTATTTAGGTATTTGGAGTAGGGCAGCCACATCCATGCATCTAGCCGCTATATAGAAAGGACTAAGGCCTTCCATTAGCTATTAGCCGGGACTTCTAATTGAAGAAATAGAACAGACGCGAACAAATGGAGGGAAGAAGAGAAGAAAAAGGAAAAGGGGATAGTTTAGCAGATCGTTTCGCACCTCCTCGAGTTGAAAGCCTCGATCGCTAAGAGCATATCGATACTATCCTTTGTGTATTTACACTTGGACATGACCATCCCCTGCTGTGTGATGCAAAGATGAGCAAATGATAGAGGAAATAAGAGGACTGCTAAGTGGAAAGGAACTGCAAAGACGGAAATATAGAGGAACAGCAGAACAGAAGCAAATGAGTCGAACACGGCACAGATGCTCAGGGGCTGAGAATGGAAAGTTGAAAGAATGAAGAGTAAACTGAGAGTGAACTACTTTGAATTTCACATATTCTTTCAGCATATAATTTTCAAAAATTTTATTTTAGAAACATCGGATGTGTATCCTTGATGCACTTGATAGGAGATTTAGATATGAAAATGCTTCGGCGTTCTAATCAACCCTAAGTTAAAGGATTATCTGTGACAGAGTCTAAACAAAAGGTCACTTCAACATCTGCCGGAGTTGAAAAACCGAAGTTTAAATCCGGACATAAGAAAACTTTGCTAGTTCGTCTGATTAAAAGTTTATTTTGATCGAAAATCTATGTTCTCTAATAGTATAAAATAGAAATCATTAGTTCAATTCTAGCAAAATGATGCCTATTCCTTTCTAACTTCTCCAATAAAAATGATAAATTCCAGAGATAGTATTTCAAGAAGGATGTCTCAGAAATGATTTCCTAATAAACTTGATTTTTATATACTCGCCAAGAAATACTCTTTGACTATTTATCTAAAACACACCAGACGAGCTAAACTGATATAATGCTTCGTTGTATTGTCAATCGTCAAATGCATCGAATGCACCCATCTGACAATGAGTCTGCTTCTGTTTCTGCCGCTCCATTTGCTGCCCACTTTTCCCTGCAAAACATCGTTCATCAGACCATGTAATGTGCGTGGCTGAACTCGATTGCATCCTTCTTCTCTATTCTTTCATCTCCCAAATGTTGCCTTTTGCTTCCTCGCTTCTTCAGATATAATAGATTTCCTGAGACGAATTACAGCACTCATTTATCTGCTTGCAATCCTTACATAACTTGTGGGGACAATAAGCGAACCCTGAGAACAGGGATAAATGAATGGAATGAATGGAGATAATAATCGAAGGAGGGGAAGGGAATTAGCGGACAGATATGCAACAGGGAGACTGAGGCAGATCAATTTGCACCTATTAGAGGAAGGTCTACCTGTCAGACTAACAGACTGACATTCACACAACAATGGATGACTTTCTCTATCCGCTAGAGTCACGCATCGATAAATACACAGATAGGAGGATCTGTTGCCCGTTGCTGAACAAACTCATTGACAGCCAAATCCAAACCGGTAGGGGAGGGATTGAACCAAATCAGAAGTTCATAGACGATTTTTATGACAATTTGATCGCGATATTATAGGAATATCGAAACTTTCCGGCAAAAATAATCGATATTTCTAGCCAATGCTCTCCGACCTTTTCGAAATTTTGGCTTCGAACTCTAAAAATAAACATTTTGGTCTATTTTTAGATGAATTTCGATTTAATTGGAAGAAAATTGTAAACTCGGTTCAAAATTTCAACTTAGTTTTCTTTTATTTAAGATATTGATAATGCAGTCTTATTGTCAATTATTTTGGAAATAATAAACCTTGCAATATTTTACGTCAAATTTAACTATTTTCATTTTCGAGAAATCTCCAATTTGTATTCTAATTTTAACACAATTTTAATATCTAATCATGAAGAGAATATCATTGTTCTATCGATTTACGGTTTTCAACATCGTTTAATTCGAATTCGAAATTTCATGTAAAATGAGAAAACTGGTTAAAAAATTTAGAATCATAAAAATTCATCTTAGAATGAGTGTTAATTTGAGCAATAACAATTTATTTCGATAATAAACAACTTTCTAGTGGTGAATATAAAAGTAAGGCATTTTATGATTTGATCTTCAACAATATCATTTTGGACATGTATTGATTTTCTATCGAATCTATTGAATTCCGACTTTAGACATGGTCTGTTGAATTACTATATCAATAACGGAGTCGATAACTACTTGAATGGCTTTCGTATCTGTTGCACACCTAAACATTAACTTTGTAATTCATTTCTGAGAATGAAAATAATTACGTTTCATGCGTATAAATATGTCGCTTAGCATTTTTATTGACTTGTTTAAATTTCTTCGTAATGTAGTCAAGAGCCGGTCGGTATTCTTGTGGACCTGAAGAAAAAACTTAATTTTATAAATTCCATTGTCGATGCCATTGTGGCATTTCCTGTTTTATGAAATGCGAAGTATAATTGCGTAAAATTTAGTTAGATCTCATTAGATTTTTCATTGAGATACGTAAACTGACCTCGGTAGTTCTTGAGCGCAATGGTGATATTATAGAGTTTGATCTTCTCGGCAAATAAGTCGATTTTGTTGAGAAAGAGAATCATGGCCGTGTTGGAGAACCATTCGATGTTGCAAATCTGGTCGAACAAATCGATTGCGTCCTTCATTCGATTCTGAACCCCAATCCATTTCTCATTCATTCATTCATTCATTCATTTGTCAGCATTTACGTATCAATGTATCAACTACAACACATCAACGTCGTGCAGTTAGTTTCAGCTGAGCCCTTTAATTACCACTCGTCTAGATATGAAATTCTAAAGGACAACTAATATCAAAGAACGCAGAAATATTCAGCGGTACTTCCTTTTCGCTACACTTTTTCATAATCTCGTGAAAATTCGCTAATTTCAGTTTTAGGTGCCAATTTCTTTTTTCAAATATATTTTTATGATGTAGTAACGCAAGCTAATTAACTAACGGAAGTGAATATTTTAGAATATAAATGCTAAAAATCAATTTGTTCAAGAAATCATAAAAGTTCAATATGGGGTTCATTTCAGAAGTTTCATGGAATTATTGGCAGCGAAAAATGGTTGATATTGAAGGAATCCCGCATGATTGCTCAAATTATTGAAGACTCAACTCACAGTTCGTCCATCTTCTTGCAGGAGTTGATTATAGTCAGACAGAGAAGTGATGAAGAGAACAGCATGGACATCATCGAAGATATGCACCCACTTCCTCCGCTGTGCTTTCTGCCCGCCTACGTCGAACACTCTGCAAAGCAGCAATATTATTATCTCTATTTCCATCTGATAAATACATAATTCATATTTCAGAACTTTACTCACTTAAATGTAAAATTTTTAATGAAGAACGAAAATTGAACGACTCCCGAAGTGGGCACTCGGCTCTTCAGAATATCGTCTTGAGAAGGCAGGTAATCGGGATTACGAATTCGGTCGAAATTCTTTAGAAAACTGAAAAATGGTGGCTATTTGAAAACATCATGATGTCTGAAAGTTAAAGAGAAAAGATATGAATATTCTCTCCACAATATTCTATGAGAGTTTGACGGCTTGAAATATTCAAGCTGCCAAACTGATCAAATATTTCCATAAAAATAATGGAAAAATCTTACTAAACAGAACTATCATCCATGAGCACTTCTGTACTTCTGGCAATAACTTGTTGAATCGCAGGTTCTTGAAGAAGTCTAAATAGTAAAAATATTTTTATTATTCAGTATCAAAACATTTTCTCCCAACGAAACCTAAATTTCAAAAATGCACATTTTCAAATTATAGAGTTTGCTATAATTGTAACTTCATCAATTCAAATAAGTCCAATATTTGTAGATAATTTGGTTTTTTCAAGAAAAAAATTAAAGATCTTTCCTCAGAATAATAAAAAATGTAATGAGTTAATAAAGCTATAATTATGACCCATTTTGTATAGCTAAATTGAATTTGAATTTTTACGTTTTTTCTTAAAAATGAAATTTAATTTTAATGTAATAATTGTTTTATAATTTAAAACAATTTAATTTAGTGCCTTTCAGCGTCCTTGATGTTTATTTGAATTCCATTTTTTGTAATTCCTTGCTACATCTGCATTTCCTCACCTAGCAATCGCATTGGCCACCTGCTCGTTCAGCTCCGTCGTGTCTACCTGTCTTTGGCTCTCGTGATACGCTACAATGTCGATCGCATATTGCTGAAATTGATTCTTTAAAGATAGATACAATTTTACAATCAGGAATGATGCAGATTTTCATTTCGGCTGAGAAAAGTCATGAAATATGCATCATTTAGAAAGAAATAATTGAAACTAATTGAAAAAATATGCTAGAGGATAGACCATTGCAGTTGTAGTTCGCTGTCTATTTATCAGAGAAAATTATATTCGATAAATATAGACTAATAAAATTTTATGTTGAAGAGTTGAAGATAAAGGGAATGAGACAAATGCCTTCCCCAAGCCAATGTCATGATGACATTCTTGGAAACTCAAGCGTTCTTAGCGCACTTGTGCACGAGAAAGAACTTTGTGATTACTGTTTAAAAATGTTGAATTTTAGCCATGTTTACCTCGGTTTTCAATCGTAAAGTGAAACCAAAGTTTACATAAGACAGAATACATCTCACATAAGATAATTATACATTTGAAAATGGTTAATTTGCCGGAGAATTCTCTCAAGCATAAGAAAATATGTAATATTACGAGGTGCGAATGCTCATAACTCACTTCAGAAATGGGTATTTGGTAGGCTAGTTCCAGAGCTTCGATGCCTCGAACCACATCCACAATTCCCTGTATCAAATTCATGTAAATGATGAACCTCCGCTGCCTTCGCTCTTCATCAGAAAATCCTTGATCATGAATTATCCTAGACAAACAATGGATAATCGTGACAGATAAATAGCCAGATACCTAATCTGTTTCAACGTAGTACTTTTCCCCGAGTCGCCAGGTCCTAAAATAAATTTAACTAATCAAAAGTTATCAACTTGGATTTTCGCGATATCTTAATATCATAACATGAAAATATAGCATGTAGAGTAAAAAGATTATTTTACTATCAACTCTCAGCCATACAGTGGCGCACCAAAGTTTGAAATGTTGCATAGTCAAAATGGAGTCGCAAATGACGCGAAATTAGCAAGTTAATCTCGATCATTTCCAATCTATAAATACCCGCGATATCTTATCTCATGTTCAGCCACTACTACAAAATCGACAACCATCCAATAAACCTGCATTCAACATCAAAATCGTGTACATGATTTGGGGATGAACCCAAAACATCAGAGTAGTCCGGCAAATTTGGAAAAAATCCTGCCAGGGAACTAGAGAAAATCGGCGACCTTATCATATCGCTAGATATTACGCCTACTGCATGATATTTTAAACGCATCGTAAATAAATTTTATGAAACATTTCGGTTGGAACTTGAAGGATTAACACTATCAAATATCATCTCTAAATGCTCAAAATTCTAGAAGAATTGATTCACTGGAAGTATATAATAATCGTAGCATGTCTAAAATCGTGCAATGTTACGACGAACTTTTGCGCGCCACTGTATAGCTTATTTCGCGATGTTTCGATGAATTCAAGTAGTTTTCAAAATCGAAAGATGACCTACCTAGCAATAGCAGTTTTAGTATTTTCTTCTTCTTCTCGACGAGGAGATCCTTTTCGATGTTTCGATTGATCTCTTCCTGAATAGTATCGTTTGGATCGATGTTCGTGCAGGAGAACATGGCAGTCAGAAGATTAGTGAGGATTACAGACCTGTTCGGCCAGGGACTTCTTGTCGATAACTGGAGCACCGCCCAGCAGAGAGCTGCAGACTTCGCCCATTCAGGCAGAGCCGAGGAGCACACGAGAAGCGCCGATAATGCAGAGGCAGAGATGCAGAAGAGATTCTTTATCCAGACTATGAGGATTCCTGCTCTAACTGAAGAGTGTTTTTGCTTTCAGCATTATTATTATTGCGTAAATGAGATCGAAAGTACAAGTACATCTTCGCTGACGATAAGAATGAGGCAATAACATTGCAAAGATATGCAATTATAATTGGCACTAGATTTTGATAGTAAATAATTGGTAGAAAAGTGAGAAGAATATTCTTAAGATCTTTAAATTTATAAAACAATTCGGTAGTAGATAGCTTCAAAAATAAATAGAATGATCGTCAAAGTTACTGCCCAGGTTTTTATTTCGACATGAGTTCAAAAATCAGTAAGATCTTTGTAAAGTGAAAGCTATACCAGATTTTCATGTCATCGTTTCTATTTTAAATAACTTCATCAAATTCGGTTATGATTTTGATTGTTGGTTAGGGATAAAATTATATGTAAAATCTTCTTCGTTTGAAAACTAAGTCGAACACTAATAATTTGCTGAACCTGTATGCGTGAAACAAGAATACCAGAAAAATTTTAATTCAGTTTGTTTCATATAATTTTTATTCATTTTTATAGGATAGAGATGCTACCAAATCTTATGTGTATAGAAAGCATAAACTAGTTAAATGAATAATAGTAGGTTGACCAGACTATTCGTTCTAAGAATGAAAAATAATAATACTCGCTTGCATAATTACTGGCGTCAAGCGCTAGGAAAGTTGGTTATTAGAAGGAAAGTTAAGATATTAACATATGCGTGTATTAACTTGAACCTGTAACTATTTTCTAGCCTTTGTTGCAATTAGCAATCGAAATAAATGAAGCGCGAATCTGTCCTTTTGAATTTAAATTTAGAGTCTAACATGTTAATTTTTATAAGCTTTAAAATAACTTTAAAAACCAATAAAATGGAATTTTTAACCGCTTTAAAAATCGTATGATATCACCAGTTTCGGTATAGTTAAAATTATGAAAATTAAATAATTTGATAAATTGAATATCGGAGATTAAATTTATCTTGACTATCGATAGATAAGGAGACATAATGAAGTCGAATTGGGTTGTCTGAAGAAAGCAGGGAATGGGCTGCTAGGGACTGGGAGAAGTTGGGGGAATGCACAAATATGCAGGTAGACCTTAGCACCTGCCCTTTTTAGCCTCATTTTCACATTTTGTGAATTTTTAAACGAGTCTATTCGCATTTCGGCGGAGATCAATTCGATGAAGAAGCACGTCACTAAAAATAACGTAAAATTTTTACTTCGAACTGATTTCAAATATCAAGATTCGAAATAAAGCGACAAGGGATTAGCGCTGAATAGTAAAGCTGTTCCTGGTACACATATCTTTCATTCAACTATTCAATGCAAAGCGTCCGTCGAGTCCAGAAGCTCGAAGAATCGCTGAGGATTTACTTTACCGATTTCACAATACAATGAGTAGGAGTAAAGTTAGAAAAAACACCATAAAAAATTTGTTATTATCTGCTATCAAAACAAAGCACTTAAAACTGTAAGTATGCATCTGCTAATGAATATATGAAATACTTATAGTCTTAGTCTGATCATAAATTTGGTCATTTAGATTGTCATTATTCTAATACGATGACTACTGATAAAAATTTTAAACCGCTTCATATAATATATCGATTATTTTGCATCGAAACTAGAATGTTACTGTGTATGAAAGATATCATATATCTACGTGATAAATGCTGAATTTTAAAAACCGGAAATTGTGCTAGGAAGTAGAGTTTAGGGCCTACGTTTTTGCTTCACAATTCAGGTTAAAGTAAGCTTTAAAATTGAAATGTAAAAAAAACGGTTGAGACGTGAGAAAAATAAAAAATCCAATTGAAGTTACGGAAATTGAAAACAGCAGGCCTGAGACAGGTATTATTACCCATTCTGAATGCGCCCTGTGCCTATGTGCCTACAGAGGAGTGACTGACTCTGACTCGAAGCGAGAAGTCGATGTCTTAGCAACGACGCTAAGACTTTACGCCTCAAATGCACACATTTTGCAGTGATTGACACTTGAACGAGGGACAAATAACTAATTGCTAGGTTATAAATTGGTAATTGCAGATAGAATTAAGGGGGTAATAGTCAAATTAGATATACGTGAATAAGGTTTGCACCGTAAATGTGATTTGTTTTCTACATTTACGCATATTTTTTGATTTAAAAAAATGTAAATTTTACATTATTTTTGAATCAGTTAAAATTGTTGAACATAGATTTTCGACCTTAGTACATAGAATAGCTAAACGCCGAGCGGTCAAGTATACGGTTGTTCAAATAGAGATAGGAGCAGAATTCAAAATCCTTAAGTTAACTTGAGCCGGTTATTTAGTTTTTATTCACTTATCATGGTCTAGCCATCGTACTCTAATCATATTCACATCTGAAGAGTGATTACAGCTTTATGAATTCTCGTACGGTCTTTCTACAAAAACATGTAGAAAGGATCGTAGCTGGATTTAGATAAATTAGAAATTAACGTGATTTTTGGAAGATGCCATGAAATTGGTGGTTTTTCTTGACAGGATAATGCGATTGGGTGTTCAGCGTTATTTTAATCTTCTGATTGTTTCATATCAATAAAATTTTTAATTTTATTATAGGATTCATGATTTTACTAGACCTTCCTCGTTCGTCCTTCTAGTGCCAGCCTTCAACTGGCTGTTAGAATTTGAATTACCTCTACTAAATATTTTTTTAATCTCAAATAAGTTAAATTTGGAGACACCAAATGAATTTTTGGGATTGATACTCGTAGAAAAATTTTATACCAGCATGATTAGTGGTATTTACCAGAACAGAATGCTTTTTAGACCTCTGAAAATGGTTCACTGGAAGCAAAGTTATGACCATTTTTTTGCGACATATTTTTAGTTTTTTCGACATGACACAACATTTGAATTTTATTCTACTCGAATTTATCAGTTTTTGCGCAATTCCACTCAAAGATTCATTATTTAACCTCGACTCATGGTGGACTGTTGCACCTCTCTTCGTCACTTAGAACTTTTTCACAAATTTTTAATCCGAGAAAATTTTTTCAAGTCGTTTGTGCTCAGTTGTACTTGGTATTTATGAGAACGCTGAAACACGCGGTAGGCAATCAATATCATAGTTTCAGAGTTTGATATGAAAACTTTTGGAGGTTCCTTAATAATCGAGATACCGGAGTTTCGATATTCAAAAATCGCGATTTTTTAAGGGTTTTGGAAAAAGTTTCCAACCACAAAGTTTGAGGGAAGAATCTATAGAGTATCATACAAAAACAATTTTCCGTTATTATCAATTAGGAATCCGGCCAGATAGGTCGAAAAGTTCTAACGCACAATTCGAATGCTAATTTTGGTATTCTGGCATTTCTACCTATGTTTCTACCAGATTCAAATTCAAAATAATGTCGAATCGAGATTTATACCATCCGGAAATTTTCATGAATTTTTATTTGAAATGAAACTCTGGCTTGCCAAGGACCTCGCTCAGCGCCTGTTAACGTAGGCCCTTCGCTCACCCCTTTGTCTTCACCAATTCTAATTAAAAATTAGATTAAAATGAATTGAATTGATGTGCTTTTCTTTAAATTCTCATCATTTCTATCCGAAATGAAATTCTGACTCGCCCTTTTGTCCGCCAGTCTTAACTTTTAACTTAAAATGAATTGATGTGTTTTTTCCTTTAAACTTTTCACAATCTTAATCTGATATGAAATTCGGGCTTGCCAAGAACCTCGCTCAGCGCCTGTTAGCACAGATCCTTCGCTCGTCCCTTGTCTTCGCTATTCTTGAAATAAAAATTAGGATTCAAAGATAGTTTATCGTTTGTACTGATGATTTCTGAATTTAATTTGAAATTTGACTTCTCCACTATGATCATCAGCCGCTTATCAGTTGGTACAATAAGTGATAAGGTCATTAAATCAGCTAAAATATTCGTTATCAGTGTAAATTTCTGCATCGAATGACACCTACATCCGCCTACAAGTTGATTTTAATGAGCTTATCAGTGATAAGATGATCCTAGCTGCTAAAATATTAGCATATTTTGAATCAGCATAAGTTCTGAGTCGAATGAGCGCCATTTTGGACAAGAAATATTGACTTTTGAAAAATCGATTATTTTTCAAATCTCCATAGTCGATTTGGGGGCTTGCCTGAGAATCTGGTCTTGAAACTAAAATTTGAAAATTGGCCTTCCTTGAAAAATGTATACATTCTTATATAGTAGAGGTAATGGTTGTGTCAGTCAATGCCTTTAGCGAGAAAATGTGTAAACTTTTTTCATAAGTGCAATTTCATGAGTATTATGAAACACCATAAGGAACATTAACTTATCCAATTTTTACGCACAAAATGTCAGGAAAAGCTAGATAATTGAGTTACTATTTCATAAGAATGAGGATTTTAATTTTGAACTCAAAATCTCATTTTCATGATTTTCAAGGTTAGTAATATTTCTTTTCGAATTGCTAATATGAACTCAATCTGAAGTCGAACTTGAGATAAGATCTCTTTGAACAGTGTTTGATCGCTGCATTCAGTAGAGTCAATACAGTGAGCGAAACATGATGGGTAAAATCGTCACGAGAGAATAGAAAGAAATGCTGAATAATGAAAGAATTCGTGAAATTATTACTCATAAATTAGTAGATCATGATATGAACCATCACATAAATATAGAAATTTTATGGCATTTTAACCGTGAACAGTACAAATAAATTCCTAGAATATTACATTTTTGCGAGTTATTCCTCTATCTGAATATTTTCTACAAACTGACCATGATCAACGATACTCTGCTGGAATTCCATTGTGAAGAACTGCAAAAAATGAAGGTTGAAGAAAATGGTGTAACGGTTAAGTTGACGAGGAAAATGCAAGTCAACCTGGAGCAGGGAAACAGCACTCTTCTGGTAAAGGTATATCTATCAGTAAATGAACTGGAATAAAATCGTACTTTCAGAATATGCCATCGAAACTCGTTAAAGATTCGGTCAGAATTAATGTCGATAATGATAATGTTGCAATCAGAAGCTTTGAAATGGTAAATAAAAACACGAATGGCGATGGCGGCTGTAATAGTCAGGTATTTTTAATCAAGATTTTAAACAAAAGATTGTAAGGTTAATATCAAATTTTATTGATTCGGGTATTTTAGATTTCAAAAATGAAAAGTGAAATTGCTGATAAAGAGAAGGAAATTAATGATCTAGAGAAAAAGATCAAAAGACAAAAATCAAGAGAAAAGCTATATTCGAAAGCTATCGAGGAGGTTCGTCATTTTATTGTTTTCAAAAATCATAATCAGATAATTTTAGTTTGATGTATTCCCATTTAAAAACAAAAACGAGTCACCGACAATCAAAGAATTCAAATTGAGCAAACCTGCACTCGATTCGGTCATGAGTTGCCTTACATTATTTGGAGAAAAGTCAGCAGTTCCAAATAAAGGTAAAATATCCAAACTAACTCAGGAATAAATCAAAATTTTATAGATGAATCTTCAAAAAATGATGAATTGGAAAAAAAGCAAAAGCAACTGAAAAAATTTAAAGAAGAGCTCGAGAAGCTGGAGAAAAAATCTCAAGAAAGAGGGTATGTCCGTGGTAAAACCAGTTCAATTCCAAAATATCAATATTTTAGAAATTTGCGGATACTGTTGAAAAATGATGAAAAGAAGAATTGTGAAGTGTCGCTAATCTATCGCGTAATTAAAAATGCATAACAAAGGATAATTTGATTCGCATTTGAATGCTTCCTAATGACTTGGTTTAGCCTTGATTAGTTTTTTTGTAAATAAATACTAATATTTTTATATTTGGAGTTATATTGTATATAAACGAATAAAAATCATCAGTCTATCCTATATTGATCGTTTTCTACATGTTAAAAACGAGCAGATATTTATGGATCGTTATTAGAAAGTAAAGGTCTATTGAAAATTAAAAATTTTCAGTTTCCTTTGACTGATATGTCGCACCTGAAACTTGTGCCGAGATCCAGAAACTATCTATCTATCTACTACATAGATCAGACAAAACTCTAAAAAGACCAATGTATGCAACATTCGAAGATATTTTCACTGCTAAATTTTCAAATCCCTAGTTGAATTTTCTCTAAATTAGTTTCAAAAAAGTCAGTGTTGAAATATCTGAAAATTTTTCGATTCGACAAAAAAACAAACAAATCTCATAAATGATGAAAAAGAAGAAACAAAGAAACTCGGTTAAAAATGACTGATTGAAGAGATGATGTAATGTGTGAGCCGCGATGCAAGGGCTTGTTGGGCAGCTGGTTTACATTGTCTACGCAGGAAAGCTGATGTTTGTACAGGATTTGGATGCGTATAAAAGGCAACAAGGAAATTTCCTGAGGCATTTAATATTCCTCACTCATTTGTTGCAGCAATGACGAATCATTCCTGGCTGATAATCGCCTGTCTAATCAGTTACACAGCAGCTCAGCAATGTAGTACCGAGGGCAGTGGACGTATGGAAAAGCTTTGTTCAATCTAATAATTAGTTGAATAAGTTTAGCGTCTCTTCCTGGTCTTCCTTGTCCAGGTACAGATATTGTGACGACAAGCCCCTCTGGACAACAAGTATGCTGTCCGCAAGGCCAACTCGTTATAACTACCATACCACCTCCAGGTTAAATTTATCTTCCTACTATCTTCAAAGCTAAATCATAAGCATGAAGCAGATTTGTCACGAATGTAAAATTCGAATTTCTAAAAGTAAGATTCAACTAATTTCGAATTGTGCAGTGACGACTGCTGCAGCAGCTACAACGGCAGCTGGTGCCACGACAGTTGCGGGAGGAACGACTGCGTCGTCTGCAACTGGGGCTGTGAGCAGCGGCACGACTGGATCGTCTAGCTGTGTTGACTTGTTGAATCCCCGCACAGGTCGGTTCTTTGAATAAAATATGAAGAAGAAGATAAATTGCGCAGTATACCTTAGTCCATTTGATCGTTTCGAATATTTCGTAATTATATTATGTGAAATATTATCGTATTTTAGTAATTTTCAGGAGTCAGTGATTGTCCGAAGTAAAGTGTTAGGTTTTCCTACTATGATTAGAGAATTCATTGCAGACGAGCTTCTCTCTGTACCAACTCACTTTACCTGAATGTGATGAAAGTTCAATGTCCGAAGGTTAATTTTTACAGGAAAAAAGTTAAAACAGGAATTTTATATTAGACATGCAATTTGTGCGGTTCGAGTTCTGGTTCAACTAGCTCTAGTTCATGTGTCGATAAAACTAATCCGGTATGCGATGGTTGTCTAATAAATTAATGACGTTTTCTCTCTTCTAACAATAAATTTCGTTCCAGCAAACCGGAGTGTCTGATTGTCCAAATCGAGTCCAGCTCTGCACAAATTCGGTTTGATATTTAATACCTTGAAAATTGGTTTAATCATCTAATTTCAGCTTTATCTAACATTGATGCAACAACAGATAAGTTTTCCTTTTCTCCTTGTTCACTATTAGCATTATCATACCATATTGTCTAAAATAATAATGTGTTTCAATGCCCGAAAACTTGCGGGTTCTGCAGTTCAAGCGCCACGAGTGCGGGTTCAGTCACTACAGCTGCATGTTTGTCATTATGAATTTATAAAATTATATGGTCGGAATATGATTTTGAAGATCGGAACAAAAATAACCTCTCAAAAATCTCTTATACCGGAGTTCTTAAATCCATTAATTAATTTGCCCCATTTAGCAGCTATAACTGCATCTTCTACATGCGCTGATCTCGTCAACCCACAAACAGGCGTATCAGATTGCGCACGGTTCTTTTCTTCAGACAACGGCATAAAGAGACTTCAAAACATTTTAGAAATGTTGCATTGTGCTCAAATACGCTCTATTCCACTTTGATGACGCAACAATGCCCGAAAGTAAGCAACGCTGGAATTATTTTAGATGAAAGCATCTTTGCAGACTTGCGGTCGCTGTTCTTCTGCTACGGGTTCGGGCTCAAGTAAGACAGAAACTGATTTGAATTCTAATCCTTTGTAACACAATGCCGAGGTGTGTTGATGATTTCTTCTACGCATGATAGAAGTTATCAGCACCTATAACATATCCTGCAGTAAAAATTGTTTTATGTTTTCAGCTGGATCAGCGACAACCAGTAGCGCTAGCGGATCATCTGTGAGCTCAGGAAGTAAGGATCGAGTTCAAATTTTTTTCTTTGAGAAATATAATGTTATTCATTTTAGCATGCGTGGATAAAACCAACCCTGCAACTGGTGAAATATAATGAGTTTCTTTTCAAAATAATCAAGAAGTATAGGTGTTTCTGACTGCCCTCAGAGAATCTCGCTCTGCACAAATTCGATATATCGGACCTTGATGCAAACCCAGGTAATTTCTTGAAATAGTGGTTAATTTTTGAAAATAAATTGAAAATCTTCAGTGTCCACTATCATGCGGTAAGCAATCATATCAAAGTTCTATTTTTAAAAGTAACTTGGATATGATGAAATGAAACTCATTTCACAGGATTCAAATTATCATTTCCGAAAATGAAATGATAGAATTTGATCGACAACCTGTAAAAGACAATAATGGAGTGCAATAGAAAAGAATGGAAAAAGAACATCCAGTCACTTTCATTTCGTTAAATCCAAGAAAGCGTCTCATCATTTCGTCTTTTCCAAACTGCCGATTTTATTACAAACGAAAAAATGAAGATAAATTATAATTGATTTACAGGTTTCTGCACTTCTGGATAATCGAAGTTCGGAAGGGAATAAGAACTCAATTTCACAACAAATCTCACTATGTTATATATCTAAAGACACTCACCAGAAATGCTTATTCTTACTTGAACATCCTCATTCATATCTTTCATCATTATATCATTTTTATTATGGCAGTTTTAAATTTGTATAATTTTGAGAAAATATATCGCCGAATGGGCTGCGCAAAAACATGCAATATGAATGGTTATGCAACGATTTCCTAAAATCATACTTCTTGCAACAATTTTCGCCAGCCTCAAACGACGATAAGAATGAAAATAATTCAATTTAATTTCAATAAAATAGAATATTATTACCAATTGTCAATTATCATAGACAATCTATTCGTTGTGTTTTGTTGCAATTTTCACAGCATTTCGCTTTGCTTGGGGGTTTCGATCGTGAATGCACTGTTTATGACTGGCTCAGCGCCCTTCGTCTTTAAATTTTCCTTTAAAAGAATATTCTAAAATTCCAATATTACCTGTTTTTCTTGAGTAACTTTAGTAACATGGAAATAATTGCCAGGTTCAGCCCCAGCGGGTCTAACAACTAAATCGGCTGTACTTCTGGCCTGAAAACCACGTCTAAAAATCATATTCATTCTAAAGTTTACCTCTCCCGCGACATTTTCAGCCAAACAAGTGAATTGTCCCGAGTCCGCAGTTTCAACTTGAACGACGATCAGCGAGTGATAACCGTTACCTTCCTGAAATTATAGCTTCATAAAAAGGAACTAACATTCGTGGAGAAAATTAGCAAAATAAAATTTACTCACATTAACAAGACGGACTTCATCGCAGTCAGGAATCTCAACTCCATCTCTCAGCCAGGTTACCTGAAAAATAGCTATTTTCTTCCTCTTGCTTTCAATGCTGTAAAACGACATTACGTTGTATATTATTCAAGCCCCAAAATGAGAGAAACAGTCAGAGCCCGCCCTTTCTTCACATATTCCTCTAAATCTCTTGGCTCTGGCTAGAATCTTGAATGCTCCTAACCGTTTTTGCCATTTGCAACGGGAAAAATTGCATTCGAGCCTTGCGCCAATTTTCTTATTTTTTAAATCTCCTTTTTTACCATTTCTCATAAATGACAGATTTAATAGCCCAAGTTTGAATATGCAATAAATGATTGAAAGTCACGTAAATCACTCCATCTACTGACTAATACTGTCTGCACGCTTGGCACCCCCACATTTCAAACATGTGCTCATTCGCTTACTCACGACATTCAATCAACCTACCGTCGGCTCAGGGTCTCCAGTGACTCTGACAGTCCATTTGAGCTGAGCTCCTTCTTCAATCTCTTCACTGATCAATCGCTGAATGAAATCGGGAGCTGTCGTTTTCGCTGAAATATTTGGTCATTTTACTCATTTTGATTTTTGCTCTTACGTCTAACAACGAGTTGTGCACTGCTCGTGGCCACTCCACTGGTGTTTCTCGCCGTGCACATGTATTTGCCTCCGTGAATCGGCTGACATTTCTGAAATAAAAGCAATATGAAAGGTTCTAGGAGAAGTTGAGCACTAACTCTGAATTTTCTAATACTGTGAAAAACTTTCAAGTTTGGTGAAATAATAAATGCTTACATCAAATACGAGTGCGACTCTGCCTCCGATGTTGCTGATTTGAATGTCAGGCAGAGTGTTTCTGGTTAGTGCAACACCGTCCTTCGTCCATCTGGAAAATATCAGTCATTTTAATTTTGTTATGGAAGGATTTGTTAAAGAATTTGAACGTTTCGGATTCATACTCCAGTTTTTTTTCAATGAAAGATAATCGAATCTATCAAAACATGATCTTTCAAATAAACCCTAAAGTGAATTACTAACTCGACGGTAGGAGCAGGCCAGCCAGTGACGACGGCCTCGAATCTGGCAGAGTCTTCATCAGCAGCGACGGCAGAGACGAGTGTCTGGGTGAAGTGAGGAGGATGACCAGAGACTGTCGATGAGCCTGCTGAGGTCGCTGAGGCCGCTCCCGAAGTGGCTTGCAGGGAGGCTGCCGCAGCTGCAGCTGCTTGCCTACGACGCTCTTCCAATTCGTACTGCTCTAGAAGTTCCTGAAATTGATACGCAAAATTAGCATGAAAAGGTATAACAAAGAGTCGTTTGACAAGATAATATCACTGTTTTCGGTAACCTGGAGAAGTAGTTGCATCGTTGCATACAAAATAGTACTGTAAAAAGATTTTCCCTAAAAAAGCCCTTCTCTATAGTACATGCTACGATGTAACTACTTTCCAAACTACCATATTTTATGTGGGAAAGAAAAATTATAAAATGAAGTAACTTCGTCGTCTCTATCATCAAACTTATGCGATATCTTTTATTTCTGTTGAGTATATAAAATCTAACCTGGTCATTCCTGTGAGTCTGAATAGCCCTCTTGGCAGGTGGCGGAGTAATCAGTCGACTTCCTCCTTCATGTTTCTGAGGTCTTCGCTGCTGCTCGTATTCGAACATGGCGAATTCCTCGGTTATCTAGAAGAATAACAAATTAGAAAATACTCGTAATGAGCTTCAAAATACCGTGGTCTTTTCCGTGGGCCTCTTGGGAGTTCCTTGTTTGACTTCTCTGGATAATCCTCGGGGACGAACGTGGACGACTGTCAATGTCTCGGTCACTCCTCGCTTGTTCTGAATAAATGAGAATAAAAAGTTGACGATTTTTTTCAGAAAAAGGTTTTTCAAAACCTAAAAATTCAATAATTCCAAAATCCAAAAACGAAAAATTCTGCTTTAGGACAGTTCGAGGAATACTAAAAGTCAAAGAACTTTCTAAGAAATCAATGTTTCATTTCTAAAGTACAACAGCTTGTTTCTTTTCCTTCAGCTTCTCTGAAATTCAGTCAGTGCCTAACTCTATGTAATCCTAACCTCAGCAATGAGTTTGTAATATCCAGCGTGTTCGAGCGTTGCATTCTTAATGCTGACACGAATTGTATCGTTGATTTGTGAAATCTGAAACTTCACATCACGATGATGCAATTATATTGCACGAAAGACCTGCACAAATTCGTTCTTCTCGTTGAGTCGAATCTGATTTTCATTGAAGAAAAGCCTGATCTTGGGCCTGGGATTGCCGACCAACACGCACTCTATCGAGAACGACTCGCCCTCCTCGGCCGTGTACTCTCTTTGGAATGCACGGATGAACTCTGGCTCGCTCATTATGGGGGATTCACCTGAAATTGACAACTAGTTTGCTATAATTATTGAAACCAGTTTTGAATACTTAAATACTATTGTGCCATCATCTATAAAGCTCTTGAGATTTAAGAATTAGCATACACGCTTTCCTCACGCTATTTATGATAGGAGAATGCGAAAATAGCATTGAAGTTTAGGATGGCTAATTTTTGAAATTCCAAATCTTATTGGATGACAGAATATAAACAAACAAATTCTTCAATTTTTATCTCTAGTTTTTCTAAAAACTGATCGTCAAAAGTTTTCCGAAACCAACCTAATGGCAATCTATGGGCGGGCAAAGGGGGAGGCGTGGGCGTGTACCCATCAGTCCAATAGCCTTCCACGTCCGACGCCACAAGCATGCTGTCTCTCTGCTTCACAGAAGCTGTTTCCTCGTCTGTTTCTCGAGTCTGAGCATCTTTCATTTTATAATTTGTTGAAAAGCTCCCGGATAAAATAGGATTCTTTCAAGTTCAGTTTGATATGGCTAATGTTGAAAAAGAAGGAAACTAAATTTACAGAAAAGCAAGATTGTTGTATTTTTTACCTGAGTAACAGTCTGAGTGACAGTGGGTTCGAAATATCTGATGTGCTCAGCCTGATTGTCCGCAGTGTGCACGCCGCCCTCCACGATAGTCGTTGTCATTGTTTTTCGAGTTGTTTGTGGAGATGCTGTTTGTTGCTTCAATTGACGAGCCTAAACTTTTTCAATCTCTAGAAAAAAAACGAGGAAAAACTTACTAGCTCTTCTGATTCATCGAGATTCAATTTCTTGATTGTGATGGACGTTTCGGAAGGAGCTGATCCCTGGGACATGCCTCTCTGAGATTTCACAAGATAAGAATCATTCTTTGCTTATTCAAATTTTCATTATTTTATTATTTTTCAAAATTCACCAGATTTTAAGATGAAATAAGAAATATTCGAGAAACTGAATGGACTCACATTGATGCCCGAATCCTCAGTTTCGATTCTCCTAGTCGTGACAACAGTTTCCGTGGGGATGGCAGAGGCCTGAGATCCGGCTCTCTGAAAATAAGGAATCAAATAAAAATCTCATTGAATTCCAACGTTGATTCCTGATTCCTCGATGTCCAATCTCTTGATGGTTACAGTTGTGCCATGCGGCTCTTGCTGCATCGTGTGCACCCAGCCTTCGCCTGTCGTCGTTTCCGTCACTGTTTGACTCGTCTGAAATTATGAAAAGTTAGAAATATTTCTCGGATAAATACCTTTTGTTCCTTGACTTCGGGCACGATTTCTCTCACCGTCGCTGCACTCATCGATCTAAAAATTCGATAATTGTGAATTAAAAAAAATATATTTTAAACAAAACTCTAAAGATACCTTTCCTCTCCACTTCTAATGACTTCTTCATCAGCACCTCTCCTCGCCGTTGTAATCGTTTCTTTGATCAGCGGAATCGATTGACCGTCTTTCTGTAAAGAAATAGGTTGTTCTTGAAAAGTGGAAAATCGATCAAGAAGTAGTAATCAGAGTAATAATTAAGAATATCCCTTACGTGCACGCCTCCTTCTGTAGTGATCGTGGTTGTTTGAACGAACCCGCTCTTTTTTTCATCGGGCAGAATTACAATGTCGTCGATTCTCTCGATCGGAGGCTGACTTCTTTCGATCGAACGACGGTCGGCAGGACCAGAGGGCATGTGCACTTGCTGAAATAAAACACAATAATCATGTGAAACTTCCGCACTTCTTACCGCAATCTGTCCGGTAGGTAACCCCTTTTGGCTCATTGCTGTTTGAGGGGCTGGCTGCTCGATTGGTTGTTGGATTTTCTGAAGCTTTTGATGCATCGATTGATCGAACGCAGCTATTTTTGGTAAACTCGAGTTTTACTTCCGTTTCAAATGCAGGAAACGTTCATTTTCCAATTCTCTTACATGATTGTTGATTCTGGTTAGGAATTCTCTAAAATCTACCGCGACATTCTCGACAGCCGGCGACCCACTCGTGATGGTTGGCTGTCCCATTTCCGGATGAGGAGTCTGGCCGATTTTCGCTGCGTGTTCCTGTGGAAGGCCTGCAGTGATATGTGTAGAATGGACTTCTGGCTGGGGAGATTGACGGATCGTCTGAAAATAGTAATTTCATTAAGTTGGCTAGTTCTACTGTCTCTAGTTAGACAATTATCGCGCTATTTTCTCGTAATATTCTGCTAAATGATGTTATGGAATTTTGAAAATTTCGAGATTTTGTCTAAAGATCGATAATTTCAAAATTCCTACAGCGATGTTCATGGTTCTTGCAGATTCGTCAGTCCTGGTTGCCTGTCCGACGGCAGGCTGAATTGGTTCGTGCGACTGGCTGATGTATTGCAGCTGGGTGGTGGAAGTCGATGTCTGCACTGGCTGGGCTCGGGGAGAGGGCTCGTGGACACGCTGAAATATAACGAAATTGCAATAGTCGTCGAAGCATTATCAACAGATAAATACTTCGTAAATACCTAATAGAGATTGGAACACAACACTATTTTACAAGAAGTGATCAAATTAGAATCAACTTCACCTATCATCAACCTATTGTTTATTCGTCAGTCCTGACAAAAGTGGTGCATAATCAAGGCTAGTTTTTCACCAACATCAATGCATAAACAACCTACATGCGAACTAGTGTGCAGAGACTCGGTGTCCTCGATCTCCCTGCTCTGTCTGGTGTCAGTCCGCGGCTGGACAGGCACATCCCGCATCAGCTCGTCCATCATCTTCACGTAATTCTCTGCAGTCCTCACCTCCCTGTCTTCCCTCGTCACTGAGGGCTGTGCCATTATCTCGTCGATCGAATCCACCCATCTCTGCTCTGTCCGACGAGTCTCGGTCGTTTGTGAGCTCGTTATGTTCGGAATTGGAGAACCGACTGAAGACGCTGCGCGATATTCTGATTCGATCATCTGAAATTGTGCTATTTTAGAAAAGTTAGTGAATGCTTTCATCAAATAAAGAGTCGATGGAATGATCTTTTGAAATTCTCTAAATACGAAATGGAAATGCCGAGTGATATTTTCCTTCAAAAGTCTTGAAACGAGGAATGATGAATAAGATTTATAAAAGGTAGTCGAAATATAACTTTCGGGAATGGCACCTCACTAATATAGAACGGTTCGCAATAGACAATCGGGCATTATTCTGATTCCCAATGCTAAATAAGTTTATGTTTACTAAAGCTTACATCGACCCAGCGTTTCTCTTCGCTTCTCTTCTCCTCGGAAATAGTGGACAGTTCTCTCGAAACATGTGGGAGTGGCTCAGGCTGATATTGGCCGGCGACATGCAGCGTCGCCCCGGTCACTGCCTCTCCGACTTCGTTCACGGCCTTCACTGTGTACAGACCTGCATGACGGAGCTGCATTGACGGAATCGTCAGACGAGTCCAGCCATCCTCCTGAAAGGTCAAACAAATCTCCCAAAAGTAGATCATTTGGTATAATAATAAGAAAAGGCTTGATAAAAATCGTCAGATCTTCATAATTTTCATCGTGATTGAATTTTCGAAAGAGAAGTATGATCCATGACCCAGGCTCTACTTACAGTCTCTTCGATCCTGACTTCCTCAGTGGTCGTGATCGGTTGATTGTTGAAGTTCCATTGCACGACAGGGCGAGGTTCACCTAAATAATCGCAAAAATTAGAACTTGATAAAACTTTCAACCTTGCACATAAACTTGTAGAGTAGCCTTGAATCCCTCCTGCCAGGTGCTGTTCGTGAGAGTCGGTTGGATGGTCGGCGCTCTCTGTGGACGGTGGAAACTAGGCATGCCAGGTTTGGGGAAAGTGGGCGGTCCTCTCTTGGGCTGCACCTTGAGCTGACAGAAATTGGCCACCTCCCCGTGCACATTCCTCGCCCTGGCCAGATAAGTCCCACTGTCAGCCTGGGTGACTCTCTCGATCGTCAGTCTACAGTGGTCTCCGGAGAAGGCCAGATGCGTCCTTTCGTCCTCTTGGATCACATCCTCGCTCTTTTGCCAAACAACCTGCAAATTGTTGAGTTTTTTTTTCTGAGTTGTCCAAATTCACCCTACCTCAGGTTCAGGTTTTCCTACAATCACGCAATCCAAGTGGGCAGTCTCGCCTTCGTTCACCTAAAATAACACCAGATTTTGAAGTCACGACTCTTATCAGTATTGTGTGAATGATAATCAACAATTTAAATTTCTGTGTATTCCTTTCGAAGATTAAATATTACCTGAATGTTCTGCAATTGTTTCACGAATCTCGGCTTCTCATCCTCAAGAATGGTGGAAGACATAGCAGATCTCGACTTGACGATCAGTTTCGCGCTGCTTTCTGCTTGGCCTACGGCATTCGTGGCTCGGACCGTGTATGTCGCTGTATCTTCGATGAAACTTTCCTAAAGATTTCATTTTTCATTATTTTTGCTCGTTTCAGTTTTTTTGTAAAGGCTATCAACTTTTCAAATAACATTAGGGAAAGACAAAAAATTATTCTCACGAGAACTCGTTTTTAAAACTCACCTCAATGACGAGACTAGCCACCCCATTGATGTACTGCTGTCTGTAGTCCATGTTGCTCTTGACATCGATGCCGTCCTTCAGCCAGGTGATCACTGCCTCTGGTTGGCTGTCGATGCGCGCTGCGAATTCGAAACGACTCCCTTCGTCTATCTGAAAAGATGACAACATTCAAACAGCCAAGTCATTCTTGGATCAGTATTTCATCCATCAATAGGTTGATTTTATCATTATCTAATCGAAATTATTCTGAAAGTTTCCCTCTTTTCATCAACGAGAATAATAAACAATGCTGGCAAATTATGAGGAGTTCTCATCTCATATCAAAAGCGACTCAGCTGACAAACCACTGGAATAAAAGAAAAGAAAACTAATAGCTAATAATTCCTACCTCAGCATCCCTAAGCGGAATGACAATCTTCGGTGCAGTGGCCTGTTGTTGTGGCTGTGGCTGTTTCTGCGTTTGTATTCTCTTCCTGTCCTGTTCGACCTTTTCGTCGAGTTCTTTGACGAGTTGCGAGATGATTTGCTGTCTTCTCGAAGTGTCTTCCAGCACGATTCTGTATGTCTCATCCTGCAATCATTTCATCACTTCCTTTCCCTCGTTCGTAATCAATTTACCTCGACGACGGTCTTCTTGGCTTCCTGTATTCTCTGATCCTGTGCGACCACGTTCTGATGAATTCTCTGCACCTGTTCTTCGACATGTTGCAAGTCTTCCTTCGTTGTCACTGGTTTGTCTTTTATCGTTCTGAAAATTAAAATATGGAACTCTCAAGTATTTTGCTGAAAGAATAAGAGGTTGGTAAAAAGGTTTTGTCACATTCCATTTTCTGAATTTTCTATTCCTCCACAAATGAAAAACAAATTAGGCGGGTTATGCATTACCATGAAGATAGATGAAGGAATAACAAAGTTTCGTCGAATATTGATCTGGATATTACCGACAAATTCTAAGAAAATAGTTGTACTCAACAGAACTTTCTTACCAACCTAATAGTATTATCAATGATCTTCTGAAGATTTTCTTTGATAGTGAAAAACTACAAAAAAAAATCGCAAACCAACCTGACGATCTCAACAGTTTCCTCCTGCCAAATCTGCACCAACTCGATTGTCTTCATGGCCTTTTCGACCTCTGCCTTCTTTGCAACCTCTGCATATTCACTCGTCTCGAAGTAAGTCAAATCGACAGTTTTCGACTCCTGCACGGTCTCTGGCTGTGCCTGTGCCTGAGGCTGAGGCTGCACAGTCAGTTGTGTCTGTCTCTCCTCGACTCTCCTCTCCAAATTTCCGACCATATCCTGGATGTGCCTCTGGATCTCCTTCACTTTCGACTTTTTCACGATGTCTGCAAATTTCATTACCGCCTAATCATATTGTGTTCGTAAATCTTTGAGGCGTAAACTGTTGCACGGGTTCATTGTAGCTCTAGATAGAAAGAGGTAGAATGAACAGAGTATTCTCAAATAAATATTCCTTCCCTTTTCTCGATTACATAGATTTTAAAATTAAATTAAGTCGAGCATAAATTAATTTCGGGAATAGTTTACCTTCCTGTTCAGCTATTTCACTGACTCTCTTCGACACATCTTCCACCTCTCGCTTCACCTTCTGCAGCTCCGTCTTGAGGATTTCGTTGTCCTGAAATTAGTTTGCTAGAATTAGAAAACTGGAACTCGTTCTGACCTGCACAGTGTCTATCTTTCTCGCTCCTAGCAGTCGGATGATTTCGATGGTGTTTTCCTGCCACCTAAGAGAGTCGTTTTATCAATTGGATTTTTGTAGGAAGTTATAATAAATGCACGTAATTTTTATCCCAATTTCATTCTGCAAAATGTGAGCATATTTTTAAGAAGGCTACTTCCATTGTCCTCGAACTGAGTCTCGTCACATGTCCTCTGCGTCTATAACTTGCGAGACGCACGCATCGAGACTAGAGGGGAATAAGAGGAAGCAGAGAGCAAAAACAAGCAGGCACATAGCTAAGGCTCGCGGGTGCCCCTTTTCCCCTTTCTTTGCAAGGGTTCATCTCGGAGACAGTGGAGAATATGAGAGATGACAGGAAAGTTTAGTTCAAAATAAGATGGAACAAGCGCTAAAGAATACGCAAGAAAAAACTAAATAACTCACATCTGAATTTCTTCGACAGTTCTGGTGAGCTTCTTCTGTTCCATGACCTGTTTGATTTTCTGTGCCTCTTCCCTGATGAGGTTCTGTCTTTCAACGAGTCGAGTCGATGCTTTTTGGACGATTGGTTCTGAATCACTTGTTTTCAAAGTTATCTTCACTACTAACTCTTTCAATTGCTCAAAAAGTACACTGGATTTTACTAAATGATCGTAATTTTGGATAAAAGTCAAAGAAAAACGTTATAAAACTTGTTCGAAGGAGAATGTAACTCACGATGCGCTTGTTGCAGAACCTCCCTGATCTGACTGCTCTTTTGTTGTTCCTCTTCCTGCACCTTTTCGATCTTCTCGATGCTCTCATCGACCTCTCTCCTGTCCTTCGGCTGGCTGCTCGCTATTATCTTCAATATCTCGATCTGCTCTGTCTGCCACATTTGAATTTCTTCGATCGTCCGTAGAACTTGCGAAACCGAAAACTGAAAGAAATCACTTTCAAGCTGATTTAGAATAGGGAAATCAACCTTCTGTGCCAAATTGTTGACAGCCTGTGAGATGTACTGTTGAGCTTCGGCGACTTTCGAGATTTGGGACAATTGCTGCTCAGCTGAAAAGAAAAGTGACGATATTAGTGGAGTTTATTCGAAACGATTAGGATGAATGAAAATATCTTACAAGTAGTTGTCCTGGCCAAGTCAGCAATCTGCGTGCTTCTCTCCTGCATTTCCTTCCTGAGACTGTCCACTCTCTGCTGCATCTGCTCGCAGTCTCTGCCAGTCTTCACCTCAGCCGCATCCAACGTCTTTATTATCTCGATCGCGTCTGTTTGCCACATTTGGATCTCTTCAATGACTCGTCGCAAAGAGGATGTCTCAATCTGAAAAATAGAGTCATTTCACAACAGGGGACAATTATCTCACCCCCTGGCTGATTGAATGCAATTTCCTCCTGATCTCCTGCTGCCTCTGCTCGGTCTGCTCGATTTTGCTGAGAATCTCTGTATTCGTGGTCTCTCCCTTCATCTGTGTCAGAGTCGCACTGTGCCTGTCGCCTGCTTCCGCAAATCCGTGGATCTTCAGACGAATTTCTTCATTTTCCTGAAATTTTGAGAATATCTTTGAGCGACTAATTCCTCTCAGACCTTGTGTGATTTAGTCTCCATACCACCAAACTTTCCAATGATTTCAATCACATCGTCCTGCCACATTTGGATTTCTTCGATTCGTTTCTCGAACACGCTTCTTTCAGTCTGAAAAAGTAATAATTGAAAATGGGAGGAAAAACGTGATTTTCGCATACAAAACGAGAAAGATTAATGGCGAAATTGGATATAAGCTGTGATCACCTCACATTTAGCACGATTTCGAAGTCAAATGTTGCCATACACATCCAGAAAGATGTCATGGTACTTAGAAGAGCAGAAATTTAGTCACACACACTTTCTTCCAAATTATTGAACAAGAAAGGCATCGAAATTCCCTCGCCTTATTCTTCTGCCACTCATTCCATTTGTGGTTGATGTAAGTAAATCGATTTCCGTGGTCAACGATCAGATTGCTGACGGCCGTCTGTGCCCTGACCACATTCAGCCACTCGTCAGATTTGCCGATCTGCTCTGCGTGTGAGATGAATTTCTCTCCTGCAATCATCATTCTTCGATGTCTTCGTAAGATTCAATGCCAACCCTGTTGTTTCTCCTGCCCGAGCGTCTCCCGAATCATCTGGAAGACGTTGTTCATCTGCGCAGCGACTTTCTCGTTCGTGAAGTCTCTGTTCGTGTCGAGCAGAGCCGTCAGGGCGTCGAACGAGGCCTCGAGGTCTTTCGCGAAACGGTGCACCTGAAAAAGGAATATTTTTTTAATGTTTCTCTAAATTCTTGTAAAGTTCTTAGTTTTTAAAAGAAGACCTAATAAAAAGACGATTAACTTTCCAATAAGTGTTTTAATGCCTACAGCTTCGTAATTCTCCCCCAACTGAATCCGATTGTCGACAGTCTCTTTCAGTCTTCTGTAGGACTTCTCGAATTGGATCACTTTCTCTCTGTCCTGCATCTGTCCCAACTGAGACATTATCGATGACTCGCGGCTCTGAGATTTACTCATCAATTTGAGAAAAAAAGGGAATAAGTTTCCAACCATGATCTGATTGGCGAATTCCTTGTGAGCAGCGACGAATTGATGTGCCTCCGCCAGATTGCCTCCCATGTCCCCATTCTGAGCCAGGAAGGGCACGGCTGTCATATCCATCCATTCGAATAGGGAGCCGCCTGGATGGGAAGACGGAGGCATTGCTTGTTGCTGCTGCTGCTGCTGAAGTTGACCATTTTGCTGCTGCTCCTGAAAATTTCTCAAATTGATAGAAATTTTACTCCAGAAGGTTTAGATGATTGAGCTACTTTCAACATTAACACTATTGACTGTAAATCGATTCAAAATACCGTGAGATTGTTTGGCTCCTCTAGGTCGGGTTTTTATGAATTTTTCAACTGCGAAACTTCAATTCGCAGCAGTGTAATTCTTTCAACTACAAAAGGAATCGTAACTTCACTTTCGTCTCTAACCAACTAAAATCCTACCCGCTCAATCTGCTGCACGGCCTCCTCGAACTTCTTCAATCTCTCGTGCAGCTCCTCGCACCGCAGCCTCACATATCTCTGTTCCTCGTGGCTGAGCACCTCCGTCGCCTGAATGTCCTTTCCCTCTGCGATCAGGCCGTTCGTCTTCTGTCGAGCAAGAGGCACCAATTCTCCAGCCAGGGAGAATTTAATCCGCAGGTCCGATTCCATCATCGACAGTTGCGACAGCATCTGGAATAAACTATTCATGGAAATAATACATTCTGATATGATTCTTTTCCTGGTCATAGAAAAATCAGAAACTTGTCTTAAGAAAAGTAGGATATTGGATGAAATTTACCCATTGGTACACAAGTGTGTTGGGAGTATAAAGATTTGTAATTACAACATCACTTCCATTTGAAATTGATTCGGTGTAATCGACTGTGATTAGGTAATTTGCAACAGCTCTGATTATGGTTTACACGGTCCTGATGAAATGATAACTCCTTACGGCCTGTGAAGACTGGAAGAAGCCCTGAATCCTCTGCGATCTGTTCATTCTGGTCTTGAGGTAGTGAATGAACTCCTCGATTCTTCCGTACAAATGAGTGACTCCCTGTCTCTTCTCGGAAGGACAGCCTATGCTCAGCTCTTGCAAACGAGTTTGATGTTTCTGAAATCGTAAATGAAAACGATTTCCAGAGAATCATAGACTAACACTTCCTTCTCTGAGTAGAGCCTTCTGTCCATTTTCATTGACGGCTTTGATTCTTTTCTCTGCGTGTACGAGCCATTGTTCGATTACCTGAATTCCGATCTTCTGTAAAATCAAATATAACTTTTTCAGAAATATCACAAGATATAGATACGAGAAACTCTTGCAAATGAAACGAATTTCCAAAGGCACAGAAAATGACTATCATAAGGCAAAAAACAATATTTTGTCTCAATTGTAAAACCACAACTTACAGTGAGTTCCTCTTCGATGGTGGTGACAGCCTTGGGGACGGCCTCCTTCTCCTGCGTCCACCTGCCCTCGATCTTCTCCCATTCGCCCGCTATCTTGAGGATGATCCTCTCGATGTCGACGCAGGCATTCAGCACCTGATGGCCCCTCTCCACGTTGTCGTCAATCTGCCCGAGGGTGCGGATCTGTGCGATCACCGACGAGCCTGCGTCCACTGCCGCCGCTGTCACGTCAATCACTTCTGAAAAAGATATTTTAATATTATAATTTTTAATTACATGAAAATTTTGATAAGATAATAGAATGGCTGAATCGTATTTTTTTTATCAAAATGACAAGTCTGAAGAAAAGTTTAAACTACGCGAATCAAAGTTATTTTTCATTTTCGAGCTGTAAAGACATAGAAAAATGATGAGCTGACAAGTGCGGATATTTTTAATGAGCGGAAAAAACTTGTGAGAAGCGTTGAAAAAATAAACAAAAAATCTTGCATAATAATAAGGCAGGCAATTAAAATCTTATTGGAGTCAGTCAGTGAGTTTCCTTCATTTTTAGATATACTCACGATTAATGAGTTGTCCGATTTTCTCTGCATTTCCACCGACCATTTCCCTTGCGACGTGAGCAGACAATTCCTCGTGCTGATTGGCCAGACGGTAGAAATTCAACGTTTCTCGCAGCAAATAGCCACGCAACATCAATTGACGAAGGAGGGTCTTCCATGCCTGAAAGCATAATTGTACAACTGTTTCTATTCCTTTCTTTCTTCGCGAACACAAACTTTGTACCGACAAAACCATTTCAATATATGGGGGGAATCTTGCTATCAAATTTCGATTCAAAAAGCATGTTCACTTTTGCGAAATGATGAGTTTTGCACAAAGTTCAAACAAACCTAATAAAAGTAGAGGTAGATAAGAAAATGATTATTTTTCTCAACATGCACTTTCTCATTTTTTAAAAAAATTATTTTCTAGTCGCTGCGTGATTGCGTCCTTACTTCAGTCAGATCTTTCGCCATTGCGTCGTAAACAATCGATTCCTTGGGATCGCTCTTCTCCACGCTCAATCCCTCAGCTCGCTTCAGCAGAAGCTGCACCTGGTCCTCTTTTTCCTGAATCCATACTTCATGATCAGATCACGTTTCATGAGTTTGTTGTAAAAGCCACTTTCAATTTTTTCTATAAATTCATTCGTTTCAATGAATAAAAGCGTAAGATAGAGAAGTAACTTCGTGAAATTTTACAATAGACCCATGTTGTGCCAAATTTTTACCTGAATCCGATGTATCAATTCCTCGTGGATCTCGAGTAATTTGCTGGTTTCCTCTGGCTCCTTCCCGATTTCGAGTAGTTGCGGATTCATTTCGTCGATCCTCAGCTTAACGTATCCATCGGTCTTGAGGAGGGCGACCACGATCGTGGCAGTGTCCTGTGCCCTGATAGCGATGGTCGAGATGGTCGTGGTGGGGGGTGGATGCTGGATGCCGTGGCCCTGGCTCGAGCCGGCTGCCTGGCCGATATTCCCCTCGTCAGGAAGTGGAGCCATCTCCTTTCGTTCTTTCCAACTCAGCCCCTCTGCGGTCCTGATCTACAATTATGCAACAGTGCATCGAGTGCACTTCTAACTCAGTCATTCGCCTTCGTATTGTTATGCTTAGTTAATGACAGCTGCTTAGCGAGTTTTTAGAAAGCCGAGAGTTGGGCAGGAAAAAGAATCTGCGTATTCTGTTGCTAAATGCGAAACTTTCGACTGTCGCTAACTATGCATGACGATATGAAGAAAAGTGATGAAATCGAATGATAAGAATAGAGATAAAATATAAACAATGCAAGACGAAAAATTGCAATAGTATCAGAACTCGATATAGGTTGTACGTAATAAAAGTGCCAAATATTGAAGAAGAAATGTTTGGAATTAAAAAAATATATCACAAATCGGCATTGTTCTAGTGCTGTGGCAGGGCTGAATGCAGAATGGCAGAGTGGAAAGCAGAGAAAAGACATTGTCTAATTGTGCCACAGGCAATGAGATAGGAGAGAGGGAGAGACTCAGACTGCAAATGATAAGGGAGGGAGAGGGAAGAGACAACGAGCATCAGTCAGAACGCTGCTTCTGTCTTTACACCCCCACACCAGCCTGCCTGCTCCCAGCTTTAATCCTCACTTTCCTCGCTCTCTGCCAACTCGACATCTCTACAACTAAAGAAACATTTTAGACTGAATTTGAATATCGTTATTCCTCAGTGATGATATTGATGAAGTTTACATCCAATTTTCGAATGCCCAAAATTCAAATTGGGATCTCGCAAAAATTTTGCCCCCGAATAGTTTCGATTAGGAATCGTAAAACTTTTAAACCGCGATTCCGATTTCGCTCAAAATCAAAAACATGGCAATGATTGCCTTCTTCTTCTTCAATATATTTCTGCCCGAAGAAAAGAAACTCATCGATCAAGAAATTCGAGTCAAAAATTTCAATGGAACGACACATGATTGTTTTCCGGCTGCACAAAATCGAATAGCAATTGTGATTTTTGGAGCAATAAGTGATAAACTCACAAAATTTTTCCTCCAAAATGTATCAATTTGTCTTCCTCTTCAAAATTGTGAAGGAAATGTCAATTTTTTGTCAAGTTCGCATAGGAGTTTTGCTAGTAGTTTGAACTCAAAGTTGCAAACCTGGAAAGTAGTAAAATATGAAATGGCAGAGGACTGGTCAGAAAAGTCACAGCTTCTCTAGACTATGCTATTCCCATCTTCTCTCGATACTCAACTTTTCCGGGTCGCCCTCAAGATGTTCTTCAGACTTGATTTCACTATTTCTAGTGAATAATAGTACAAATGGCCTGTGTGAAATTCTCGGTTTTTCGAGGAGAGGCAACGAGCAGTTGTCCTTTCCTCTCTGTCCCTGTCCCTGTCTCGATTCTCTGGCCAGCCGTAAGTGTAAAACATTGCTGTCTCTGCCACAGGCAATGGCTCGCTCTCTAATTCTCCCGAATGGCAAAAGCTGCAGAGGATCTAGCAAATCTCCCCTACCCTCTTTGAGTTGTAATCTCCCCGGCTCGGACACGAGAATCGTTGAACATTTTTCACATATAGTTCCGAGAGCCATATTTTTGGCTATAAATGCGCAAATTTGAACATTTCTAAACGCGTTGTTAACTGGCCATATGAACAACGAGTTCAAATGATTGAAGCTTGAAACAGGAAATGATGAAAAGAGAGAAGTAAAATGTAACCGAAAACTTGGCCACAAGATGCTACGTTTCTACCGCATACGCATTTCTGCAAGGGGACGGAGCTTGGGGACTATAGCAATGGAAAAGAATCCGTAATAGCGTAAAGTTTGCGTATCCCAACAAGTCAAAGATTTTAGGAAAACTAAATCCATTTTACATCAACAAGTTTACTTTGTATCAAACACTTTCACCAGCAATAATAATGAGTATTTGGCTCAATAGAGTGAAGAATAAGTCAAACAAATCTGATCACTTCAAACAATTTTTACTTCGTTTAGAAATTCAAATCATTGAGTTGCTGTAATGTCTAAAGTTTTGAAATGACCAAATAAAAAATATCAAGTTAAGAAGTCAATCGTTTTTTGTCAAAGGAATAAATTTGAGATTTAAATGGCATGGCCAAGACTATGTAGTAGTATCTTTGAAATTTTAAATGATAAGTAGTACGCATCTTTTTACGATAATTGAAAAATAACTGTACCAACGAAGAAACATCCGGAAAAAGTCAAATGAAAAATAATGAATCAAAAATGAAAGTAAGTTGACCAATCTGTTAGCACTCAAATCTACCAATTGCTGCTGCTGCCGACCTGCATGTGCCTGATCATCCCCTGCAACTGCTCTGTCTGTGCCTTGTAGTGTTCCTCTTTCTGTCTCCACTTCCTCAGCTCCCCTTCCATTTCCATCTGCTTCTTCTGCAGCTCCTTCAGTTCCGTCCTCATCTCGTTCCTGCTCTTCACTGCATCTCTTTTCTGCTGCTGAAAATTCAATTTCCAAAATTTTTCAAATTATTGTTCGAAAGATTCATCAAATCGTAATCAAGAGACAAAAAGGATAATCAAAGGCTAATGCGGTAAAAATGAGAAAACCCTCACCATGAACATATTGCTCTGTTCTTCGGTGACTGCCAACGCCTTTGCCATCAGCACACGTTTTTCTTGTAGCTGCTTCAACTCATTTCGAAGTCCCTGAAATCAGCGATTTCTTGGCTGATAGAATTTGCATTTAAATCCGCGAAATTCTCTTCAACCAGAAATGGTATGTAATGAAAATTTAGAAAGAAAATACCCTTCAAACTCAAAATACCATAAAAGTTTATCCTAAATCGACGATAAACCTGATAGAATAGCTCTGTGCAAAAAATCAAGACAAAATAGCCGCATACAACCACGCACAGACAATATTCCGTTTGCGAAAATGTCTTCATTCTGAATGGCGAATTCTGCGATTTTCCGATCGAGATTCTTTTAACTTTTATTCTTTCTTCATAGAACTCTTATTTACAGCCTAGTTCACCTTTCCGTTCAATTTTTTTTCTCCGAAACGCAATTTGTCATAACCGCTTGAGAACCCCAGGTATTCTTTCTCATTTTTACATTGAATTTCGTTACTTGTCAGAGTAAATGATTCCTTACCTGAATGATATAATTGTGACCTGCGGATCGATCCAAATCGTCTTTGAGTCTGTTCAGCTGAAAAAAGCCACGTTTGACCAAATAATGTCTAAAGGAAGCTCAAAGTTTATAACTTTACCTCCGTTTCAGTATTTTCCAACTTATTCTTGACTTCAGCGATTTGTGTCTGTGCAGTGTCCCTTTCTCTTTCCAACTTTCTGATCTGCTCCTTGGCGTCTTCGGATAGTCCCTAAAATCATCTATACTAAATAATCAACGTGTTTTCTCCTCGTGAAATACTCGAAAATCGTGATAAACCAAAAGTGATTACTTTATCTTCCTTGAGTCTTTTGTAGTCTCTCTGCAGCGAAAGGAATTCGCATCGCAACTCAGCTTTCTGTCTCGTGATCTGCAATTTTTCAAAATCAAATTCATCAAGATCGATAAAATAGTATTGACACATTCATCGATTATTCATTTTTAGAATAAATAAATGCTCACTCTGGATATTTCAGCATGGAGGAACTTGTTAGTGTTCTCGGAATTGTCCTCGATCTCCTTCAGGTGTTTCTTCAGTTCCGCGAGTTCAGTCCTGGCCAATTCCCCCTCCTCCTTTGCCTCACCCAGTTCCCTCTCCAGCTGCTTCACGCGAGTTTCCGTGTCCATCAGCTTCTGTGTCAGATACTTGTTCAGGGCTGCGTGGCCGTCCGAGACGCGAGGAGGCTGAAAACGGTCAAATTAATATTAGCAAGTTCGGATTATTCGGAAAGCTCAAGTCCATTAATTCAGAAAAAAACCACAATTCACAAACCTTGGGCTGATTAGCAGAAGAGCTAGCGATCTGCGAGCTGAGTGCCTTCAATTCGTTCAGAGCCATCGAGGTCTTCTCGTTGACTTGCGACATCGCTTCCGACACGCTCTTGCTGATCTGCAAATCATGAATTTTCATGGCTCCTTGATTAACCAGGGAAGTCCACGAGTTCAAGATGGAAATTCTCAATGAAACCTACACCATTGAGCTCGTCAAGTCAAGTATTCAAAAAAAAAACTTTGACCGAATAGCGTCAAAATGACCGTTTACATAGCAATGTGTATGCTTCTGTCTATTCTTGTAAGAAAATTGATGCTTTCTCCAGAATTTTTGATAATATTTTTATGATGAAAACGCGTTAATTATGCTTCATTAGCGGTAATTATTATTATTCTAAGAAAAAATAATCAAGAAAATGGCCTAAAGTAGTCAGCCTTGTATTATTCCTTTAAAAAATCGACAACTTTGAAGTTCCACCCACTGCAAAGAGGATCGGTTAGGCAAAAAAATGATCATATCATCGTGATCCCCATTCAGAAACGAGCAAAGTGGTGTATAATTCATTGGGATTGGCTGCCTTTTCATTGCGACCTTCCCTAGTAAGACACGGGTACACAGGGGACACAGGACTGGCGAGTATTCGAAGAAATTTCAACATTCCTTATAAGCTTCATTGAAAAATTTCATGAAAATGTTTAGTCTTCCGTAAAATTCTCCCACCCTGTCTTCCTTGAAGCTGAGCTGCGTCCTGGCAAAATTGATGTGCCTTTGGAGTTCCTCCCTGCTCTCCTCGAGTGCGGCTTTCAATTCATTCACTTCTTCCATCAGCAGCTCCTTCATTCTCTTCTCATCTGCGGTCATTTCCTTGTAGCGATCCGATTTTTTCTCCAATTCTAAACAGAGAGCATTATTTTCGAAAAAATTTATGGCGATTTGTTCTAAGGTTTTCATATTTTGAAACTGGCACACAGCTGTCACTCTTTTCAGAAAGGTGCAACCTCTATTGATGATGCCCAAATCTGGAAGGTCGAAAATGAGAGGAAAAGGAGTGATTTTAGGCTAGTCTCTCCTTTTCGTGCTATTTCTCGATTTTCTAGTCATTAAAAATAGCTGTGCACCACACTTTGCACGTCTCCCAGATTTCAGTATCAACAAAAGAAGTCGGTGGAATCGTTTCCTTCGAATTAGAGAAAGCAAGTGGATAAAATTGCTATATGGCGAAGACAGTCTCATACCAGCAATTTTGCCCCTCATATCGAGTCTGACATCGAAGTGCTCCTCGTTCAGCTTGCCGATCTGTTCCTGCGTGCCGAGCAGCTGCAGCTCCAAGTCTGTCGCCTTCTGGTTCGCCACTCGAAGTCCCTCTTTCGTCTCTGCCAACTCGAACCTGCAGCGCTCCAGACTCGATTCCTGAACATTACGATCAAGATTCTTTCTTGAATGGTTTCGATATTCGAAAACAAAGGGCTATTTGAGAACCACAAACCCTCAAATCATGCTAAATAGGGTGAGGAATGAGAGAGAAGATACTCTTTTTCGTACTATTTCGTAGGACTGAGGTTTTCAAGTTCCTAAATGAAACGAATAACATTCTCAACCATCAGAAGCAGGAAGAAATCATAACAAATTCATTACTCGTGAAATATAAGAGGGCAGGACGATATCAAAGTTTATTTCCAGTATTACCGCTTGCAAACTCACCAAGTCCTTGTTGTTGTTCTGCTCGAAGGAGATGTCCATTTCCAGCTCCCTGATTTTCCTCTGGCACTTTTCGAGCTCGTTCTCTAGCTGGAGAGGGTCGCGATGCTGAAGTTGCATAGTCAGAAATTATTGCTTTTTCCAAGATTCTGAAAATTCTTCCATTTGAAGCATCAGAAGTCGTACCTGTGAAGGAGTGTCGTACACGCTGGTGGAAAGGGGAAGTGCAGCTGCGGAAGGGGTGAAGGGCGTGGAGCAGTCGAACACAGGACGGGGCAGTTGCTGTGAGAAGTGCTGGCCCTGAAGTCTGGGAGAGACGGCCCTCCTTCTGTCCTTCCCACTCATCCCTCGACCACTCTGCGGCCGCTTCTTCGTCGGGGAGCGTTGCGGCGTAGAATACTCGCTGTTGCTCATTCACGCACTGAAGGAAAAGCATGAAAATTTAACAATTTGAACAAAAAAATCGCGAAGAAAATCGACAAAATGAAGTCGAAACACACTGAGGAAAGAGGGCGCGTTCATACTTTAGTTGCAATGCAACTTGCAATTTGCAACTCGCTTGAAATAGCACGAGAAATCAGGAGAGCACAAATATGGTGCAATCGCGCTCTCTTCACTTCCCATGCTATTTCAAGCGAGTTGCAAATTGCAAATTGCATTGCAACTAAAGTATGAACGCGCCCTAAGATCTAGTAATTGTATCTTCAAAATTGTCATTCCTATTTCTCAACCCACTTATTTTTCGTTAGTTTTATGCGATAAGTATTTTCCAACTCAAGTGCACCTTATGAAATTTTCTAAATTGCCTTATTTCAGCTTATTTCAATAGGGGGTTCCAAATAGAGCAGTTCCGAATCAGGGCCGGGCGGAATTCCGATTTCCGAAAAGCAAAATTTCAAATTCCGCCCGGCCCTGTTCCGAATAGGGCTGTTCCAAGTCTGGTCGTTCCAAATAGGGGGTGTGCCGTTTAGAGAGGTCAAATAAATTTTCAGAATTAATACTCATGGAATAATTTTATACCAGCATTATTGGTGGTATTTACCGGAGCAGAATGCTCTTTAGATTTTCAAAAGTAGTTCAGTAGATGAATTTCATTATTCAACTTCGACCCATGGTGGACTACTGCACCCTCTCTTCGTAACTTAGATTTTTTTTTTCAAATTTTTTCAAACGATTTGTACTCGGTTGTACTTGGCATTTATGAGAAACGTTGAAACACGTGGTAGGCAATCAATATCGTAGTTTCAGAGTCTGATATGGAGATCTTTGGAGAGTCCTTAATTTTCGACATTCCGTAGTTTCGATATCCAAAGCCGCGATTTTTAAGGATTTTGGGGAAAGTTTCCAATTACAGTTTGAGGAAGACATCCATAGTATATCATACAGAAACAATGTTCCATTATTATCAATTAGTAATTCGGCTAGATGGGTAAAAAAATGATCGAAAATTTTCAATGTATAATCCGAATGCTAATTTTGGCATTTTTATTTATGTTATGCTCTGTACCCATCTTAACAAAAGAAGGATAAATGTTCAATATTTCACTATTTCATTCCAACTAACCCTGCCAAAAGATAACGAAAAGATGCCTTTCATGCTTATAAGAATATTTACGGAAGGTTGTAAATCAATCATCGCCCTTTTAGACAGGATTTCTTTTTATTTGGCTGCCTTTTCTGACAGTGGAAGCACCTCTTTCGTTCTTCATCTTTCTTCTTCCTTCTTTCAATTCTCCCTGCAAATTCTTATCACCTTTCTGTCATTATCGTTTTCCCTAAATCTCTCATCAAATTAGTCCATGGACAGTCGCAAGTCAAAACACAGGCAATTGGAAAGGGAAGAAAGGCTGATATTCTCTTCTAATCAGGAGGATTACACAGTTGTCAGAAACTTTGAAATGTCACAAAATGAATATGCCTCAGTATTCAAACCACCAATCTGAGTGGATCGGCAAGAATCGGAAGTCGTGAACTGCCGATTCGTGTAAGGTACTATACAGCTCCACATTCGCTCGCACCGATTTACAATAGAATTTATCTGTGGATCTGCATATTGCCTAATATGGATCAATAGGTTTAATGTTGAAGTTGCATAATTATATTAGAAACTATTGTAGATTTTACGGTAATTGCATTCAGCGCTATTTCACCACATCCTACGAAATAGCGTGGAGAAGATCCTCTTCCCTGACTATACAAGCCATATGGCGAAATAACGAAAAATCCAAATGGCTGATTGCAGCAGCTTTATATATAAAAGGTACATCATTTTCAAATGAAAACTAGGACATGCCCATATTGTGACGTTGCATCATTGCGGAAAGGCCTGTCTGCAATTCCGCTTTCGAATTTTATGGGCTGGTAACCCATCTACGAAGGCAGGAATCGACTCTTTCTTATCCTTTGTCTTTATCAGAAAAAGGAAAGATAATAGCAGAATAAAAAGAAAGATAATAGTGATAGATTTGGAATCAAACTGGAGGAAGAGAGAAAATAAGATTGAAACAGGCTTATATTATGCGTTGAGAGATATGCACGCATAAAAGTGAATGACAAACACATTGGCTACTCATCGTGGCAAAGCTTCTTTCATCATGCTCTATCTAAATTTTCATATTGAAATGTTCGAAAGTTGAGTCGATTTCAGAACCAGGGCTCTTATAAAGTGCCCTCTCATGTGAAGCGAACCTCGCGTGAATAATCCAGTTCACACGAGATTCAGGTGAGGTTCATTTGATCTTAGAATTATATTTCGTTGTGTTGTAAGAGCAACATTTTTTCAACTTCATCATGCACATTCCTGATGATCTGATCTCTATTTTACAGTTATTTATTTAAATTTCTGTCTCGCAGCACCGATGGAAGATAGTACAGCTTCAAATGCACCCTCGGCCATTACAACAGCAGAGTGAGTTTACTCCGAATTTTCATACCTATTTGAGCAATTTGTATTTTATTGAGTTTGTCTGTATGTCCAGGTCTAGATCATGACAGATTTTTCTGACTCCTATGTGTTAAACTTAGATAGGCACTGCAAATTCCGCTCCCTTGCATTTTTCGCCTTGATTCAAAGAGTGTCATCTTGTTATTTGAGATCCAAAATGGGAGCAGAGGCTTTCTGAAAAGACAAGATCTAGTTTTATTCCAAATAAATTTGACCATACTTTCCAAATAACCGCTTCTTGAGCTGCTTCGCCCAAGGGAGCGGTGAAAGCGTAATGCGCCATATTGAGTCGCGATGCGTTCACACCGCCCCCTTGACTAAAGGACACTGACAACTCCCAACTCTTTTATAATGGAGGATATCAAATCAGTTGTTCTAATAGGTAATTGCGTACTCAGTTATCCATTGCATCCACGATAAAATATCCAATCGACTAATATTGGCTGGGAGCTTCTTCATCTAACCTCTCCTTTTCCTCGTTTATCCGTTTTCGCTTTTCCTTTTCGAGCATCTCTCCTTACCAAATCACTCTTTCCTTCCTCTGCCCAGCGCCTCTTCTATGGTTGTCCATTCCAGTCCATCGACAGCCAACCGTTGCACCGCCTCTGCAAAACACCGCCCCCTTCCCTCCCTTAGAACCCAAGTTGAACCCGGTCTGTTGGTATGAGATCTCAGAAATAGAGTGGATTAGAGAAAATCTTTGGCGCCGAAATAGCATTGCCAAAAAGAGATTCTGAGAAGTCATCTCTAAAGAGGTATCAATTAGAAGGAAAAGCGATTGCTGAAAGTGACGATACATGGATGAACTGTTGCGTCAACGCTACTTCGTCGGTTTCTAGATGCCTGTCCATCTCTAATCACTATAAAAGCTGCCATCGGCGATGCCCCTTATCGTCGATCAAACTCCGCTGCCCTCTTTCATCTTACGTTTGACGTTATCGTTTCTTTTCTTTCATAAACGCCTCTTCCGATTTTTCCCCGTTTAACGCAATGTCAGGAATTAGCTTCTTTCTGCTCCATCTTTTGTTCGCCATTATTAATTCATTCTTTCGAACAGCACCAGCTAATCTTTAGATCACTTGACATTTATCTTGTCAGCATTTTTAAGAGATGGTGCCACAACAATAATGCCCCTCGTGTTTGCAGTGCCTTCCACTGATATTACTGAGCCAATGATCGAGATCAGGGCTGTAACAGAATCAAATTTAAAAATAATTTCGGAACGGAATTCCGTTACAGCCCTGGCACCCAAGTTGTTGACCCAAATATCGAAATTTCATCTTTCATATATCTTGATATCTCTATAGGAAAATTATACAAATTCCTCTCAAAATTACAATTGCCTAAAATTCGAAGAATAAATCATCGACTTTAGGCCACTTCCCAACTAAATGATGAATTGCATAATTCTTCTGCTACTCGTCAAATGTTCAACTTCTTGTCTGCCAACGATCCCAAATATGGACCCACCTGATGTGCAGACTACTACTGAGATCGCTATTGGAACAGGTAAATTATCACTGCGTATTAAATGAATTTTCTACTCTTGAAAAGGCCAGCCACGTATGACTTTTCCAACTTTTGTCCCTTCACAATAAATTTGGAATGGGTTTATAATTCAATCTAGTCTAGGTTTTTTGACAAGTCAGCCATCACATTGTTTTGTAAAATCTCATAATCGTCGGTTCAGGCACCGACATTAAAGTCTAAAGTAAAGCATAAAATTGCGCAAACTCAACAACAATAGTTATAGGTACGACAGAATCCTCGATCGGTTCGACGGTATCCACTGTGTCCACGATGACCACGTCCAGTTCATCGACAACCACAACAACCACAACAGCCACGTCCAGTAGTACAACAACGACTACAGTCGATTGTTTCGCGAATTCGGCTCCATTAGCTGGATGTCGTAAGTCTTAGCAACTTTTCAAGCCAACCATTTTATTACCAATTCAAAAGGAAATCTATTGCCCGAGTCCATAAATTTCATGGACTATTTTCGAGAAATCATTTTGTTTTCTGGAAAAAACTACTGTATACGTTCTGAGAGCATATTCATTCATAAAATTCGATTCAAATTCATACATCAAATTTGTAGGAATAGTGTGTGAATTACAAAGAAAGCGTTATCACTTCTTTTCAACCGAACTTAGCTATCAACATCCAATTTACATGAATAAACGACCAAACCGTTTTCAAACAATAGCATGATCTTATTCTTCCTCAATGATAATTCATTATGATCGAAGAATACAGGAAAATGCCTTCTTCTTCAAGCAAAAAACGTTTCTCAACTCTAAATTCAACTATTTCAGCTGCACAATGTCCTACTGGCTGGGACTTTGTTAACGGCAAATGCTATCAGGTGATCGTCGAATATCATTTTCGTTTTGTGAATAACAGGAATTTTACAGTATTTTGCAACTCCAGCCATCTGGAACGATGCAGCTGCGGCTTGCATGGGATTATGCTCCTCAGGAACGTGCTACCTACCAAGACTCTACAGTGCACAGCAAGGCACGGACTTGTATAATTATAGTAAGGAATTTCATGAGAATTTGTTAATGTATAAATTAGTCTGGAACATTCGACTTCTAAATTGCGCGTTTTTCATTTTGGGGCATTAATAAGACCACTCACAAAGGAATCTAATGGTTAGAGAGGTCAAATCAATTTTCAACATTGATTTTAACGTTTAAATTTGGTATCAGTCTGATCATCAGAGTCATGCTGATCTTAAATCTTTTTAGATCTCCGAAAACAGTCTATCCTAATAAATCTATGACCATCTTTGTAAAGCGAACCTTTCCTGCTGTAGTCTTCCCGAATTTTTCGGACAATAAACTCACAATCAGTCTGCTATTTATTAAAAGATGTAATTTAACCTAAAACTCATCCAAATTATGTCGAAACTGGCCGAAATTTCTTACTAAATTTTATTAAAAGCTAAACAGGATAATTAAAATCATCTATTGATTTTCTCCTTTTTCAGTGTTGTCTCACACTAGCTCCCTCCCTTGGATTGATATACGTAAAATCGCAGGAGATACTACTGTGAGTCGTCATTCTACTTATAGGCAATTCTGAAAAGTAGAACGATAGAAACATACGAAAATAGCAAAGGGTTAGAGAGGGAAGGGGTAGACTAGAACATCTTTTACTATATCATTTCGTATGTTCATATGATTTATCGTTCTACATTTCCAGGTTGTCTACTATGATTAGTTCAAGGATATTTGTTTTCATACTCTTCATCGCTCTGTATTTTTATCTACACAAAATTTAGGGAATGAGTGTGGAAAACAGCGATGGTGTGGAATATGCATGTACCTTTTGGGACACTGACGCCGGGTAAGTAAAAAAGTTTCGCTGTAACCATGGTTTTAATTGGATAATTGAATAAAAAATCTGTAGCAAGAGTACCCTCGACTCTTAGAGATCTGGATTGGAACAGTGGACATGGCTCGTGTTAATGTCGCGAATGTTAAGGCTTGGTCGAGATTTTCGTATGACGATCGCGACGAATCTCGAACATTCGCGTGCATCAGCACAATTCATGATCACTCATAAATCCAGGCCTCGAGTACATATAAAAAAGAATAAGATATAATGAATAGTTGAATTTTCAACTAGTGGATAATTATTAATTATATTTAGGGAGCCGGGTAAGAAATTTAGTCAATCGCAACGGAAAAAGAATTGGTTTTCAAAAATGCACAAATATCGCAAGACCAAATCTCCATATTTTATAGTAGTGCGTTTATGAAAGTCAGTTCTTCAATTTCCCGATGCGTTTTTACTAAATTCCTTCAGATAACAATCCAGGCGAGGATTGTGGATTTGTGAGTCATATTGTTAATCCATTTAAATGCTTACCTTTTATTAAAAAATATCTTTGTACCAAGTGGATCATTTTTGAAAATTTAGAAACTTTTGTCTTGTTGAGAGTTTTGTACTAATGTTATTTTGATAATTACCGTGAACATCTATTTCCTAAAATGTACTCGACTTCTCTACTTATAAGAGATTTTGAAGTTGACTTAGATCAACAAAAACGAATTAATTCAGAAATTAATAACCCAAATGCATATTTTATAATGAATATTTTAGATATTTGACACTGGATTATGGGCCGACTATCCTGTAAGATTAAGTTTAATCTGTGAAAATACGAATACCATAAACTCTCTAATAGAATCTTTTATTTTGGAGAGGTTGAAAATTAAAAGCTCCAAGGCATCTATTACAGGTTTTGCGGTATAAAATATTTTAGTTAGAAAATAACTAGAACAATGGAAGGCAAGAGAAAACATGTATGATCAGATTTGGGAGATTTGACCCGATATTAGATTCGTTTAAATTCTTAAAGAAATATCATTTTTGACTATTAAAGGCACATGAAAATAGTTCAGAAACTATCACGCACACTAAAAATTTCCTAAAATCATATTCAATATTTAGTGCGACAATAGTGCAACCCCTTATGTCTGCGAAACGGACGAACGGCTTACCGCGACATGTTGATTATCCTTTTTTTATCCGATATTTCTTTGTCAAATGAAAACCGTGAATAAAAAATTTCATTGTTATCAAAAAGTGAAATGAAAATAGATCGAAAACTATGGTTCACTAATAAAGTTGCTTAACACTCTTCAGAGGAGCCAGATCAATTTGATTTTTATTTTCGGGACGAGTATCGACAGGTGAAGCTGGACTGCATGCTTTGCTTTCTTGAAATTCAACTGCAGCTGAATGACGAACGGGAATCACAGTATTTCGCAAAGAGAACTAAACTTGAAGTGCCTTGTTCATGCACGTGTAACACATTTCTATAATCACTTAAGAGTAAATGTCAGTAAGGACCAAAGTCGGTGTTTCCAGGGGTCTGTCGATTTGGCTGATTCCCACATACTTTGTGTCAGTTTTTCATGCTGATTCTCGTGGTGCTATTCGTTTTTCGTAAAAATCATCGTATGCAGGATTACGGTAGCTTGAAGTTTTGTCAGACCCGACCTCGGAAAAAATCATAACTTTCATACTTCTGTGCCAAATTGAACGATTCTTTCTTTATTCAATAGCATTTAATCTCGAAATTATCAAGTATCAAAGAACAAATTTTTTTAAAGAAAATCGACAAAATGAAGTCGAAACACACTGAGGAAGGAGGGCGCGTTCATACTTTAGTTGCAATGCAAATTGCAATTTGCAACTCGCTTGAAATAGCATGAGAAATCAGGAGAGCACAAAAATAGTGCAATCGCGCTCTCTTCACTTCCCATGCTATTTCAAGCGAGTTGCAAATTGCAACTAAAGTATGAACGCGCCCTAAGATCGAATAATTTTATCTTCAAAATTGCCATTCCTATTTCTCAACCCACTTATTTTTCGTTAGTTTTATGCGATAAGTATTTTCCAACTCAAGTGCACCTTATGAAATTTTCGAAACTGCCTTATTTCAGCCCACCCGAATGAGAACTTCGCCGAAGGCCCCGTTCGTGTACGATATTCCCCCTGGCTCTGCGGCCTGCTTGTTGCCTTTCAATCGATTCGCCAGTCGAGAAGCAGTAAACTCGCATCGAATGCAGAGGGCAAATCAGTTTTCCTCAGAAATCGACAGATTTCCGAAGGATTTGACCTCATCTGGTATGTCTGCTTAAAGTAGTGCGAAAAATTTTGAAGCTTATTTTTAAAAATAATTGGGTTCTGAAATTTTGAACTGAGACACATTTCTGTCGATAAATCGACCTTTTCAGAGTTGTAGTTTGTAGGCCGAAGCTGGTAAGATGAGCAATCTAGCTTTTTCTATTCTCCAAAGGGTGAGATAAACTGTTTCTCGCTCCTCCTCAGTATCTCGTCTGTCAATCCTTCTTTCTCATGACTAGGGGTTACAACCAAATCACTGTTCGGGACCCTGGGCCTATCGATTTCTCTTACATTTTACTTTTCCTTTTGTGCATTAATTGTAAAGGTCGAATTATCCAAGTTTGAGGTTCCAAAAAACCCCTGCATAATCAATTGCCCTAATCCCCCCTAAATCTACTAACTGCACTCGTTGACTGGATCGATCACTTATGACCAACCGTTATTCTACAACTTCCATCTCTGAAAATCTCTTTCTCAATAATGTTGGATTTTCATTCAGCTCATGCCTACCACCAGGAATTCGTCGTTGTGTCGATGTCGCCCTACACGTTCTGTCAGCAAGACGAGCAGCGATTCCTCGCTTCGCCCTGCGAAGTCGCCGCTGTTCGATTCAGTCTCACTTCAGGTTGGCTTTTCTCTTGAATCTGTAGCTATTTTAAAAAAAAAAAACATTTCATAAAGAAATTACTGCATTTTCTTATTTTTAAAAATAAACTTGATTTTCTTGTCGAAGTTTCTTACTTGAGGAGTGATCAACAGGAAAGTGTGGCACGTGCGATTCGACGAGGAAAAGATGCTGGGAGAGAGATGCAGAAATGTGGACGGAGCGAGAGAGTGCATGGCTAAATTTGGTAGGTACTCTGATATTGTCTGTTCCGAGCTTGAAAGGGCATCGTGTGTGAATGAAGAACACTTCACTATCATTTTGCCAATAACTGATTTCGTGACGAAAAGTTTGGAGAATGCTCAATATTTGATTATTTTGCTCCACGTGTACTTACCAGAGATCCTAAAAAATAGATTTTTTAAAACAAAAACTGCAATAAGCCATTAAGCTTTTCTTCAGACTGGTATATGAATATTAGCGCTATGAAGAATGCTAAAAATCATGAATAATTTCAAATTTGAATGCTTCACTATAGTGACTCTTTTAAGAAACTTATTCTCACTCACCTTTTCTATATTTTTAAATGTCATAATTTGTGTAAATTACCGTACCTTGCTTCCAGCCCACCAGTTCGGCCATCCAATTCGACGCGAGGAATTCAACGTCTCGCTGCTGGATGCAGACCAAGTCTGGAAGGAGTTGCTCGGTTTCGTTGCTGGCAGAAGGACAACGAGGGTGCTCTACGATGTCGAGCAGCACAACTTCGTTGTAAGTATTTTGACTGAAAATTGAAAACATGCTGAAAAACAAGGAAATGATAATGAAACTGCTCTTTCAATACGCCTGTAACTTCATCACAATTTTGCATCACCATGACGCAACATCCATTTTACTTCTATTTTTGAGTCGATCCTCTGAAAAATCATCATTTCCGAACTTGATTTTATTGCTTTTTGCAAATTCTCTTCTCACTTTTTGAAATGATATTCAATCATGATGATGCAAGTTCCTTTCTAGGGTGCAGAAACATATTTTCTCAATATTATCCGAAGTTCACTTTTTTGTTTCTGAAGATTTCCCGTAAAACCTGAATTCCTGACTTGTCTGTTTCAGCTGCCCTGTCTCGCTTTCCTGTCGTCCTTGAGCGATGGCGACCTGTCCCTGCTCTCCTCGCAGCTTTTGCCCATCCAAGATGCAGTCGCCGCCTTCAACGCCATTTTCGGTCTCCTGGAAATGCATCCCTTCGCAATCGACAGATTCTTCCTGGTCAGTTTCATTTTTAAATTAGAATGTGATTTTTGAAAAATAGAATTGATTTTCCAAAACTATTCGAAGTTGGATTTTCTTCGACTTTAATCAATCAAAGAATAGCACTTTGCAAAACAAAGGTACTTTTAGAAGAAATTGAAGCTGCTGAACGACAATAACTGCATCTGTCCTCTCCACGGCCCTCAAGGCCTGGCCCAACTCTCTCGACTCTGTTGCTGCTTCGTCCACACTCTCAGGCTCATGTAGGGATTGAATCTTATCATTTATTCTCTGGGTATCGAAATTCGAAGTTCTCCTTCATCATTTTTTCAAGAATGGACATTCTGTTCTCAGCGTTCAAACTGCAGATCCACACGGATCGTGCGAATCGGCATCAACTACGCCGAGTCCCATTCGACAATATTCCAGGCGATAATTATCTGATTGCAGCTACCTGTTCGATGAATTCGCGAACGAGGCTCGATTCATCAATTTCGAAGCGGCTAATCTCGATGCCATTCGCTTCCCCTTTGTCCCTGTCAGCTTCAACGTCACGTATTCTATCAGGTAATTTCTTATTTGGTTATTTAGGAAACGAATTTTGAAAACGAATACTGTCCTGTTTTCTCGAAAAATGATTATTTAAGCGCTCCATTCCCCCCACCAACGACGACTGATCTTTCGAGGTCCCAACCTCTTCCCGAGCCTACAAATGATCGAGGTTTGGTTGTTTTAAAGATTATCCGCGCTGTACCTAACAATATATTAGATCGCTTATATTTCGTGGTAAATTTTTAAAAATTCAGTCCCTTTCCATGTTATTTGATCGGGCTTAAACCTATTTGTATTTTTTCTTATCTTAAATGGGAAAATCTGTTTTCAAACTTAAACAAAATTTGTTCACTACAAGGGACTGAGCTGAACATATCGATCATTAAATGGAATGGCTCAATACTTTTGTCAGCTATTAATATTGAAAAAAGCGGAATAGTATCGATGCTTAGTGTTCCATATTGCATATCTGATTTGCAAAGAAATGTTAAAATTTTCATTCATTACTTGCTCAGGTAGCCCACTCGACTTCTGGGATTACCTGTTCTTCGTCCCTCGCTCTTCCACATTCCACCAGTCCGATCGACCTCGTCCTCAGGTCAACTTCTCGAAAGACTCCACTTTGGATTCCAGCCGGAACTGGGATTGCAAACGAAGGTATTCATTTATTCCAGTTTCAGACAGAAAACGAAAACACAAAGCTATTCTAATCATTAGGTAAAGCGATGAGAAAAGTCGGAATAATATAAGATTTTTAAAATGTTTCAAATTTGGACTTTTTACTTAGAAATACTCTGGTTTTTTTATTTGTTTGAAGATGATATCGAGCGGTAGATTCCGAAAATTTCATGTTTTAGGCAAAGATTGAGGGATATTTTCAGAAGAAAGGGTCGCAAGAACAGGAACAGCAGCGGCGACGACGAATTCGGCGGCATCTCTTCCGCAATTGAACTAGCAAAGGCTGAACTGAGCACGAAAGTCGACAATCAGAAGAAAAGAGAACTCAAGTAAGAAATTAACGTCATTTGAAAGTCGTTACAAATAAATCTGTAAGAACCATTTTTGCCAACAACTATTTCGAAAAGTTTCGATTATTAGACAATACGTTCTGAAGCATCAGTTTTGTAATTGCAAAATCATGAATGATCTCACCAGAGCAATAATCTCTCTCGATGATTTGAGATCTGTAGACTTAAAAAATACTTTTGATTCCAGTATTTGTAAATTTGAAAAACGAACAATGGTGATTTTCACTCGATAAATTTCAGAAAGATTCGAATTCGACCAAACGAGTTGTGTTCTTCTGTGAGAGACTCCAGGAGTGCACTCGGATTTGGCAGACGGGAAGTCGAGCAGAGGCAGCCGCAGCCAGGCACTTCGAGCAGAGACGCAGACAAGTTGCATGATCGACTTGGAATCCAGAATGGAGATGGATTCGCAACGAACGAGAAGTATTCGAGGCTGGACTCGATGAAATCGGTAATCTCTGCAGATTCGATCGATAAACTAGATAAGGATTTATCGTGAGTCACACTTCATGCTGATTCCTTTCTAAATGTTAAACATTTTCAAATTGAAGACTTACCACCTATTTTATGTCTCCTGCGCCTTCATGTGCAATTTGTCATAATTTCTACATTTTATCTCGATAGTAGCATTTTACTATTTGTTTCGAGAATCTATTTTTCGAACATTTCGATTTTCTTTTTCTACTCCAGTGGTAGATGATATTTTCTAAATAAGCAAATTAGCATTAACAAATGGCACGCAATCAGGTTCATTGACAAACGATTCTTCTAAACACAGGACAAAGGCACCGCATGGAAAAGGGCGAAAGTGGGTGGGGATCGACGCTACCGTACTGCTATGTTAGCAGTTTCCCCTTATTTTCCTTCCTTTTTCGATTATTTTTGCTATTTCTTTTTTCCAAAAATTGTTTCCTATCGTTCCAGATCTCCGACACCCTCGGTCCACCCATAATCTGCCCAAGAAGCGGAAAGGGAGTTCCTAAAAAACTTTAGCTGAAATCTACGGAGAAAATTAATTTTTCCTACAAATCGAGTATTGCAATCCTCTCGCATGGTTTCTGCAAAAGTGGGTGGAGCCAATTTCCTTTGCTAAATGAACCTGACTGCGTGGAGGGGCATGTGTAGGGACCGCCAGCTGATTTTAGGGTTGCACTCATATGGGACATATTATACACCATTATGGAGCCCTGATCACCCAAAATTCATATTTTAAAAAACCCGAAATTCATCGGGCAAAATACCTTTTTTCCCTCATAAAAGTGGACATAGAAAAGGGGCGTGACTTAACTGCAAAGGGAGAGAAATGAGCGATTTTTTGGAAGTACACGCTGTTCTTCTCTTTCCAAACCCCCACTTGGCAATTGGAGAAAGGAATTTCGCGTGCTGGGTTTACATCCCTGCTTGTCGACACATTCGTCATTTATTTTCGTTTTCTTGGTTCTTCGCTTTAATTGCCCAATTGTCCATTTGTTCGTGGTTAATTGACTAATTATCGATAAGTTCCGAAGCCCCACCCACTCGCTGTCGCAATGCCGCTGCAGGCTCGCTCCAGTCGAGTGAAACTAGACAAGGTTTTTCCCGAAATTTCGAAAATAACGAGTAAATGTCCTAATTTTATTTACTTTAAGATATTGTTTGAACTATTTTTCAAAATACTTCATTCTGAATATCTAATTTACTAGGATCTTCACACTAAATTCACCGAAAGTCTGTTTTGATTTTTTACTTTCAAAAATCAAATTTTGTAAAGTCTAAAACCCAAATTCAATATTGTCGGCTGAGGAAGCAGATATCGCATACTCTTTGCAACTCACTTTTATTTTCCCTAGTTATTTCTCTTCGCCTCTCCGGAAAAGTAGAAATAGAGGCGGGACATGGGAGAGAGAAGTTGCAAAGATTATGCAGTATTCAATTGCTCAGTCCACTAGTTTTAATGAATTTCTTTCGGAAAGTAAATAATCAATAATTTGATGAAATTTACTTGTTATTTTCGAAATTTCGGGAAAAAACCTTTCTAATTCCACTCGACTGGAGCGAGCCTGCAGCGGCATTGCGACAGCGAGTGGGTGGGGCCTCGGAACTTATCGATAATTAGTCAATTAACCACGAACAAATGGGCAACTGGGCAATTAAAGCGAAGAACCAAGAAAACGAAAATAAATGACGAATTTGTGTCGATAAGCAGGGATATAAACCCAGCACGCGAAACTCCTTCTTTCTTCTATTGCAAAGTGAGGGTTTTTGGAAAGGAGGGAGTAGTGTGAAGCAAATGAAGTAGAATGATTGAAAAGTGATCGGAGAAGATTTTCGAAAAGGTTTTCAAGCAAATTTGACAGGCATTCGGACAAAACAATGAGGCAAGACATTTCGAAGCAGACAAACAAATAAACACTGGGTTCGTCTTTTCAAGATAAGACGAACTTCGACTCAAATATTGTGAACTGAGGAAGTGGATGTTGCATACTCTTTGCAACTCGCTTTTGCACGAGCCACGCCCCTTCTTCTCCTCACTCTTTTCTCTGCTATCTCTTCCGTCTCTTCAGGGCGCATGCTATTTCGAGGGGCTGAGCCTAGTAGGGGAGAGATGCAAAAGTGTGCGATATCTGCTTCCTCACAGTCCACTATACCATCATTCATGTACTGCTCGATCCGTTTATTGAAATCTTCCTTCTCACAGAACAAAACAGCCTTCTGTCTATTCCTTATCGATCAACTCAAGCAACCTATTTTCAACCCTCCTTTTCCCTGCTTCCTTGCGTTTATTCGTGTGAAGCATCAAACTTGAGTTTGTGCTACCTTTTTGTTTGATTACAAAGTTTCGTCAGAATCGATTTTGATGCTTTTTTCAGAAAAGCAAAATTTATATTTTGAAAGAGTTATATCGATTCCATTGTTGCTGAATCAGAAATTTGAGTTTTCATAATGGCTAGTATTTGACGACTTCAAAACCAATTTGACAAGTTTCGCCAGCACGGGTTCTGATAAACTTGGTGTTTTAATGGATATTTGCTAGAATAAAATATTTCTGTAAAAGATGGTTCTTGGAACTCGAAAAACTCGATTTATACTTTTCCTGTTTGCATAGCATTTGACGCGCATTTGCGGACTTCTTCCGCACCCAATCAATAAATCGATATCATCACGTGAAAGAGCGGTATCGAATTGTATAGTAGGTACTGATCAACTGCTAAAAACAAATAAAACAATAAATATTTCCGATAATCGAAAGGGCTATCAGTTATGGCGATATTGAATCAATGCAAAGGGGCGGGGCTTGGCGGTTCCTAGGCATGTGCCAGTTTTTTTCATCTCTTCCAGTTTTTTCTTTCTTTTGTTTTTGATTTTACAAGTTGTGCTAGCATTTTTTTTTTCTGAAACGCATATTTAGGAAAGTTATTTGGTTTTATAATTTTGTTAATTGATGTTTTTTTTTGTTTTATATAAATAGCTTAGAAAATTTTTACCGTGTTATTTTCGCTTTGTTAACGGGTTGATCATTCCTAAACAGACTTTTCCTTATTTAAATTGTAAATTTTTACTCTTTTCTAATTTTTCGAAGAATAGAAAATTTATAAAACCGGGGAATAAATTCACATCATTTTAATGATTTTACCATATTCTTTCAAGGAAATGCAATTATGAAGACTAACTCGTTCAATTTCTTCCACTCGAAATTCAAACTTTAAGAGAAGTCCTGAACAATGAGATCTGCAGGTTTTGATCTAAAATTCTGTTTTGATTCAAAATTTGCGATTCTCTAGACGATGATTTCAGTCTCTCAAAAAGTAAAACTCCGGTCTCGATCTTAAAAATCACTTCCAATAGCGGTTCCGGAATTTAAAAATTCGACATATCCACAGAAAGTGGGGAGAAGAACTTGTCGATGATGTGCACGAGAGTAAGTGTTGCTGAACAAGCAACAGTTTCTTGCCATCCTCTATACTCGTTGGAGATAAAGAGTCGATCAGAAGGAAGCGAGAGAGGATCCCGTGAGATTAGTTCAAACAGAGGCAGAGAAGCAGAATGCTTGAGGCTATGTGATTGGGGTGAAAAAAGACGAGGGGAAATAAAGCCATTATGACAGCCGGTTGCTCACAGTACGGCACTGCTCGTATTGATCCTTTGATATCCTTGATAGCAGGATATCAGTCTATCATTTCTTAAATTTGATTAATATCCTGATCACAACAAGCTATCAACACTCTTCAGTTATCTGATTCTTCTCGCATTTTCCAAAGGAGCCAAATTGTAAATATGGTCTGAATGGTTCATTGAATAGTTTGACTCACTAACCAACTCATAGATGTTCATGTAAACAAAGGAGCATATGCGTAGGGGGCTATACATTTGAGCTAACGAAAATCAAATCTCTTACAAATTCTCTCAGAAACCTTTCGTCAATTTATCGATTGACAGGATCTAATTTATCTTCGATAATTATTCCCTGTGATGATGAGATTCTACGATCTTTTTGTGAAGTGAAAGCGAAATTCTGATAGGGGAAAAATTATCTGCATCGTTTTCTCGGTGCTTGTCCTCATTAATTTTTGTCATTTTATCGCTTTTGTTCGACATATTTTCCCTTTAGCTAGCTGATTTCATCCTTTGCTTTTCCTTCATTTCATCTGACAGTTTTTGTCGCCATCAGCCATTTTTTCCTATCAATTCACACTTTTTCTTATCAAAATATTCAGTCAGAAAAACGAGATTCTCTAATGCGAATAGACGTTTTTGTCTCGCTAGATGATAGATTTTATTAGTGGTATATTCTCTGATATCTCAGTCTTATAGAATCTTTCTCAAATTATCTTACCAAACAAGCTTCTGAAACACTAGATAGTGCACTTTCTGCAGGATGTGCTGAAAATTTTGATTAGTTGCTCGTCTAATAGATTTAAACAATTTATTTTCTCGAATCACCTGTTTGATAAACTAATCCTCTGATTTGATTCGCTTTCTCCCTTGAATTGCCTGTTGATTTTTCTCGTCTATGTCCATTAACGACCAGTGAGTGACCTCCTAATTGCAATTTGCAAGGAAAAGCCTCTTTTGACCGAGAAAAGCGAAAAATCGAGTTCCGTATAAAATATCTCGAAAATGATTTGCGCGCTAACTGCACAACAAACGATGCGCAAGAAGAGAAAGGGAAGTGGAGGGGAGGGTCAGTAATCCGTTTATGTCAATCGGCTGGTATCTCAGCCATCTTTGCATTTTGCATCTTGCATCTTTTCCTCCTTTTCTTACCTTTGCTACTTTCTGCCGCTCTTCCCAATATCTTCCTCTCCTCTCTGTGATGTCCCACAGCGGCGTCAAGGCCATCTGACTGGCAGCAGTGCAGTGATATCCAATTCTCAGTAGGAATATTCAAATACTCATTGAAGTGTTCAGTTTCTATTCTTAGTCATGCCCATTTATGGAATTCATTTGTACTGTGACCCAGACGACCACCCAGTCGGTCGTTTGTTTCCCTGCATTAAATCACCGGCTTCATCATTTGATTCCTTCATCCCTGTCAGCTTTCTCATTTCGTCTTTGCCTACAGTGGATCACTATGCGATAATCGTTTCGTACCAGTTTCTCTGGTTCCTCTATTTTTTGCCAGTTCATATCCCCTGCCCTATGTCTATGTCTTCAGCTTCGTGTACTGTCCCATCTTCAGGTCATAACTCCCCCTCCATATATCCGTCTGCATTCCGTTATCATCTTCAATCCCAATCCCAATTCCAATCCGAATCGAATCGCATTGTTTACAGTTAGGGCATTTCTGCATTGCCTGTGGGACTTTCAACCTGCGCATTGACCTTGCGCGCCCCTCCCTTATCTGTTTAATGAATGAATGTTTGACATTTATGATGAGTCCTTCAGCCTACGAAATCCACTCCTTCTTGTTTTGCAATTATCTACCTCCTCTGCTTTACTATCTTCGCTATCAGCTGCCACCTGCTACTTTCACTTCCCTTTCACCGCTGATTTGTGTGACCAGCAGTCCCAAATATTTTCATGCTTCTTACTTGTCTCTTCTGCTGCATTCCTAATTTGGTTATGTTCCAATCGATTACATCATTCCCCGTTCTTCGCTTCTTCAAACTCGCAATCTTTCAATTCTTCAATTTTTATTGGATTATCCCAATCCTCCTGTAATCACTCTGCTTTATCTCAATCTGTATTTTGCATTTATTCTTCTTCCAGCATGCAAAATCCAATTTGTCTTTCATACAGATTCAGACTTGCTACGTTCCATTTTTTCGCTTCGAGATTTTCGTTCCTACTCTCAAGACACCCCCTATTTGAGATGCTATCTTCTCAATTTGCATCTGTTTCCGATTTGGTTTGTCTGCTGGAAATCTCATTCAGTAATTATTCTTTGATTGAAATTAAAACTACACAATTGCGCTATAGCATCGTAGTTGACAGTTTTAGATGATAATTATGAATGCAAATATCTTCCTGCCTCAAGACGAAGTATCTTTGCCAGTGAACTTTTCTCTCTTTAGAAGTTTAAGAGTAAAAATGTTTGAAGTTCATTTCCTTAATTTAATTCTGCTTAATTGGGGCTATTTGTAAGAAATTTTGGAGTTTTGAGAACTGCATAACTTTCTTTAAAAGAATTGAAGGATGGCGTAGAATGGAGAACCTTCAGTAGGATTCAAAATTTTCGATTTTCGGGAATTTAATCTTCTGGAAGCTACTCCATTGGAATCAAATGATACTGTATCTTCATTTCGCGTTGCCATTTTTTATACTTTCTTCGGGATTTCTCCCTTTGACTAACATTCGTGTTTTGTACAATCCGACATAGACAGTCTTATAAGTATGTTCCACAATCAGCCCATATCATTTACCTAACCTCTATCTTTTCCCCTTCATCTCCAAATCCGTTCTCTGTTCCCTTTCCTTTTCTTTCCCTTCCCATCACTTCTCTTTCTGACGCCATTCTGTTGCGCAATTTCGTCCTTTGTCCGCAAATTTATCTGAGATTCAAGTGAACAAGTTTACCGCCAGCGACGATTCTCGAAATTTTCAACGTCGAACGCTTGAAATGAATGAGGAATTATTCGAGTCAGATCAAGAATCAAATTCACAACTTCACTCTTTAATCCTTATGACTGATTATCTACTAAATTTCATCGAATTTCTTATCGCAAGCTTTCAAAGCGCTCCCCTCCTCAACTCTGAACAGATGCTCTTTCAGGTTCGGTTCGCCAAAAGTGACAAGTAAAATGGAGGAGCGGCTTCCGCTCTTTCTGTTCCTTCTTGGACTAATGAATGGCGTCTCTGCAGCTGATACCTGCTTGAGGTTAATGATCTCATTCGATGGTCTATAACTTTCCAATGCAATTTACAGCCAGCCTCAATTATTTGGTGTAATTTTCGGTTCTGTTGCCGCGACCGTTGTCATTTCTGCGGGCATCGGAATTCTACTTTGGATTTTATTGAGGAAAGATGGTACGTAAAAACCGCTTACAGATAGTATTGAATTTTAGTTCGGCAATTTTTGACAGATGTCGTTTCGATTATTCAAACTTTGACTCGTCTTTAGGAATACCATTCCGTCGCATTCCTTATCGAATGCGTCGTCGCCTTATCAAAATCTCTTTACAAAAAATGCATTCGTCTGAAATGACATTAAGCTATTTGAAATGCAATCATGCGTGATTGATTAATCACCAGAACGACGAGTCTTCATCATAGCTTGAATATTTGAGTCTGATTATTGTGCACATTAGACAATAGGCAAATATTCTGTCAACGATGATTTTAGATCATGTAAAAACATCGGACAAATCCGCCTATACGAACGAAGCTTACGATGTCGAAGACAAGGCTGCCGATGCGAAGAAAATATCGCAGAGAGACAAAGTAGTGAATAGTAAAAGTTGAAATACGACTATTTTGAAACTGCAGATGACCATGATCGAGTCTTTCAAGCTGAGAAAGAAGCATGCAGATGCAGGCACACAGAAAGCTTTCTCGACAGAGCACCTCAATGAGGTCAGATTGATTATTAGAACTTGGTGCATTGCGAGCAATGGATTTTTGATAATTTTAGGTAGATGCTAAAATTGGCGTTCAGCTGAATCCAGATGACATCGGAGGTCTTGGATTCAATATAAAAGTATTGAAAAGTCAACACATTTCCCCCAAAACAGGAAACTTTAGGGAAATGTCGCTGAGGGAATATTCGTGAAAAATGTCATGCCGAAAAGTCCGGCTGAAGAAAGTGGAAATATCATCACTGGTAAATTCAAAGATGTATGAATATGAAATTGGAAGACTCAACGTTCAGGAGATCGCATCAAATCTTTGACGATCAATTTCGAAAGTATGGTCTACGAAGATGCTGTGACACTACTGAGCTATGCATCGCCATATAAGGTAGATTTATGACACTCTAGACATTGCTGGGAACTCAAATGAATTGTAGGTGAAGCTCGAACTCGAAAGAAGACTTGATGAGCCAACTTCAGATGGAAAGCTCGAAGAAGGTTCTCATCATAAGAGACAAATTTGATTGGTCGACTCATTTCAGAGAAATATGCTCGTCTTCATCCTCTGCTCCGATCGAACACTCTGTCACATATCCATTACAATCCAATTGCTGGAGGAGAGCCTATTCGATGCCAATCAGTCGAAACCACACAGAAACATAGCCTGCCGAAAATCAAAGGCATGAAGCTAAAATTGAACGTCTTATCAAGCTTCTTCAATTTTAGATCAAAATGATTCTAAGGCAGCAGCAGATTCGACAACTGCAGAGAATGGTATGGCAAGAGTTTTTTCTTGATCACTAATGCGGCATGTGACAGCGATTTTTAATCGTGTTAGTGTTGCAACTTTAAACATTTTCTGGCGCAGTTTCAGCGTTAATGTCTTGATTCTTTACAATTGTCACTAGTAGTGCGCGAAATTTTGATTCAAACTCCGAGTCATTATAAATTTTAAACTTGATTCCTTTTTCGACTACGCATTGCAAAATTTCAACTCCTTTTCCGATTCTGAACCTGAAAAATCCAATATTTTAATTTCTGGTACTTCTGGCAATGATATTATTCAATTTTGTTCAAGCCGCACTTCTGACTCTTATGGGAAACGATCGTCGCGCATAAAATGTGTATCTTACAAAAACTAATTACAACTTCATTCAAGCACACGAAACTCACTTGTTTCCGAAAGAAAAAAAGATTGGATTTCATTCTGGCAATGTTCAGCCGTCATTTTTGTGCACAACGACATAACCCATTCTTATTCATATGCGTCATCTTTTATTCACCATTCAGATTCAGATGTCTCCAAGTTGGAGAGCAGTGACTATGCCTCCGACAATACATCAGCCGCCTCTTCGTTCAGAGACAGCGAGAAAACAGGCACAGGATCTCCCATGCCTTTGTCTGCAAATCACAGTCAGCACACTGTCAGTGATCGCATAGAGGTAAACGGGAGGATATCTCCATCACCGCTATACTATTATTGATCCTATCTAAATGCAGGTGTCCGATCTGATTGTCGATGAAAATATTGTGTCTCCATCTCCTACGAACAAGCCTTTGTTATGTAAAGAGCTGCCACCGAAGCCGCAGAAGATAGTTTCGCGGGTATCACATTTCATCAAATTGTGACGAATGCCATCTAAATTATCTAAATTTAGTCTCCTTCACCCAAGATGTGTCGAAAATCGTCTTCTCCAACAGTTACAAATCGATCTCCATCTCCATTGAAACGAACTCCAACTCCTCCGATCACTGAAGAGCCTGAATTTGAACAAACCCAACTAGCCGATGACATCTATGGCGAGGTTCCTGCTCCACCTCCTGTCAGCTCGATTCCTCTCAGAAAGGAGAGCCCGCCGCAGATCAAGAGCAGAATTGTAATATATTTCTTAATCATTCTCGCTAAATTTCGAATATTTAGCCGTCGCCACCTAAGGCTCCCCCAGAAATTACTGAAGCAAAAATCTCGCGAATTCCGAGAAAAGACAGCTCAAAGACGCCGATTGTTGAGAGAAAGCTGCCAAAATTACCTCGACCAATTACTCAACGAAGTCAAAGTGCTGATGATAAGGTTCTTAGTTATTCATTGATTGATGAAAGATAGCAATTTTCATTATTAGAATGACGACGTTTGGTCGCGTCTGTACTTAGAGAAGAAGGGCCAGTTGAAAAAGACTCGCGATGTTGGCATGTCGCCTCCAGAACAGGTCAACTCTCCCAGCCCTGCGCCTTCGCCTTCACCTCGAATGGGACGGGCAACGTCCAGTCAAAATCCAAATGAAGACAGGTTGAAATAGTGCGCTATAATTCGGGCTATTAGAACTCGACTATATAAATTGAACTCAACTTGCAAACGAATTCAAGTCAGAGCGAGTTCGACTTTTGAAGATTATCACGCTCGACTTTCAAACTTTTCTAACTTCAACATTTCTGATTTCAACATTTTTATTTCGGGTTTTTAGATATGGCACTTTGAATAGAGAAAGACGTGAACGACTAGCAGCGAATGACGCACAACTGCAGAAGCAGAGGGAAGAACTGAGAAAATTGGGCATTCTTGACTGATTGGGAGCGGTGTCTGCTAAATTATTACGATATGAATTCCTACATGCTCTTTCACATTTCAGAGGGTCGATCTCTAGTACTGCCTTTCATTCATAACTCATACACATAATCATTACCTGCTACGCATTTCAGCATTGGAAGATTTCTATCTGATGTTCATGTCTTACTTCTTTACTTTCTTTCTTCTTGACTTGTGAATAGTGACGAAGCGAAATAGAAATTTGAAGTTTATTAAAAATCTGGATGGTTTGAGGACTTTCTTTCAAATTCAAAATTCCGCCTCGGCACTGCTGGTAAAACTGTCTTACCGCTTTGGTCTTTGTGTCGCTTGTCAGTATTCCAGATTTCTTGCCATTTTCACTTATTTGTGGAGAATTTTTACTAATAATTTATATACACTTTTAAATAAAGCATTCAAATTATGAAACTTATGCAGTATTTTGTATATGATGGAATTGTGAGATCATTCGGATTAATTATCAGGAAACATCAATTTCTTGACTATTGTCATCAGACTTCCTACATTCGGACCTATCCAGAACACCTTGGCTGTGTATGCAGGATCAATATACGCAGCTCCTCCGCATACAGTCAGTCGAGTGTCGATGTCACAACGACGCAACATCGACTTGTACAACGAGTACGTCTGAAGAAAGTTAGACATTTCAAGTGCGGAGAAAATTTGACATACTTCGCTACTGTTATCCTGATGAAGGTCGGCTGATAGAAGGATGTTCTTCACTTCACGAAGCTAAAATTACATAATGGCGCTTAGCTTATCTTGATTCAAGTTTACCAATGCCTGAGTGTGTCCTGGAGGCGCTAAATTGAATACTCCAGTGACTATTGAGCAAGGAATCCAGAAGAAGTAAATCGAAACGTCTCTCATCGGAATTTCATTCTCGAACCTGAATATTCTCCATGTAGTTTTGATAAGATAAAGTTGAACAATGATAAAACGTAATTTGATTTTTGAGGAAGTTCGAATCACAATTGTAGTTCGAACTTTAGCCGCTCTCAAAAATTCAGAACTAAAAATCGAATTCTGTTTCAGTACATATGTTCGACTCACGCTGATGCAACAAATACGGCATTTGCGCTGCATAGTACACAAGCTAATGGACCGAATCGCAGAGGTTTAACTGAAAGGAGAATGCTGATTTGAGGAAAGTCATTATTGGTCTTACTCAGTTGCCGGTTTGATTTGAGAATGAAGTCAACCAGGGATTGATGCCGGTTGTTGAATTGTGCTAATAGCGAGGTATCATTTTGCTAAAAGGCGAAAATTATTCCATGATGATATAATAAAAATGTTTTACCAAGCGATTAGTGATTACAGCATCTTTCAGATCGGCGTTAAAATCTTGAAGTTCATTGTTTATGCTTCGATTGATCAGGTAATATATCGTAGTGATAAGAGGAGTCGATATCGCGGCGAGAGGATAGACAATTGGGTTCAATACAAATTTGTAGAGAGTTTCGATAAATTTACTAAAACAATCACTAGACGGTAAAAAGTATCTATGTCTTGCCTATTTCCTTTTCGAATTTCTATGCAATAATCGAGGAATTCTAAGATGAATGTTGCCATCCAAACACAAGCAAAGACGATCGACAAAATCAACGCAACGATGTGGCACTTCCGATTGCTATTCGCATTCATATTTACTGGATGAATCTGGAATCATGTTTGAACATTAGTCTAAAAGTAATTGTCTTACTCGATGTTGTTGGACTTTTGTGAGATCATCGCAAAATTCATTGAAAAATCGCTGTCTTGTCCAAAAACACAGCACGATCGATGTAGAAGTTGCATACAGAACTGCGAACAGCATTATGTTCAGTTTGCCCCAAGCCGCAGATAAGGGCTAAAAAGTGATTTTTCACGTTTCCGTGACTTGCTGAATCAACCTGTTTGGATGCGTCTGTAACTGAAACCGCCAATCGAATGAATGTAATCGCACAAACGGCGATTCCGAGGAGTAATCGAAAGATCTTGATGATGCGATTATTATTGCTATCGTTGGATGTCGAAGATAGATTGTAAGGGGAATACCTCAATTCGAATGGTTGTTATTTATTTTGAAAAGAATATGAACCTTAAGATCGCATAGAATGGGCCAAACAATTCTCTAGGCGTTAATGATGCCATCTTCATGAAAACGGAATGATTCAGTCCTTTAGAGCGCTGCTATCTTTGAAATAGTGACAGTCAGTATATCTTCTCACGGTCGGGTTTTATACGGTTTCCGCGAACACGCTCAAATAGGCGGAGCTTGGCAAATATAAAGTTGATTTTTACTTATATTGATAAAAATGATAGCGACAGGATGGTTGGCCTTTGATTAGTCTTATCATTGATGAGACTTTCTGCCGAATAATTCTCATGATAATTATTCAGGTTATCAGTTATTATTGAGTGCTCATTTATAATGCCATCAATCTTGTAGTTTTGTACGTACAGATAAAACTACAAAACTATTATGTAACGACATCGCTTACTCTTTTCGATAAATAATGGTGAGTAAGTAGAGAATGCAGTGAATTGTCTGTTTGAGTTTCATACTGCTCTATTTCGCTATTTTCATCTTTTCCTCTTTTTCTCTCTAAATCAACTTTGCAGCCAAACCACAGAGAACAACTCATTTCATAATAGGTTTAGACTTTTGAAGAGGAATTTCCTGCTCTGATGATTCAATGCTCAAATCAGATATGTGCACCAATGTAAGCGAACAAAATATGACAAAGTGATCCTTGGATGAAAACAGCTGTTGGTTTTTTTAATTCATCATTTTAAAAAATTAAAAAAAAATTCCTAGCCTTATTATTCCCCACTAGGTGGGGGTCGGCTACCCTCAGTCCGTAATGGGACAGTCGGCCTATCCTAGCCACACAGGACTAGTGGCCCGGCCCGAGGACAGACTGTTGTTGTGTGCAACAGCCGAGGGGTTATCATTTTAAAAAATACAAAATTCTAATTTAGAAATTAGAGAATGTTTGCTAGATTATGCATGACTTATTTATCTCATTGCTACTATTCAGACGTATTTCAAAGCCGTTGTACTATCTTGTCAGATTATTAGATTTTGTGATTTGTGGCTAAATTGCGCTGAGCAGACAGGGATTGAGAGGTTAGAGAACGTTGAAAAGGGAAAACCAAATGAAAGTGAACGGAACAGAATGACTCATCATTTCATTGTGATGAAAATGATGTATCTGATCGAACTCGTCAGTTCCTTCAGATCAGGTGCAAATTTGCAGTTTATTCTGATATCAGTGATACTAAATAAAATTTGTGAATCAGTAGATCAGGATCAATTATACGAACAATGTATTGAGTCTTCCATTAGGCCTATGGAGTTAAAAATGGCATTCTCTAACTTTAATGTTATTCCCACTTTTTCTGTCCAGAAATAGCATGAAAAGAAATTTATACTAATCTTTAATTCTAGGAACTATCGGATAACTGAATAAAATGCTCAGATTTGGTTCATTTGATAATGCACAATATTTTCAATTCAATTAGATTTGGTCATTGTTATTTCTTTTATAAAATCACGCGATTTGGGTGTAAGACTTTTGTATATAATCCTCTACAACTTACTACCATTTACTCAAACCCTTGTGAATAAAAATACGCGTATTCTCCAGCAATGTAGGACAACTGGAATTACGAGCAGTAATCTGATAACTTCTAAGAAAGACATCTTCTTATGGACATCTTTCAGGATATCACATTTATCCTATTCAAAAACTAATCCATGTATTTGTAAAAAGAAACTAGGAGATAAAAGCTAATGGCTATACTTTATAAATAAGACTTGGATAAGCTTTATAAGTAAGTAAAATAGGATTTACATTTTATGGACTGTTTCCGCATTTTCATAGCCCCGGATAAATTTTGCTCTATGAATTTTTACCTTCTATCCAAATTTTTCTTCGTCATTTTGAAAGTTGAATATTTTAAAATTGTACTTTAAATGGATGAAAAATTGTTAACTTTTGAAATAATAAGTTCCAGTTCGTTTTGAGCAAGATGCAGACCAGAGCTGAGACGAAGTTTCGACTTCGACTTCGAATTTGAAAATTTCAACTTCGTCTCAGCTCTGATGCAGACGAATTTTACGCGGTTTATTAGATACAATTTCTGCGATATATGTTTGTGAGAAATAATCCAGCAATGAGAATACAACCTTTTGATTCTCGATGATAATTCACATGGAGATTTAAATATTATTCTGAATTCAAGTTTTAGTTCCACTTGGATAGTTATGATATTGCAGGTCTCATTCAGTAAATTTAATCATTTTTCTTTTCAGACCTATGATTCGGACGATTAATTCCATCGGCTATTTTAATCGGACTGCTTCTGAATTAGACAGAACGTTTCCCGTCTTTGAAAAACTATTCTATGCTGAAATTGTGCTCACAGTTTTACTGTAAGTGAAAAGTTGGATTTTTAAAAAGTCGGATTCGGAATTAAAGTCGTAAAGTCGAAATCTTAACTTTAAATCTATACTAATTTCGCAAATATTGGATAACTTGGAAACCGCGAAGTACGAGACATGGGAAACATGGAGAAGTAATGTGAGAAACAATGTCTTACCCTACCATCCTTTACTCTATTTTGCCTATGTCTCGCGTTTTCCAAATAGCCCAAATTTTCAATATTTGTCAGTTTTAATAGCAGTAAATGTATCCTGACAATAAGTGGTAATACACCATTTCCTGCTATATTTCCAAAGCAAAACAGTACTTTCCCATGATTTTAAAAACGTCGACCAAAATGACTGGAATCGGTGTTGGTTTGTTTCAAAATCCGAAATAGGAATCAGAATTCTGAGGTTAAAAATTTCTCAGCCGGAGTCTGAATTCCTAGCAGATCTGAAAAATGGCTAAAATTACAACCGCAATTAATCTGGTGTCTATTTTTTCCAAAATTCAAACTCAACTTCATGTCCAACACATTTCACAAAAATTCCAAAAGCAAACTTCAAGTTGAAATTTAAGCAAGTTGAATCTGAAAGTAGAATTAGAAAAACTTTGATGAAGATATAATGCATAATCACTTTAGGTTTATTTATTACATCCCTGTAATTTATTTAATGAAGTCTGTTCATAGTCCGCATGTGAATTTACGAAGGATTTGGATATTTCTAGCTTTGCAAATAATAATGTATTGTTCGTGCAGACTTTTCCAGATATGGATGGTGCTACAGACTAACAGCGGTGAATATTTGACTCGATATTTCTTTGACACCTAGAAACATTACAGGAGAATATCAGGCATCAGTTTGGTTTCAAATCACTTCATGGATCAGATATATGAATATTACAATTGGTATGCGAACATTTTAAATTAACAGTTAAAATAGATTCAAATTCATATAATAATCATTGTCAAGTAATGAAAATTTCGACGAACTATGAGACAGACAAGCTTGTATAAGTTATATGTGAATTCTTAAAATTGTATTTAGTTTAAAAATTTATTACTTGAATTATCGAGATTATGACAAATAGACGGAAAAGCGTGCTAATACCGTTCGTTAAATGTGCTAGTCATATATTTTTTTTGCAAATATTGAATATTCAGTTTTCTTCTCACTGCCAGCCCAAATTCTTGAAAGAGGCTGGGCTACTTTGTTCTTGTCAGACTATGAAAATAGACGTAGAAGCTGGATCTGGCAGTTGAGCGATTTATCTTTGATTATTATTGCAGCTGGATACACAATTGCTTATCACTCTGGTTAGATTTAGATATTTTATTTTTTCGATATCGGTTTATATTCAGAAGGAACGACACTAACTCAAATAATTCTAGGAAATATAATTTCGGTTTCAGCATTCCTTGTAAGAAAATTTATTGAAAAGACTTTTACATAGTTAATTTAGGCTAATATTTTTATTGAACGTTCAAACCGCAAACACTACAAATTGAGTATTTCTCTACAGAATGACGTTCGGACTTATTCTTTAGCAGAACGATACCAAATCTCAGAAAACATTAACACTTGCAAGGTAAGTAATCTTATTATCATCAGGCTTATTAGGAGCTTGATTTGTGTGAGTTGGAGGCGGGTAGAATGGATCAGGGAAGACGGTGACGAGTAAATTCGTGATAAGCCTGATATCATCGAGTAAATTTAATAGAGAAATAATTTAGAATCTCCGAGCTTTGTATATTTTCATGCTAATTATGCCTTCCATTGGCTTAAGCGTACTATTATTGAATAATTTTGACGTTCCTGTTTTCTGGTTGAATATCAAGACGATTATATTCAGCATCTCTAATCTGATGTAACTTAAATTTGTTAATTTACCTTTTGTCAGCAAGTTCTAAAATTTTAGACTATCGTTTGGAATTCCCGTGATAATATTTCGATTCAACGAACAATGGCAGGAGCGTTGCAAAGGAGCCTGGAGAAATGTTTGCTTTATTGGAATACTTATCGAAATATCGTCAAAGGCCAATAACTTAGAAGAGAATAAATGAAACTGAATATTAATGCGATGAATTTGAGTATTTTTACAGAAAAACTAATGAAAATTTTTTGATTACCATTTGAAAATATTCAATTTGCGAATCATTTATTCTGTTTCAATTTAGTAGTCTTGGATAATATTTAACTCTGAAATTCTAGTTGCGCCACACGAAGATCAACCCTGAGAATGCACTTCGCCAGATGCAAACCAAATTTGGAGCTCGCTTGGTGACGGACAAGAGTTCGGAGACTGAACGATATTTCGAATATTTGAAGAAAGGATGGAATTGAATCAATGTTCAGCAATATCTATGACTAATCGTAAATCTGCTCTAGCTTTACTTCTCTGAAATAAATTCTAATAGACAAAGAGTTATTTTCTTCATGCAATGATCGATTGTTAATGTTGAAAACAGATGTTCAAGTTTAGTTCTCTTCGAAACTTCCATCGACTGCTCTCCCGCCATTTCCACTTCTCTAACAGACTTCCTCTCGTCCTTTCTTCTGTTTGTGTCTGTCTGTCTGTCTGTCAGTCAGTCATTCACAGTGTGCATTCATCTCTTCTGCGTGATTGCGCGCTTGCAAACAGTTTAGACTCGATCTCCCTTTCTGTTAGTTTATCTACATACACACATTTCGACTTATCGTCATTCCTCGTAACATTTCCATCTTATTTCTTCCGATTTGTAAGCATATTTTCCCGCTAGCTTCTGTCCAAACATTTTGTACTCCTGTTTGTCTTTGATTTTAATTCGCCTACCGTTTGAGTATCATTCAGCTCATCTCCAGTTTCACTTTCTGCTCGCATTCAGCTAGTAATTCAGTCAACAGTCCCGATCTCTGCATCAGCCATGTCAATCGAGATCTCTCGATTTCTGCCAGCTAACCTCTTTCCCCTTTCCTCTTCATTTCAGCACTCATTCAGTCATTCAGTAATCCACTCGCAACCTCTCCACTTATCGTTTGGTTGTATCTTTTCGACCCCAAAACATCTCCACTTTCGATCGTCTTCTCCTCTCCTTGCAGTTCTTCTTTGCAGTATCCCCATCCCCAACCCAACCTCATTCCCATGTTTCTCTTTATGACTCCCTTTCCATCTTATCATGTCGTCCTTCTCCTTTAGCTTATTCCGTTTCCAGTTTCCGTGTCAGTCTTCAAAGTCTTCGATCGGCTTCTAATCGGAATCCCCGTGCTTCGTTGATTTATCGCCTCGTAAACAGCCGAAATCAGGCCGTCTTTGTCGAGGAATGCCGCGACATCAAATAGAGACAGAAGCAGTACCGTAATTCATAGAATGATACTGAAAGTGGCATTGCTTTTCGCAATAATCACAAATCGAAAAGAGAAAAGTGGACAGGGAGTTGGCACGGAAAGAGGCTTATCGTCATGTGACCATTTCTGACAAGGAAAGGAGAAAAGAAAACACTGAAGGCCTTCAATGAACTTGTCCATTTTTCTCACAATGTTGACAAAATTGCGTGGGGTTGAGAAGAAAAATGTCGATATTTTTTCTCGGAACGATTTCTTTTTCATGTTGGAAATTCCCGCGGTCCTGTATGAGTCAGAATGCAGCGCATTGCGTCTTTCCTTCTATCAATTAATGCTCCAAAAACCTTTACAATGCTGTGATAATCAGTGATTTGACACGTTGATTGCCGCTCATCCGAGACATAGATACTCATTCACTCACTCACTCACTCACTCATTACACCGGCAATCTGCAAGCGGACAATAGGACAATCGGACAAGCAATGCTCCTACTCGGGTTTGTCATCTCATTGCTTATTCATACATTTCGTTTGCTTCTCACATCGTCACTTTACTTTTCTTCTCACTGTTGGATTTTGCGATTTTTAATGAAAGTACGTTTTCAATGAAAAATCAATTCCAATTTCAACATCCCCCTGACCATTATGCTCTCTTTCAGTTCCCTACCTGAATTCCAAACCCTTTTCATTTTTTTCCGATAAAAATTGCACAATTCGGAATTCATTTTACACGCCCAGATCCATTATTCATTTTTCGTTTTTCGTCTTCGTTTTCCTATTTTTAATATTTTTTTTCTTCAAAATTTCAAATAACTTTCAAGCGATTTCAGCCGCCCTTACTAATGCAGACCCCCTCGAACTATGGCCGCAGGAGTCTATATCAGGTCAGCCTACTAATACATTTTGCCGATCAAACTTGAAGATAGAGGGGTTTTTATTGGTTCGGAGAACGATGATGATGTGATCGAATGGTTAGATTGCACAATGCCTCTCCCTCTTTTCTCCTTTCATCATCATCCCCCCTCCCTTCGATTATTACTTTCCCTCCCTCTCCACATTCACTCTTACTCGTTTCAGCCGCCGTCGGGGAGTGCAAGTGGCGGCGTTTTCCTGCCTGTTTCTGCCGTCCCTGTCCCAGCCCCAATTCCAGTCACGTCTTCTGGAGAAGCCACTTGCAGCCCTGGATCCTCAGCCCCTCGTATTGTGTTGCGGAGGCCTCTCGGTGAGTCAATCCACTTATCCATTCACACTACATCCGCAAACGATCCACCATAAAAGTAAAGGATTTTCCTCCAGTCAAAATCGATCACGTGCGCGATGAATCACGCATTATTACTTTCGAACTAACTCTCCAATTCTCACTTTTGTTTTTTTCTTTATGATGGATCGGCGTTTATCAAATTTTGAAAAAAAACAGCAACGAGACGAAGTCATTTTTAATTGTCCGGCTATTTTTCGATCGAAAATATCCTGCATTGAATATCGAAATATTTTTGCACCATTCCAAGAGTTTTCCTTTCTCAATAGTCTCGTCGCTGTAAAAAATCGACTCTCATGATCGTTTTTTGGAGAAAAAATCGCATTGAAACGTCGTTTCGCAGCTAATTTATCTTTAAAAGCTGAAGAAAACTACTTTGCTCGTTACTTTTCTATTCACACAGCAAATCAAACCTAATACTCCCTTTCCGCAAGTTGCTTGAATGCAAAGTTAGTGGACGGAGCACAGTCAACGTGTCTATCCATGGTTTAGGATAAAGACTATTTGAAATAAGAAACAGGGATTGTGCAATATGCATTTCATTCCTGCTTACTTTTATTTGAGTTCTTATCTTCTAGTTAATCTTAGAATGATCGGTAAATTAAGGAGGAGTTTTGAAGTACTAGGCTTGGATTGTCGTATTCATTTGCACAGCACTTGTGAATGTTTCTTATCATCGGCTTATAAGCGAAGTATTGACGATGAATTGACGTGTGATAAACGCCCTTTTGGCTATTTGAAAACCTCAAGCCATGCGAAATAGGATGATAGGGAAAAGATTCTTTTCTCACACTATTTCGCATAGCTTGAGACTTCTAAATTGTCCGTTCTTTTCACAATATACTTTCCTAAGCAAACTTCATATTTTTGAAACTGAAAATCTTTCACCATTTCAAAACTCATTTTCAGTTCGATCCGGTCACATGGCACTCAACAACCGTCATTCGTACCACGCAGGAGCGTCTTCCGAATTCAACCTGTTCAATCAGAATTCTCGTCCTGGGCTGATTCGACTAGGCTCCTTCGAAGGACAGGTCGGATTTTGATTATCCTATTTTCCATTTTCCCATTAGCTGCTGCAGCGAATCTAAATCTAAAATGTGCGTGCTTCTTATTGAAAACCCGTTTGAAGCTGAATGTGAACACTTGAATGAATGAATGATGGAGAGAAAAAGCAAGGAGGGAGGAAAGAACAATGGGAAGGAAGCTATGAAAGCAGAAAGCAGGGAAGGGGGAAATCATCGAGTGAATGGAAATGGGAGGATTGGGCAGGCAAGGCTGCAATCATTCCCCTCCTCGATTCTGCTTCACTTTTCACAACATTCTCGCTTTATCGGTCTTTTTCTCTTCCCCTCTCCCTCTCTATGCATGCGCAATGACCAATGCAGCCCCCTTCCTTCTCCCACTTTCAAGGCAGCTTCACCTCCCTTCCTTTTCTCTGTCCCAGTCTTTTCTGTCCCCTGTTCGATATCTTTTCATCTCCCATTTATTATTCCCACTCCCATTTCCATTTCCACTGTCGAATTGTCTTTGTCCTTATCTGACTGCCTGCTAATTTGGTCTAATTTATGCAAATGTGCACTGCACATCCTCATTCTTCTCTCAATCAGATCTGCCTACTTTGCCGTCTTTTATCGATAAAAACTCGAAATTCGGTCATTTTTAAAATGTCCTTCATTTGCGTTTTCTTAAAGCATGACTTTGTTCATGTATTCAAGAAGAATGGAACTTTTGACATTTAGCAATGAAGCGAGTTTCAACACACACACATATTTGTATATTGTTCTCGATATTGATTTCTTTCGATCGATTCCCCTTCCTCCTTTCCTTCCCACGTCCAGTCACTTTCTGCTGTTCCTCGTCTGTTCTCTTGTTGTTGTGTTGCTGTATTTGCAGTCTCCTCCACTGCGTGTTTCCTTGTTTTCTCTTTTTCTCTCCTCCCTCTCAATTAGCCCCTTCTATCTCTGCTCATTCAACCGGTTGCATCATGCAAACCCGTCTGTCATTGTGCACTCCCCCTACCCTCTATCGATTCGCCTTGTTTCTAACTGCGCAGTTTCGTATTTCGTAATCTTCCCCCAGTTCCTCTGTCAATTTGACACCCAAAAATGTCCTTCCTTCTGTTTCCCCGTCCTCTCTCGCAATCTCGAACTCTCTCACTTCACCTCATTTTTCCTTTTGGGTACTAAATCCAAAGGATGCTTCTGTGTCTCTATCCGTGAAAACCCCCACTTTATTTTTTCGTGGATTGGTGCATTTTCTGCACTGGAGCTCGGTAGAAGAGGAATGTTGTCCAATTAATTTTTGATTTCGACGAAAAGCCTCTATAAAATTCAAAGATTGTCGTTTTTTGCGCTTGGAAAACAGCGGTGTTCCTGCATTTCGGCTATAGCAACGAGCACAAATTCTGTCCTTGTTTTTGTGCTGCTTCTTGTGCCTGAAATAGATATGACTAATGTAATAAAAAGGAGGGGGGTATTTTGGTGTTTTGCTGGCTAACTTTAACTTGTTAGCTGCGTCTCAGCTGAGTGCATTTGCAGGGAATCGGTCAGCTGCACAAATTTCCCCTTCTTCTTCTTCCTCTGCTACTCGCTCTGCTCGGTCTGCCAGCAGCTGCCTTGTCTTCCTGCCTTTCTTCCTCGACTTCTTGTTTCAGCCCGAGTCCGTCCCCGTAGTGATCTCGTCTTTCTTGCCCTGCATTCCATTCCTACTGCCTACTGCCTTCTGCCTTCTGCTCTCGGATACAATGCTAGTCTCCTCTCTGATTGCCTCCTCTTTCATTTATCCCCACTCCCTTTCTTCCTCTACTCCTTCCTTCCTTCCTTCCTCCTTTCTTTCCCCGTTCCTTTCATTTCTAATTTATCGATCTCTCCCATTCCTCCCTCAATTTGCTCTATTGTAATTCACTCGTACATTTGGCAGTCCAAGTCGGTTTGCTATCGATCGATTGCAGTCGCATTTCACTGCCATTCGATTGCCTAGCAACCCTTTCCCTTGCTTTTCCCTTCCCCTTTCACTTTGCCCTGTGACCCTCTTCAATTCATTCAACTCGACCATTTCAGCCCTCAGCTTGTTCGTTCTCCCCTGTCTCAACTCCAGTCGAGGATCCACTCCACCGTCAGAGACACTCCACTCCATGTCTTGTCCCTGTCCCCGGCAGCGGCCCTCACTCAACTAGGAAACGATATTCGGCCACATTCGGACGTGAGTCGTTTAGAGTAATCACTAGAAAGCGATAATTGATGATCGCATTTCCCTTTTTCGTTTTTCAACCTAAACTCGCCTTGTCTGTATTGGCCGTCTCCTTATCTAATTGATGAAGTCATAAACACGCGAAAAGGCAGCCGCTTTTTAACGCTAACCGTTCTTTCGCAGCGTTAAAACTTCGCCCTCGTTACATTGGAAGATAATCAATTGAACAAGATCAGCAATTCGCCCTCTGCCTGCTACTTTTCCCATTCACTTCTTCACTCATTTATTCTCATTCAGTGTTGGGTTCGTTGACTGAAGAAATGAACGATCGCGGCATCGGCGGCGGCATTCATCCGACGGGTTTGCGAGTCGACACCTCGCAGCAGGCACGTCTATTCACATAATAGCTACGATATTCTACAGCTTTTTGATAAATTCATACATTTTGAAGACGATAATATTGATAGGAAAAAGATAACTGCACACCAAACTATTTTAAAAATTAGCTCTTTAGAAAATTGTCGATTTATTAGAGCTTATGGTGCTTTCAAAGTGCTTTTAGAAGTTGTCTTTTATTTTGATTTTAATGATGATGATGATGATGTAATCTATTTCAGGGTGCAGATACGCAAGACAGTCCACGAGGCAGCGATGCAAGTCTGGGATCGTTGAAACGGGAGGATGATAGAGACGGTGGAAGGCAGATGCTGGGCGGCAGGCCTGCTGCCCAATACCAACCACCCAGTGTTACTCACATGATTCCACAAGCTAGTGAGTTGCTTTTAAAACTATTTTCCCACTGAACTTATTCCTGGTGATAAAGATAGCAATTTGAAAACCGGGAGACATATGCGCAAAATGAGGTAGGGAATGTTAGGTTAAGACATCTTTTCCAGCATTTCTCCATTTGTTTTTTGTTTCAAATAATCTTGCAAGTTATGATTGGTGGCATATTCCTTCAATTTTTCTTTCATTTTTGAGAATTTTCACATTTATTGTTTTCTAAAATTCTTGAGAAACCAGACTATAAATAGACAGCTAAAGTGGTGCTTTGCGGGGATACCCGCTGAGGGGGTTGTCGAAGGTCTAATTATCAGAGTGTTACGGACAAAAATGCGAGGGTTATTTTCATAGGCGAATAATTTTCGCTCGATGCTTTCTCAAATTTTATTGAAGGTTACTTTATTTTTACAAACAACAAAAATAGTGCGCGGGACAATAGGGTCTAGGCGGTCTATGATTAGCGTAGGCCGCCAGTTCGTATAACTTCTCAACGCAGCAGAGACCGATACACAATGGTGGTTCCATACCATACAATGCACAAGTTGCTGTGGTGTTGCTGCTTGTCCGTGCCTGTTCAAACCTGTAGGTACTCACTAGAGTAGCCCTGGTACGCAACTATATCTAGGATTTGTAGACGAGACTGTTGCTGGTCGAAGGATTTATTCCCCGTTGCATCCTAGCAGCTAGCTGGGGATTTTGGGTGTGACTTAAAGGCCATTTGGGAATGGGATCCGGGCCCTTTTATGTGGGGTGAGATATCTAACAATGATATCGGCTAATTTGATATCAGGGAATGGAGGGAGTGTGCTGTTTGTATGCCAATTCTGCCAATTAAATGTTCTCGAGTTTCTTGTGACGTCAAGTACATTTCAAAGTTGGATAAGTGGTTTCGGAAAGAAAATCTTATTCTAACTGCTTTAGGCATTCCGATGACCGGACAAGTGTTAGTGGATCCAAATACAGGGCAGCACTACATCATTCCACAGCCCTTCTATTCAGCGCCGGCTCAACATCTCTACTACCCTGCTCCGCAGCCCTCCCCTCTCTACTTCCCCTATACAGCAGCTCCTCAACCCATTCCAGCCCCGATCGCTTTCCCGACCACATCGTCCCAGCCCCCTCTGCAGAGACACCTCTCCTCGACCCCTCCCCGTCACCCTCTCCATTCGCACTATGCTGCGTCCGAGTCGGACTGGAGTTCGCTGTCCAAGGCCGACCTCGATCCGATTGCCCCGCCGTCTCCGCTGCTCTTCCCTCAGCAACCGCATCACCAATCGACCTATTCCACTCCTTCAACCTACTCGACCACTTCATTCGCTCAGCAGTATCGCAGTCAGCAGCACAGAGGCAGTCCTAACAGTCAGCCCGAGGACCCCGAAAATGGAAGGGATGTCGTCTTCAGGTGGACATCTTAGCTTTCTATTTTAAATCTGCAATCCATACAAAGTGAATTGGAAACTTTATGCAGTGTTACGTCATTTTCGACATAGTGTTGGTCAAAAGTTCAGACATATTTTCCAAGTGCAAGAGTTTTCCAAATTCCATATTGTATGATCTCTTCAATAATTCATCCAAGTAATTGGCTTTTCGAATTAAAATTATTATGCTTCAGAAGAGATGCCTCAGCCCGATCGAGCAACGAAATGCTTCGAAACGATCAGCAATTCGGTCAGCAGCAGCCAGTCAATTCGAGTTCCCTGCACTCGGCTGCAGCTGCGCAGAAGAAGGACGAAAGGACGCCTCTGTTTGGCGGCCCCCCGCCGTGGTGGGGAAGGGAGCACGAGGATTCGTTGACGGATGTCGAGTCGTAAGAAATAGAATGATTATAAAATACAAATTCGGACTTGAAAATGTCCCATAAAGCCAAAAATTTCAAATTTTCTTTTTGTTCGAGTTCGAGTTCTAGAAGAATACCGAATTTTCCTTTATATCGCATTAGCCTGATTTTCAATCCATTTTATTCCTTTTCAGCCGTCGACCAGCTCCTCGTCCCCCAATGCACTTGGGCCATGCTCATTCAACCGTATCTGATACAGAGTCCTCTCGTCAAAGATATCAACCACCTGCTCGCCCTGTAAGAATGGACATCGACTTCGAGAGTCCATCTCTCCAAGAGGAGCAGAAACCCAAAGGTTGGTTTTTATCTTCTTTGAATTTAAAGAATAGTTGGAGTGAAGACGTTGTACTCTTGTAAATCATTTTGAATCAAACGATACTTTCTGTTTACATGAATAAAATTAAGCATATCGGAGTAAAGCTATGCTCGCTTTATTATCCATTCATGTAAGTAGAGTACCCATAGAAGTTGTGCACAATGTATGGCATTGATGCGATTCGTTTCTCATTTCTACCGAAGTCGTATTTTCACGCAATATTTCCTACAAACATCAAAAGATTAATTACCATCTTTCCAGTAAAAACGAAACACTGAAGCGATCAATACTTCATAAATTGACTCAGTTTTTAAGTATCCTAGTTCTAGGCAATATCAGATAAAACGTATCTATCGTGCTTAATGTGTGACGTGATTGTGTTTGCAGTAGTGCCGACCCCCTTATCATCTCGAGCAGTGCGGATGGACATCGACCTGTCGACTCTCTCCTCCACACCTACTCAGGCTCCGCCCCCGTCTGCATCTGCTTCTGCATGCTCCACTCACCACGGATCACTCCAAAACACTCCATCAATCGATTCAGCTTCCTCGACCTCGGGCTCGAATGCTCCTTCTTCCACTCAGGCTACCTCCTCTGCCTCTGCTCCAATCTCAGCTCCACTTCCAAAAGTGGCCTCTGCCCCAACTGCATTCACCGTTGCATTCGACAATCCCTCGGAGTCCGTGTCTCTGCAGGATGCAGCTAGGAAATCTATTCAGGTTAACAATTTATTTGAAAGCCGTTCAATTGAATTGATTTTCAGGCTCGGAAGCTATTGAACAGAAGAATTGGAGCTACTCAACATCAAAATGATAACAGCAAAAATGCAAACACCCAACAACATCTACAGCCAAAGGAACAACAACCGAGCAACAAACAATATTTGCTAAACAAATTGCTGCAAAGTAAGAATAGTGCTTTCTGGTGATTTTTGAAAATGAAAATTCTAGATGAGGGTGGATCTGAATTGACAGCGAATGTTTCTGAGCGAAGAAGTGACGATGTAGCGAGTGAAGCAGGAACTTATGTCATTGGTATGTTCATGGACAATTTGATTCAATTTTGAAAAGTAATTTTCCTTTCGTTAAATTTTGATAACTGAAAGGATGAAATGGAGTTAAATTTCAAGAATCTAAATCGACTATCTATTTTTCTACTGAAATCGCTATCCTGTCTAATCTTTTGATACTGAAAACGCAAAGAAAAGTTTCACTTCTTAGAGTTTTCAGCGATTTCGGAGATTTCTGAAGACAACATAATTTCAGACACTTCATCTCGACCGACAGCGAACTTGAAAAAACCGAATCGAATCGTGGAGAACTCGGACGAATCGACAGAGACGAGCGACAGCTCGAGTGAGGAGGAAGAGGACAAGGAGAAGACTCCACAGCCTACGGGCAGGGATGAAATGCTCGCTGGGTTGGCACGACTCAGGCAGATGGCTGGTGTTACTAAACGTAAGCAATTGGTAAAATACGCATAGCGAAACTTTACTTGAACTCTCAATTCTCTCGATAATTACTGGAATTGCCGCAAAAAAGAAACCGATTTATGGATAGAAAAAAGGCCATTCTATTCTAGACAAACACTGAAGTTGTCTGTGCTGTCTACGCTGTAAAGTATCAGAATAGTCTATTTCAATAACTACATAAAAAATGCTAAATTATCAACGATTCCTTTCAGCTCCACCGGCCCCAGTAACACCAGCCTCGCGTCCAACTCTGCCACCTTCTATCTCGAAGCGTACCTCCCTGGGTCAATCATCGTCTTCGTCCTCAGCAGGCGGCATCACTCGGTCTGTCCTCCCCTCCTCTTCTTCTGCCCACTCTCCACTCTCTAACATCCGTCCTTCCACTACGGGCCATCCCCCTACGAGATTGTCTCGACAGCTCCTTCCATCGCCTGCAGCTGCTTCTTCTCTTTCCTCCTCTTCTAACCCGTTCAGGTTCATTTCGCTTTCCTTTCCACTTTTCCGCAACAAATCAACAAGTCATCATCAGACAACAGCACAAATGTCCTTTCTGCCAGGCACAACACAATCATTCATTCAATACTTCGTGCACTTTTCAATTCATCAAAAGCACACAATTCGTTAGACTTAGTTTAGCAGATAGCAAAAATCTAATATCACAAATTCATAATTGATTATTAAAGCAAGGTAATTCAATCTAATCAGAAGGTGATAATCTTAGGAAACCTCGATCGCAAAGCGAAATGTACGTAAAGTGAATGGCGGTAGTAAGCCAGAAAGATGCCTGCATTGTTAACGAGTAGTGTCGTGAACAGACTGTCTTTTGCATTTCATATTGGATTGAACATTTAGCGTTACGTTCTTGTGAAGACCTTTTAAATAGACCTCACAGAAGAATTACCTAGAATAGACTAATTGAGATGCGAATGTTTGTGGTGTGAAATCTTCTGAATCTTTCTGAGTGATTATTTAGAAAATGCATCTTATTATGACTAGAAAACATGAGTTTAGAGTAACTTCATCGGATTTTCGAATGCAATATTTCAGTTCGATCTAACAACTTTTCCAAATATCTTCATTTTGTGTGGCTCGCCAGCCTGCCGCTGCGTCATTTCCCCTGCCTGCCTCTCACCCGCTCTATTTCTGTTTATGTTATCGTTCACTTTCTGGATATGTTCATGGATCTACAAAATAACGGAAACGGTCTTTGCGCACCAAAGAATTGTTGTGTATATCGTTGCACACTAAAACTATTTTGCGATAGTCGAAGTATGCTTTTGCGCATCAAACTCATATTTTACATGGACTAACGAGTTGACAAGTTGAGTAAATGATTTCTTGACTCACTGATACACGAATAAAATTGATCCATAATATTAGGTTGGTGCATAATTAGTGTCCCAATTTTTTCATCATTTATTATTTTTTAGTCAATAGGTGTGATCACTTGGCAAGTGTCGGATACTAGTAGCCAAGTGTCTAAGCTACCCATATACAAGTCTAGAATCACAGCGTCTGACTTAGTTTGCACAGAAATGCCCTTTATGTTCATGGTCAGATTTATATGGTCATCTTCTACGAGTGGCGATGCGGCTCCAACGCGGCGACGGCGATCCGAAATATTATTAGAATGTTCGGCGAGGGCACAGCTTTCGAATGCACCGTCACTTGCTAGTCCAATCGCTTCGAGTCGGGAGATATGAGTTGTCAAAGCGGAGACCACTTTAGTCGCCCTTCATTCGTAAATGAGGACGAATTGCTGCGTGCTATTAAGGCGAATCCCGAAGCGGTCACTTGTGAATTGGCGACTACATTCAGATGTTGCTATTCCACCGTCATATGCCATCTCGACGATCTTGGCTACTACAGAGTCCTCGCTCGATGAATCCCCGACCGCCTCCCTGACTCCCAAAAATAGTGTCGAATGAACGTCTGTCAGTCTCTTCTTCTCCACATGCACTGCAAGGAGTTTCTCGAGGATCTGCTGGCTGGAGATGATAGCTGGGTCCTCTACGATAACGCCACCCAACACGCTGTCTGGATCCCGCGCGGAGATGAGCCGCCAGCTGCTCCGAAGTCCAACCATCACTCACACAGGTTTCTCCCCTGCTGCTGGTGGGACACGAGAGGCATGCTGTACTGGAAGTTGCTGTCGTAAGGCACCACAGTCACCGCTTCCACTTACATCCATCAGCTCAAGAAACTTGCTCAAACTACCCGAGAAAATCAGCCAAGAAGTAAAAATGTCCACCCTTCCATGGCAATGACCGCCCTCATGTCGCAAAAGAGACGCAGAAAACGCTGGTGAACCTGGGCTGGGAGACGGTTCCCCACCCATTGTATTCTCCTGGCCTCGCGATTTCCAACTACCACCTGTTCCACCCTCCAAAACAGTTCCTGGCGAGTAAATCGTTCGCGAAGTATGAAGGCCCAAAATTGGCTCTCTCCGACTTTTTTAACTCCCAGCTGCCCGAGTTCTGGGCCAAAGGGATCAGTGATCTCCCCATTTGTTGGACTACTGTTGTTGATAACTTAGGTGATTATATCATTGATTGAAGCTAAGTAGAAATAAAGATATGAATAAAAATTTTCATATCAATTTTTGGGACACTAATTATGCACCAACCTAATATAAGATCAAACTTATAAAAATGGAACTACTGTCGCCCGCAAAAATGATTTGGATTCCATAAGTATCACTATGATTTGCTTGACTATTTATTTAGGATAAGGTTAGAGGGATAGGGCTAGGGGGCTGGTAGAGTAAGATGTCTTTCTATTTTAGAATGCAGTAGTTAATTTTGGTGCGCAACGATATATACACCTCAAAACAAGATACCGATTTGTAGATTCATGAAGTTGATGTACCCTTCCTTTAGTTGGCATGTCTTCTCGAAATTCAAATGACAATTTTAGAAGAGGCGATGGTGGCAGATTTTCGATGAAAGGAGGCTCCAGTCCCCAGCAAGTGCCCAAGAGACCACCTTTCCGAGCGGGTCTTTCTGGAGGAAGAATGCCGGTATGAAGATAATTGTTGATAAAATATAAAAGCCAAGAAAAAATATATCTGACATGAAATTAGTATTTTATGCTCACAATCAGATGCGTATTTGTGATACCTTGCATACCCCCATGAAGCTACTTTTCATATAACCTAGAAAAAGAACCATAATATTTTAGGGAACCGACCCCATGAAACAGCATGAGCAAGAAATGAATGCCTGGCTGAGAAGAAAGGACTACAACCCAATGAAAGCTGCTGCTGAGGCTAAACGAGCCAAGGAGCTGAAAGAAAGGTAACTTTCACTGCTGATTAATTGAGTGTGAGTGCAAAAATGTACTTGTTTAATATGCTGGCAGTCAAAGAAATTGCACAATGGATAGAAAAGGGATATTTTGACTCAAAAAGTACAACTCGTTATGCTGATTATTTTTAATTATAGCTTATTCTAATTTAATTCCAGCCTATAATTTTCATATCCTTTTCTTAGCGATTTTTTTTTGTTTTCCACATATTTAAAAAGCCAGAATTGCTAAAAAATTATATGCCAACGAGTGAACGTAGAATGTTTGGTGTTTCTGAGTAATGGGTAAATGTATTTTAAGTAGCGCAAGTGACTTGTCTCAGGCTTCGGCTTCAGGGCCTCCGAGGTACAGCCAAATGTCGTGTTGAGAATGTCTAGTGCTTCTTATTGTGACGTCATTAGAATAGAAATCCATTTCTATGGAGTTTCATTTTCAGAGGCGACAATTTCATCTCGAATCGCTCGATTTCATTCCATGTTCAACCTGCCGGTGTTATGACTAAGAGAAATCAAAGACAGCCAGAGCTGATTAGGAATAGATCACAAGAATCATTAGCTCGGGAAGAAGCTGAACATGCTAGTCAGAAGGTGGGGGATAACTTATCTGAAAATTTCTATAAGATCAAGGATTTGAATTTAATTTTTGATCGACTTTTCTCCACTATAAAGAAATATTTATCAAGAATAGGGTTGTTTGAGCTTTCGTCTCGATTTTTACTAATTGTAAGTTTTTTTTTCAAAATTTGAATTGTACACATCAGTTTCATAGAGATAATTCCTAAAGCTCTACTTATCAGTGAATTTCTTTTAATAAGTACTCACCTATCTGTTCCAGGTGATTGCCGAATATTCTCGTGGAGTTGTGCAGGATATTAATAGGTTGTCGAAGCAGCAAAGAACTGCAGGAGATGGAAAGCAAATGAGTGGATTACAAAAGGCCGTCGATATGCTCTCTCAGAAGTGCAAGAAAAGCATCGAGCTCATTAGGTATTTTGTTTCACTTCGAATTGTCGCTATTTGAAGATTCTAGGAATCAGAATAAGGGTTGTCTGTCAGTTTCTGTAGAAGATCTGCTGGCCGCAGCTGCAGAGCCTCCTCGAGTTGGAGAGACGCTGGATGAACAACTTGATAGATTGTCAGATGCATTCGATGCTGTGCAACGGTAAAAATTCGATTTTATTTTCCTTCCAAGTAAATACT